>JAAGEH010000125.1:30068467-30432416 GCA_011751065.1 Lasiurus cinereus | reverse complement strand
GGGGAATGTACAACACAGGATGGTGTGTTCCTTTGCAGTAGGAGGCATACATAAAACCAATCATGTTGAAGAGTTGGTAGCAAAGGCCACGGGAGAGGAGAAGCAGATGCAGAAGGAGCAGAGAGAGAAAGTAAAATGCTAGAGGACAGGCCATTCAACAGGTGAGAGGGACACCTTTCTGCTGTAAAAGAGGAAAGGAAGAAACCATCTTTCAGAAAGACAAGGTAAGTGACAGCAGAGAAGGAAGTGGCCACACACCCACTATCCCACCATCACGTGCAGGGCCCAGTCAGTATACGGCCTTCCTCCACAAACTGCAGCACACACAGAATCCAGTCAAAGGAGCAGGAGTTTAGATTCAACCTAAACCTGGGTCCCAAGCCTGAGAGTAACGCTCAGGAACTGAGCGGCCTCGGGAAAGTAATTTAACATTTCTGTCCATCTCTTTTTCAGCCCCGAGCTGGAATCCTGATAGCAGACCCGCACTGTTGGCGAGAATCACGTGGATGGCACGTGAACTCGGGTTCTAACTTCTCCATCTGTAGAATGCAGACTGGACCAATGGACCATCCAGACTTCTTCTTGCTCTGATGTTCTCATCATCTATAGCAGTGGTTCTCAACCTTCCTCATGCCGGGACCCTTTAATACAGTTCCTCATGTTGTGGTGACCCCCAACCATAAAATTATTTTCTTTGCTACTTCCTAACAGTAAGTTTGCTACTGTTGTGAATCGTAATGTAAATATCTGTGTTTTCTGATGGTCTTAGGCGACCCCTATGATGGATTCGATGGGCCCTCAAAGGGGTCGCGACCCACAGGTTGAGAACCGCTGATCTACAGCTCTCCAGCCTATGACCGCCCAGGCATTGAAAGGGGGACGAGTTTATGTGACGGCAGAGAGAAAACCCACAGTGCGCACCCTGGGAGCTCCCGGCAAACTGGAGCAATGCTGTTCATGCTTTGAGTGAACAGGCGGGAATCACAGAGCCTAGTGAGCGAAGGAGGCGTGGTAACTTGCTGGTGATGTTTCTGAGGGACATGCTTTTCTGGCGGCTGACAATCCCTCTCTGGATCTGGGAAGGTGGCAGGCTGCCAAAGCCGACGTCTTCGCTCATTTGGAAAACATCACGGAGTGCCTATTACGTGCCAAGCACTGGGGCTACGACAATGATTGAAACCGACCAAAAGCATTGCTTTGAGCAACGAACATTCCAGTAAAATGGAAAATAGATATGATAAGGTAATAAGGGCTAGAAATAAAAAAAATAAAGCAGGGATGAGGAGAGAGGACATGGTGGATGGACGCAGGTGTCATTTTAAACTGGATTCTTGGAGAAGGCTTCACTAAGAAGGTAATGCTTGGGTAAAGGCCTAAGAATGATGAGGGCAATCGCCACGTGGACATCTGGGGAGCAGCAAACCAAGCAGAGGAAACTGTGGGTGCCAAGGCAGGAATGTGCCAGGTACTTTCAAGCCCGGATTCGGGATTTCAAGCTTGTCACGGCCAAGTGCACGGTCATTATGCCAGACTTCTCTCTAGACAGTTGCATGAGCTCAATTAATATCACCAGAAGCTGTTATAAATCACATGCATTCAGAGTCCCCTGACCTCACCCCAGCTGTCTGCACACAGCCATGGGCCACCTGCAGGAGACCATGATAGCTACACTGAATTAGTGAAAGCTCACGTGGCCTCCAGATATGGTTTCCTTAAGCAGTCAAACTACATAATATATTCTGTTATTTTCCTTTTCCGTTTTCCCGGACAAAACTATTGGAAAATCTATTTCGTTCCGCTAGAAGGGAAGCCCCTTTCCTACCGGTGCCGAAAACGGACTCCAAGATTCCAGCTTCTTTCTTCAGAGAATAAATTCTATAACTCAGCACTGCTCTCCAGTCACCAGGATTATTTATTCCAACAGAGCAGCGACCCCATAATTTGCTGTTTCACTCTCATTCTTTCTCATGCCCCCAATTTTATTTTTTGCTCCCAGGTGACACATTTCGGGCAATCTTCTGGAGCCAACAAGAAGCTAATTTTGAGATAAGGATGGAAAAGTGTTCAAAAGCATTCATTACGAGGACAGGGGTGTCTATTTAAAATGCTGATGTTCTGCTCTCCGGGGGATGCGAAGGAGAGGCTGTGAGCCTGGAGTGCTGAATTTCGCGTCAGCCTCACTGCACAGTCTGAATCGATCAGCCTAAGGTGGCTGATTCCTGCCTCCATCAGGAACTGACATTTCATTTCCATGGCTCTTCAGTTGTCAAAGCCTTTTCCATGCCTTCGTTTACTGCCACCTGGCTCCCTCCCTCACCATTAACCCCTTAATCACTAAGCTCCACAGGCAGTCTTGGTTTTCACTGGCCTTGACCTCCCTGCAGCATCTGCTGCTCAGCCGGTCAGTCCTCCCTGACACACTCTGTTGCGCCCTCAGCCATGTGACTCCACCCATTTTCTCCCCCATCTCTCTCCTTGCCAGGCCTGGCTGGTCAATGTCTCTTTCTCAACACACTCAAGGTTTCGTGTTCCAGACCTTTTCACAGCGAGATCTGGTCGTCGAGTGCCCGGCCAAGGGTCCCCAAACATGGCCTCCAGTCTTGAACATTCAGTCTCTGCTGACCTGGCTTGGTGCCTCTAACTCCACAAGTCCACAACCAAATCATGGGCATCCTTTTGTAGGTTTTGTACATGAGGTATGGTATGGACTTACTTTCCTTTGCAAAAGGAAAGTAATTTCTTTTGCAAACTGTGGCCCCAACTGGTCCACTTCACATGCAATTTCTTTTGCAAACTGTCGCTTAGACCTCATGTTCTCTATTCCTTCACAAGACATTAGCACTTTCTCTTCTGTGCTGCTGCAACTAAGATACATATCTCTTCCTGCATACAGGTACTGTGCTGTCATTGCTTCTTGCACTAGGATCTTTGCAGTCACAAATGATTTTGTTTATCTATGTTTGTCCAGTGCCTAGCACAGCAGCTCAATAATTGTATTGAATAACAGGAAAGAAGGGAGGAAGGGAAGGAGGGAGGGAATGAGGGAGGTGTAAGGGAAGGAGGAAATATTTTATCTTTAAAACTGATTTTACAGATTGGGGGGGGGGGGGAATGTCCAGAGAAATATAAAAACTTGCTCAGATCTACAAGAAACTGTAGTCTTGACTTCAAATGACGAGCAATTTCCCCCTATGCTAGGAGCTTCAGCCAGCACTCTTCTTGCACTTTGTCCTAGAAAATGGCACGGGTATTTTCTTTTTTAAAAAAATATTCTATTGATTTTTTACAGAGAAGAAGGGAGAGAGATAGAAAGTCAGGAAATCGAGGAGAGAGACACATCGATCAGCCGCCTCCTGCATGCCCCACAGTGGAGATGTGCCCGCAAGCAAGGTACATGCCCCCAACCGGAATCGAACCTGGGACTTTTCAGTCCGCCAGCAGACGCTCTAGCCACTGAGCCAAACCGGTCTCGGCAACGGGTATTTTCTTAAAGACAAATCCAGAAGTTCAATTCTCTGACTTACAATTGAGTCGGGCTTTTCACCTGGTCTCTCCTGTGCTCCCACACAGTTGAGAGGGGGAAAGTGTGTTGATGTCTCCAGTCAGCAGGAAGTCATCAAAGCATTTCTCAGATAAATCCTGCAGAATGGAAGGCGCCAGTTACTAGTAGTAGACCCAATCCCATAATCATCTCATAGAACACAATCCCAGTACACAAAACAAAAGGTTGTGAGCACACCTCGCTCCTGCCACTACTGTCCCTGCCACTGTTGTCACTCCTTACCCCGCTCGTTCTGGGCCTTCTGTCATCCTCTGTCCCACGGAAGCATGACTGCTAGTGCCCGCCAAATGGACAGATCCAATGCACAGAAGGCAGGCACTGACAATGTCTGCCCACTAGAGCTTCTCTGGACAGTGGGTAAGCCCAAGAGGATGGGACCATGTGAGTGTAAGCAGAAAGCAAGGATGGGAATGAACCCGGGAGAGTGCCCTGCTGATATGCTCGGCCTACTGAGCACAGGGCCAGAAGGAGTGGCATTTTTGTAATACCCCTGAGGATACAGTGCCCACTGGGGAGGTCCGTGTCTGGCACAAGCTGCTTTCTCTCTGCTTTCCCAATCAGAGCCTCGACTGTAGCAGCCAGGTGAGTTCATTGATTTCTCTTTTTTTTTATAGGATAAATATCAAGTAATATAAAATTTAATTAAGGATTCTTGAACATACAGAAACATGGACAAGGAAATTGAAAGCCCTTGTGACTTTTTTTTTTTTTTAACAGAGAGGCAGCTGAGGTTTTTCATTCCAGGATAATCAAAAGGAGAGGATTTTTTCATTAACCCTCATGTTTCTGCACTGAGTGTTTCTCTAAAGAAATCAGAGTAGCAAGGACCTATATGGCAATCCCATTCGTCCTGGTACCTGGGCAATAGGCAAGGGCCTAAGAAAATGGATCAGGAAGGGTATGGTCCTCAGTACCAATAAGACTTTGTACAGTGGTACCTCGAGATACGAGTGCCCTAACATAAGAGATTTTTGAGATACGAGCCGTCGAGCGAGCGATTTTTGCTTTGAAATACGAGCAACATTTGAGATAGGAGTCATCGCGTGCATCGGCCGGCTGCACACGACCCACCAGTTTACTGTGACTCGAGCATCTCATAGTTTCCCACGCCTCAAGGTTACAGAACGAATTAAACTCGGATCTCAAGGTACCACTGTATTATCATTTACTGTTTACTAGCTGGGTAACCCAGGGCAAGTTGCTTAATCTCTCTCTCTGAACTACATTCAGTAAATGTTCATTGAGTGCCTCTGTGAGCCAGGCAATGTTCTAGGCACTGAAGACAAAATAAATGGCATCAAAATATAAAGTCTCTGCCTTTAGAGAGCACACATTTTAGAGGGAGAATAAACAAAAGATAAACTGTGTCAAATGCTAAGATCTGTGAAGAAAAAAACACACAACAGGATGCAAAGAGCAAAGCATGATGGAAGTGGAGTGATATTGGTCAGGCTTCCGGGTACAAGGACCTATAGGAAGGGAGGGTGGAAGCCACACAGACACCTGTGGGAAGAATATTTGATGAAGAGGAGATGTATGCAAAAGATCTGAGACTCTACTGGGCTTGTGGTGTTGGAGGACAGTGAGAAGGAGCCCCAAGGAGTCAGGGTGACTGGGGTGGATAGAATGGGGAGTGCTGGGAGATGAGATCGGGAAGTAGAAAAGTGGCCAGATCATAGAAGGCCTCACAGACCATTGTAAGGACTGTGGGTTTATTGGGAATCACGTGGGAGCCATTGGATGGCTTCATGCAGAGGATCGACATAAACAGACTTCAATGTACATTATGGAGCACTCTGATCATTGTGCGGAAGTAGGGAGGTCAGCTGAAAGACTCTTAAAGTTGTCCAAGTAAGAGAGAGTTGTGGCTTGGCCCAAGAGGCACGTGGGGAAGCGGTGGAGGTAGTGAGAAGTGGTTTGGTTGGGGTAGTATCCTGAAAATAAATAAGAGTCAATAGAATGTGTGGATAGGTTAGAAATAATAACACCAACATGAGAAGGCTATAATGAGGATCAAATGAAATAACGTGTGAGAAGTGCCTTGTGACCTGCCATATTCCAAGCCCACCTCTGCCCCACACTCGCACCATTTCTTATAAGAAAAGCAAAGCCACTAGAGAATTCACACGATCTGTTGGAAGGAGAGGAGAAAAGAGAAGGGATCCGGAGTCCCTCCGTCAGCGGGCACACACATGCCCACCTTCCCTGCTCCCAGATTGCCAAAGTCCTCTACACCCTGGAGAGCCCCGGCTAAGAGGAGGCTCCAGAGCAAGCCTACGCTGATCAGCTAGAGGAACTGCAAGTGTCTTCCCTACCTTGGGCCTTGCACATACCATTTGTCCCCCCATCAAATCCTCCTTTGCATGATGTAAGATTCAGCTTATTCTGAGTGATTAATTTTAGGAGCCCCTCTGGCTCTGCCCTTCTTTACTCTAAGTCAGAGATGGCCTCTGTAGCTTCCCCAGTGCCCTGGAGCTACTTACCATCACTTCAGACTTCATCACATGGGATTGTAACTGGGGCAGGTTAGAGAATCTATCTACATTACCCTTCCATGTACAAAGAAAATGTCATTTCTTCATTCAGATAATAACTGATCTGTTCTTCTCCACAAGGCCCCTTCCAATTGGTAAACAAGAAAAGAAAGCTAAATTTAGTTTAAGCTATTACTCCAGGGTCTGGTTCTAAATTTAAAGAATCTGTCTCTCATCTTTTTGAAACTATAGATGGAGCACATCCTTTGTATGGCCGTAACACAGGCACAAGAGATTAAACCAAAGCACCCAAATGTTTTTTAAGTCTCTACTCACTCAGATTCCATCAACCAAAGTAAATCATATGGCTAAACTCAAAGTCAAGAAATGGTAAAATACACTTCACCTCTAAGGGTGGTGGGATACAGGATTTTGCTAGGATTTCCATAACAAAATACAAAGGAGTGGGTGGTTTAAACAGGAGAAATTTATTTTCTCACAATTCTGGAGGCTGGAAGTTCTAGATATGTTGGCAGGTTTGGTATCTCCTGGGGCCTCTCTCCTTGGCTTGCGGATGGCCACCTTCTCACTGCATCCTCTCACCATCTTTCCACACTCCTGGTGTCCCCTCTTCTTATTAGGACACCAGTCATATTGGATTAGGACCCAGCCCTTATGAATTTATCTGATCTCAATGATCTCTTTAAAGATCCTATCTCCTAATACAGTACATTGTTGGTTAGTGTCAAAATATGAATTTGGTGGAAGGGACACAATTCAATCTTTAAAACAGGGTTGGTGAATTTCACTGAAAAATAATTTTTGTTCTCATTTTAAGGTTTTCCTTAGAGTTGAAGTCCTACTGACCACAGTTTGAAATTCTGACTCTAGCATTTAGCTATACAGCTTTAGGAAGATGATCCATATCTTTTCACTTATAAAAGTGAAATAGTCGAAACCCGTTTGGCTCAGTGGATAGAGTGTCAGACTGCAGACTGAAAGGTCCCAGGTTCGATTCTGATCAAGGGTATGTACCTTGATTGCGAGCACATCCCCAATGGGGGGCGTGCAGGAGGCAGCTGATCGATGTTTCTCTCTCATCGATGTTTCTAACTTTCTATCCCTCTCCCTTCCTCTCTGTAAAAAATCAATAAAGTATATTTTTTAAAAGAATGAAATAATTATAGTTACTAACTCATATGTTTGTAAAAAGTTGAATAAAACAATTCATATAAAGCCAACACAAAGCAACTACCCAATAAATATTGTTAGTGTGTGGTTCTGTACCGTTAGCAAGCTTTCATTTTACTCAGCGAGTTGTAGCCTCAGCCATGACTTCCCTTTCGGGACCTGGATTCTCTCCTGCAGCAAACATTATTCTCCCAGATCCATCTTTCTACAATCTGTTTCTGCAATATGGTGATCCTTTTTTAAAAAAATCCACTTAACATTTCTCTGCCAATATGTTAGAGGCCAGAAAGAAAGAGGATGGTAGACATTCTTCTTTCTAGACATTGGGCAGATGGCTGGCTGCCTTGAGGCCATGTCATGGCTGCGGAGACCTCAGCTAAGTGCTTGATTTTTATCTGCTAGGTAAAGAGCCTCTGAGCTTAGAGGAGGATGGTGCAAGCATTAAGCTTAAAACATAGAAGATAGAGGAGACAGAGAAGAAGGAAGAGGAGAAAGGATTGTTGCTTTTTATCACATCCCAAGCATCATGGTTATTATGTCCTGGGTACGTACTCATGAGAGAACTTGAGATCACAAATAGTGACGTGAGTAACTTAATACACACAAATAACAAGCTAAGGAGCGACTGATCTGGGATGAGAAATCAAGTCTTCTTGATTCTGAAATCCATTCTTTCACCGCACTACCTTGTCAAGTAGGAATGTTGACCATAGAAAAATGATGAAATCTGATGGACAGAAAGCCAGAGAGGAACTGTCTAGAGCAGTGGTTCTCCACCTTTCTAATGCTGTGACCCTTTAATACAGTTCCTCATGCTGTGGTGACCCCCAACCATAAAATTATTTTCGTTGCTACTTCATAACTGTAATTTTGCTACTGTTATAAATAGTAATGTAAATATCTGTGTTTTCTGATGGTGAAAACTCTGCTGTAGAGCCTAAGACCATTGGAAAACACAGATATTTACGTTATGATTCCTAACAGTAGCAAAATTAGTTATGAAGTAGCAAGGAAAATAATTTAATGGTTAGGGTCACCACAACATGAGGAACTATATTAAAGGGTCGCGGCCTTAGAAAAGTTGAGAACCACTGCTCTGGAGATATAAGGCCACTCCTTCGGTGTTAGGGTCTCATCATCTCCTTTTCCTTCACCTGGCTTCTGTTAAGGCTGCAAGATCCAACGTGACTCCTCACGGTAAGGACTCAGAACCTTCAAGAAGCCTCAGCTGCTCTCCCTAGATCCAACTCTGAGACCCAGACTCTCTATTCCAAGCCGAAGAGGTGAGGACTCTCTCCTGGGAAGGACCCGGTCCCTCCTGGATGACCAGTCATGACCAGTGTGGCTCTTCATGACCAGGGGCTCTCATTGACTTGAGATCACTTTTTTCCAGTTCCAGGCCCAGGCCCAGTGGGAGGAAAATATACAGCAGCTTCCAGTTTTCACCCCCCAGCCAAAGCAGCAACAGAAGCTCCCGGGGGCGACCATACCCTTCTGCAGGGAGAGAGCAGGGGGGGAGGGAAGGAGAAAGATGGAGTGCTCTCTCTGTGGCCTGGCTGTTCCCTTCGATCCTGGGAGCATCCTTCTGTGAGGGCAGAAATGACGGTCAGAGAAATCAGGCAATATGAGCCACCCCCTGCTGGTAGGACATGAAGCCCTGGGTTACTCTGCAGTTCAATGGCGCTCAGGAAAGAAACTGAGGAGTGAGATCACAGTGGGGTAAAAAAAAGAAGGAACAGCCGAAACCGGTTTGGCTCAGTGGATAGAGCATCAGCCTACAGACTGAAAGGTCCTGGGTTCGATTCCGGTCAAGGTCATGTATCTTGGTTGCAGGCACATCCCCAGTAGGGGGCGTGCAGGAGGCAGCTGACTGATGTATCTCTCTCATCTATGTTTCTGGCTCTCTATCTCTTCTCCCTTCCTCTCTGTAAAAAATCAATACAATATATTTTTTTTAAAAAAAGAAGAAGAAGAAGGAACAGGGACATGGAACCAGACAGCTTGTGATGTGTGCCAGCTGTGCAATTTTGTATATTTTTAACAAGCCAGTCTGGATTTCTTTATCTCGTCTGATATATGGGCATGGGCTGCCTCTGATCAGTCTATGGGATGTAAAGAAATAACATTTATAAAAAAGTTAACATGGCCGAAACCGGTTTGGCTCAGTGGATAGAGCGTCGACCTGCGGACTGAAAGGTCCCAGGTTCAATTCCGGTCAAGGGCACGTACCTTGGTTGTGGGCACATCCCCAGTAGGAGGTGTGCAAGTGGCAGCTGATCGATGTTTCTCTTTCATTGATATTTCTTCTCTCTGTAAAAAATCAATAAAAAATATTTTTTAAAAAAAAAGTTAACATGACTCTTGCTTCTCTCCTCAATCCCTGTTATACCGCTGGCCACTGCCCTAGGAAATTAGACTCTTCAGAGCAGTTCTCCCGGCTTACACAAAACATGGGATCAGGGTTGATGATGATGTTTGTAATGAGTGGGAACATCCAGCCCCAGCCCAGGCCCCCACCATCCCTGAGCTCATCAGAGCCAGCCACAAACACTGTCCTCTAAGCCTGTTGTTAGGCTTGCTGTCAGACCAGTCCCTCAGGGAGGAAGATAGACCTGTCCCTTTCTCCTCTCAGAACAAGAGTGGTGGAGTTAATGAAGGAATGTGAAGCGGAAATAATTACATTTTAACTTTGAACACAAAATCCAATTGCTCTGCCAATATCTTTCCATGGCAGAAACGCTTCTAAGAAGAGGGAGGAAAGCTGAAGCAGAAAACCCAGATTCAAATTGGCAGCCAACCCCGGAGTGGCAGGCTTTAAAAGGACCTACCTGGCCTGATAAAGCAGCAGGTACATAAGGATCGTATTGTCCCTTTGCCAGCCAAGATGAGAACGTGTCACTGAGCCTTGGAGGCTGTAGCTGCGGAAGAACTGGCTTCAGAAGAAATGCTCTCATTTGTGCTTCTCAGATACACTACACCACCTCCACCAGGTGGTAATGCCAAGGTAAATAGAAAAATGTTCCTATCCATAAAAACTCACCAGTAAAAGAAAAAACATACGATGGTAATCAAGGTAATGAATGCCAGCTTCCCCAATGGACCCCAACATTTCAGTGGCTTATAAAATGAAAATGTCTTTTCTTTACAATATATTTTATTGATTTTTTACACAGAGGAAGGGAGACAGATAGAGAGTTAGAAACATCAATGAGAGAGAAACATTGATTAGCTGCCTCCTGCACGCCTCCTACTGGGTATGTGCCCGCAACCAAGGTATGTGCCCTTGACCGGAATCGAACCTGGGACCTTTCAGTCTGCAGGCTGACGCTCTACCCACTGAGCCAAACCGGTTTTGGCATGAAAATGTCTTTTATGCTCACATCATACCCAAATATGTCTTGAGTGGCTTTCCTTCAGCCTGTAGTTACAAAATCTGAGCTACATGATCTTCAAGGTCAAAGGATGGCTAGAGGATCATGTGCGATGATTTTAAGGGCCAGGTTCAGACATGATACACATCACGTCTGCCCAGATCCATTGGCCATGGCCCCAATCTAAGTGCAAGGGAGGCTGGGAAATCTAGAGGAGCCCACAGATATTGGCTGAGAATTAACAGTCTCACCACAGCTAAACAAATAAATAATGGCAATTCAATGAGTTAAGGACACAGTTGATTTATGGTATAGGATTGGCAGTGGCTCAATGGAGGGAATGGTAAATACTGCTGAGGCAGGTCCAGGAACGTTTCATGGGAAAGAAGATCATTGCTATGGATCTAAAAAGGGAGAAAAGGCACGCTAACAAGGAAGATAAGCAGGGTATTTTCAAGCAGAAACACAGACACATGAAATAACATGATAAGTTTAGAGACTGCACCAAATTTGGCATGTGCGAAGCATAGCGTGCATGGGGAATGCATGGACGAGGGACTGGATAAGTAAGAGAGACCTAATTCTGGGGTTTGGAGGGAAATTTCAGGGCTATGGTGAAGGCAGCTTTAAACCTGAAGTCCTTATCAGACCTCAGGAGAAGTCTGTACCCCAGATGTATGAATCAGGGGCTCATGACCCACAGCCAAGAAACAAGGCCTCCTATATCTCCTGTTCTCATGACAAAACAGTACCGGCTGCTTAAAGGAGCAGTGCAGGCTTCTTCCCGCTGTTACAGCTCCAGGAGGAGAAAGAGGCTGGGCTTCAGCATCAGACAGACCTGGTGGTCAACGCCTATCACACCACCACTGGGCAAGCTGCTGTCCAAGGCCAGTTTTCTAGAAACACAGCATGCAGATGAAGTGAAATGCGGCTGATCAGGCTACAAGAATGGCATCCGACAGGGCAGCGTCCAAACACATGGTTGGCACTACCACCCTGTCACGCCCAGTGGAGTTTTTGGTCGCACAATTGATGGATTTAGATGGCTTGCAAGGGGTGACTCTTTCTTTGCACAGGGGTGTCCGTGGGCTCCGAGTTGGTTGGAGTAAAGATGTTTATTGCCTGAACCCCCAGCTCTGACACAACCCCCCTGGACAAAGTTCCTGCAGGTTCCTGGAAACAGGAGACCGCTCCGTCTTTCCTTGAAGCCAGACTGACACTGGAGTCTCGGAGTCGTCTCGGATCCATTATCTCATTACATATTGACAATCGCCCTTTGAAATAGACGGCATCATTCCCACTTTACAAATGAGGAAAACCACAAAGGGATTTGAAAGGCAGGGCCAAATGTATTCTACTTTCTTTAATATAATTCTAATATTCTCTCTGGTATTAAAAAAAAAAAAGACCACTCTTAATTCCTGCCCTAAAATATAGCAGGAAAAGATGGAGGTATTTTGCCAGGAAATGAGAGGACTCTAAAAACAAAAATTGTCTAACTAGTTTCCCTTGTAAATACACTGGAAAGTAGGTATTCCCAAAGCACTAAGCAATAAACACCAAACTCCAGGGGAAAAAATACAGAAGACATAGCAGGCATTATTGCTTTTGCTTGTACTGAACTGAAATACACTCGGCACAGGATTATCAAGTAAAAGAGCAGGTCCCTGGTGCCTGTTAACATAATAAACCTCCTCCTTCTTGGTTAGTATTATGTTACTGAGAAATCTCATAATTCATACAGATTTAGATACATAAGACATAGAGACACATGCACACCCAAATATGTTTATGCATATGAACATGTACACGGACACAAACCCAATGGATACTAACCAGTCTATACACATTTTTTTTTGTCTTGCTTTATTGTAGCATAACATGCCCACAGTAGGAAAGTATGGGAAGGGGACGCTTGGAGAATCTCAGCCCTTCTCCTTCTATCACAGACAGCAAACACAAGTGGAAAAGTGAAATGAGGCCTAGAGCGCACAGCATTTCATGGCCGACCACCCTGAGTCAAAGAACATTAATGACCCACCCTAGTCCTATTGGTTCCTGTAGCAGAAAGAATGAGGCCCTCATGTATGCCCTCCCAGCCCACCTCGGGGGTCATCTGTCAGGGCCCGTATACGCCTCTCACTGGTCCTGGGAGTGTGCTCAGCGTGGGCTCAGGACGGGTCAGGAGGACCAGGAAGTCAATGTCCTAAGAGCTGCTCTCAATACTGAGATGGGACAGGAGCTGCTGGACACACACCCCAGCTTCCTCACCCTCCATGGGACAGAATCCGGGGTGTGCTCTCGATAGCCTCTCCTGAGGTCCCCATCAGGACTGCACTCCAGTGTCCATGGCAGGGATCTGCCAATTAACGGGCCCTTTATTGACCCATCCCCACACATGCCTGTCTCACTTCCCCACCCCATTACTGTGCTCCCTGAATTCACGGCCCGAATAAACTGCTTACCTAAACCCCTGTTTCAGGCTGTGCTTGTAGGGGACCCAAACTACAAAAGCTTTCTAATTCTAATGCCTCCCAACCGGGTCTCCAGCACCTGATGGTTCTGTCTCCTGATAAATGCTCTTGGCTCGGGCATGCTTCTCCTCCTGTGCCAGAGGGAAGGCTGGCTCCCTCCCCTGTGCCTAGACTGTTCTGTCTCTCCTAGTGGCCTGCAGCAGGCATCCTGTCATGTCTCCAGGGCAGCTCTAGGATGAAGCAGGTGTTCAGTAGGTAGCGGGTGGATCATCTCATCCCCTCCAGGCCCAGCACACACAACTCCGGCACATCTGCCTGGTGCTACAGCCCCGGAAGTCAGGAGCCATCTGGGAGCCCAGAAGCCTGCTTTACTGTAACAGATGGACAGACCACCAGGCCTCTGGCCACCGGGCCCCTCTGTTGCTACGGTGTTATATCTAAAAGGAGCCAGCTTTGTTCTGGAAGCTAAACAATTTGCCACAAATTACTCCTTACCCACTTATTCCCAGCTTTACCTCTCCTAGCCTCCCTGTGAGAGCCCCTCTCCTCCGAATGCCCCCCCCATATTTCCAAAGGGCACACCCCTCACTCCCTCCGGATGAGGCTGTTCTGCAGCTGGGCTTTCACACAAAGCCAGCCCACGTTTGAAAGTTCTCGTGACTATCTCATAAGTTGTTGCAGCAACCCGGAGCGTGACAGACACCCCACTGCTCCTCCCCTTCATTGTGGACTGCCTCCCCAGCTCTGCCTCCATCTCCCGTCAAGCCCATGCCCTGATACCCTGGACTATCCTCTCGTCTGAGCTCCCACAGCCAAGCTGGCACTGCATGGAGATGTCTTTCCTACCAGACTCCCATCCCCACAGCTGATCACGGTGCCAATTATACAAAAGGCCTTCTTTGTGCGTTGAATACACAGAACTTTCCACACCAGGGGGCACAGGCCTAGAAGTGCAGATACAGATACCCTTTGGAGAGGGGCACAGTCTTCTACTTTCACTGAGGAACACTGAGTCTCTGACGTGTAGAGAAGTGGACTGCTAAGCAGGGAGAAGGCTCAGGAAGGAGAAGCATGCCTTCCTTCAGATACCTTAGCCTGGGAAGAGGGTGAGGGGAAAGAAGCCGGTTGGATGTTATAGAGAAAGAGAAGATGACATCTTCTATCAGCAGAATATTTCTTCTTTCGGTAAGAAGATTAAGAACTCTGAAGTCAGACAGAATGTGATTTGCAGCCTCGGTTGTTCATGAAGGACTCTGGAAGTGCCAAAACGCAGAGGCAAAGGAGCCTTTGGAAATGAGCTCAGGCCTGTGGGCACTGCTGACTGTTACCCACTGTGGTTCATCTCAAGCTTGCTGGAGGCCAGAGGGGAAATGAACAGAAGGCCATCGCTGTGCCCATCGCCTTCCAGATGACTCTTCCACACAGTGGAGGGAAGTGGTTTCTCTTCATTGGATGAACTTAGAAAAGTGTTTAGAAAATTTCCTGGCAGGGATTAGCAGGGACTTGATCCAGGGATGACTCTGGGTAGGGATGTTTTAATGAGATTCGAGTAAACACCATAAAGAAAGTCACCGTCACAGCGAGGGAGAGATGCTGGCTTTTTAGCACACCTGGTGGAGGCTGAACCTGGCCAGTGGTACCCAAAGCTGGCCTGCAGGCGTGTGGGGGTCTCACCACAGATTTGGCAGTGGTGTGGCAGCTGTGTTAGAGCCCTGGCCCGATGTCATGGAAACAAAGTTTTATGTACAGGTCCAGCTGAGGTCTCCTAAGCAAATGTGGGAAGCAAGAGCCTTCAACGTTCTCCCTCCATATCCGTTTCCATATTTCAAAATGCGAGATGACCCTTTTTCTTTAAAAAGGTGGGGGGAGCGGGTGTTTATAGAGCGCCCAGTATACACCAGGTTCACACTAGATGCCCTACATTAATTATTCCATCTAATCCTCACAACGGCCTGAAGTAGTTAAGTAGTATAAGGTAGTACCTATCAATCAGGCTTCCATCAGGAGAAGAGAAACCTCTCTAGTATTTTAGCAGAAAGGGAGTTAATACAGAGTTTATTAAAGACAGGGCAGGGGAGTGAAGGCCAGTGAGAATCCCTGTTGGTTGAAGAAATCAAAATCTCTTGGATCACAGGAAATCTCAGCCAGTACTTTCACCTGCATGCCACACAGAGGTGAGGGTTCCCAGAAGTTCACCAGGAAGCCCCTGCAAACTGTTCCTATCTGTTGGCATGACTACCCACTCCAATCACAGGAGTGGAAATGCTTCTCTTCCTCTCTGCCTTCCAAGTCTGCGTGAATGTCTTGCATTTGCAGGACCCAAGCCAGAATGCTTTTGACCAAAGGAGACTATAAAATGTAGTCTTCAGCCGTTCAGCCTCCCCAGCCCCCAAAACCATGAAGAACTTAAACAGGCCACATCTGACATAGAGAGGTACTATGCTACTCATTTTACTATTGAGGCAACTGAAGTGCCTAGAAGTGGAATAACTTGGTCTAAAGGTTCCCTCTACTAGTTT
Source organism: Lasiurus cinereus (assembly GCA_011751065.1). Taxonomy (NCBI): domain Eukaryota; kingdom Metazoa; phylum Chordata; class Mammalia; order Chiroptera; family Vespertilionidae; genus Lasiurus; species Lasiurus cinereus. The sequence goes on along the minus strand of JAAGEH010000125.1, from coordinate 30,416,825 downwards.
GTGGTAGGAATGAGATAGAAATACGCCTGAGTTTCTCTGCCCCGAGAATGCAGAAAAATTCATGGAATTTCCATCGATGTGGAGACACAAATTTGACCACCACTTCTATGCTCCAGTGGCTGCTCATTCACCAATGCTGCCAGCTTCAGAAAGATAAATAAGGCAGTCAGAGTGAGGTTTTCCCATCAGCCAGGCAAAGGTCTATTTGATGTTCACCCAAAGTCATTAGGGAGAATCTGCAGGCAATAATATTAAAACCTGAGAAAAGTACCAAGCGTTATCATAGAAATGCAGGTTAAAACCACAATGAGCTGCTGGAGCCAGCAACATCAAGGGTTAGCAAGGATGAAGAGCCTCCCAGGTCTCAGCCACTGCTGGTAGACATGTAAATTAAACAACCCTTTGAAAAATAATTTATCACTACCTCTTAGAGTTAAATGTGTTCACCATCTACGAGCAAGAAATTCCACTCATAAAATAAGTCATGGGAATTAACGCACAGCATAGGGAATATAGACAATATTATAATTACTAGACTGATTGTAGAGATCACTTCTTAAGAGTGTATAAATGTTAAATCACGGTGTTGTATACCTGAAACTAATATACTATTGTATGTCAACTATAATTAAAAATTAGAAAAGAAATTCCACTCATAAAAATATTTCCTAAAGAAATGCTTGCATTTATGCTCCATAATATAAAACACAAGTAAAAATGTTTATAGTAGCATCGCCGTTAGTAGACTAAAATTGCAAGCAAACCTAATGGCCATGATCAGGATGGATAAATAAAATGGATTACATTCATACCATGGACTTTTAGAGAGCAATGGAAATGAATGAATTACAACTAAACTTTGCAAGATCTGAACTTCATAAGTTTGTTGCTGAAAGGAAAAAATCAAGTATCACTCCATTCATACAAAAGCCAAAACTAAATAACATACTGTTTAGATTGCACACATATAGTATAAAATTATAAAGAAAACTAAGGTAAATTTTTATTTAAATGGAGAATAATGGGCTATTTTATTCATTTTTTTTAAATGGGCTATTTTAGACAGAGATGGGGATAGTATATAATGGGGGGCAGGCTTAGTGGGGCTTCTATGGTCTTGATTATGATCTGTTTCTAAGTGCAATAGTAGGTTCAAAGGTGTTTATTATTCCTTATACCATATTGTATATGTTATAGACACTGTTTTACATGTATGTTGCACTTCACATACAAAGAAAATTCATATCATGGTGGAGATGATCTGTCAGCCTCTGTCTTTTGTCAGGCCATCCAACCACAGCCTGATGCTAGGGGTAGGCCATGAACAGCCTGGCCTTTCAAATGCAGCCTCGCTCACACTCCGAGACGATGTAAATTTTACTGCAAGCATAGGCGCTGCATCCCTAGAATTCCTCCTCACCACTCTCCCTTGCCAGCTCCACAATGCAGAGTAACCAACCACAGTGGTTTAGAACACGGATTTCCAAACTTGACAGTGGTTTAGAACACGGATTTCCAAAATTTCAGAATCTGGATTTGAATTCCAGTCCTGCCACTCATGGTCTGGGCAATCTTGGGAACATTACCTAACTTCCATGTTTTTTAGCCAGTAAGACAGTACTTACCTCACGGAATTGTTGTTTTATAACAACAATGAGATGCAGTGAGCTAATGCGTGTAAAACACTTCGAAGAGTGACCGGAATACGTTGAATATCACTGAATTGCAAATTTTTACCATTATTTTTCATTTTTCCTATTGCTAGATTTGTTGATCAACCAACCCTTCTTGTTTGACCCCACATCTTAATAACTATACTATATGCCTTGTACCAGTCTCAAAAATAGAGATCAGCAAACTATGGCCTGTGGGTCAAATAGGGCCAACTGCCCAGTATTTATAAATATAATTTTATTGGAACATGTCCACTCATTTATATATTATCTGACTGCTTTTGTGTCACAATGAGAGATGAAATCATTGTAACAGACACAGCAAAGCCCATCTGGTTCTTTATAAAAAATGTTTGCTGACTCCTGCTTAAGAATATGATTGAACTCTGCTCTCCTAGCTTTGATCTTGCTCCCCTCCCATACCCTCCTTATCACAGACCCCATTTCAACCTCAGTGGCATCTGCACCCCACCTCATGACTAGAAGCTAACATAATCTTATGTCCTTGGGCTTGAAGTACCATGAAGTCAAGTCCAACTATGTCGGCCATCTCCCTTCATGGGTAGAAGACTGGACATATCACATACCCAAGCCATTCCTGACCACAGTAACTCATTTGACAGCAGATTCTGATCCTAGGGTCGGTCTCATTATCTCAAAATAGAAATTTCCAACAGAAGAGCATGTCATTACCTCATCTTAAAATAGAACATGTGAAACCATAAAAATGCCAATATGACATATCTTTAAATCATACAAAGATAAGTATTAACTATCAGCATGACTTGGCCATAAAAATGTTTTAAATCTTAAATATTCACTATCTTCTCCTCTTCAGTAAGACAAAGTCTTTCTGAGAATAATCATGAAGCCATATGATGGATTCTCCAATGTGTCTTAAGAGGAAACAAGTCGATGTGAAACACGCATCTATTTTTTTTTTTCTTCATGATATCCCTACACCACGGACTTGGTCCCCCATGACCTCCCCCGCCCAAGACAGCACACCTACTTGGCAGTTTTAAATGAGAAGTCCTCCAATAAGGATGAAGGATGACACTAAGACAGAGACTGAAAAAGAAGCCAGAAAGCATGCAAAGACAAGGAGTTCCAGCACATCCCCCATCCCCGCCCAGAGAAGGGAAAAAACAGGACTGCCCTCCTTTGTGTGCTATTTTGGTCACATGTGATTAATAGCCTGTCACACTGTCAGGGGAACCCAGACTCCATCAAATCGACACACGGGGCACATTTCTGTGCAAAAGGTGCCAGGGGGCTGCACGGTGTGTGTGTATATATAGAACACATACCTGCCACTTGCATCCCTTGATCCTGAAATACTGCTGAAATTCCTCTCCCCACACACACTCCCCAAGTGTGTGTGTGTGTGTGTGTGTGTGTGTGTGTTTTGCCATTTCATTCAGCAAGCAGCTGTGAAAGCTATTATACTGCCTGCATAGCAACAGAAAAGGATCTGGTAAGTGTTTAATGAGGGGGAGGTGTGATGAGAGGGATAGGGCAGTTAAATTGGGTAACTTGGGGAAGATTGAAGTAAGATAATGAACGCTGTTGTCATGGAAACCAGGTCACAGACCATAACTAATACAGCTCTACCTATAATATTCTATATTCCGAGAAATGGGCAAATCCTTTCTTTTTCACTCATGAGTATTATTTTTATAGATATTAACCGTCTAGTCAAAGTACTTCATTTCCCCACCCATTAGTGCAGCAATACATAAATGAGATATAAAACACTCCCTCTAGAATAGAACACAAAAAGCCTTTGTGAATCCTGAGGATACTATAATTTATTTTTGTCCCTTATTAAATTGGCTGTCACATTTCTCTTTTCTTCCCATAAACATCCTATCTTCCAGGCCTGCTCTTTAAAAATATATAAGCACATGAGAACACCCAAGAAATTGATATTTTTCCGTAAAGTTTGGCTTTGCAACCAAATGTGCCCCAACTTTCTGTGTCAAAAGAGCCTTCCCAATAATCACTCCTGGAAGTTTCTGGACTTGCTGATTTCCCAGGGAGAACTTAGCACATGGGAGTTAGGTGACTTTAAAACACACAGTATTATGTTATTAAAATAGAAATAAAAATTCAGGACTCAAAAATCGAAGTCTAAATGAAAGATCAGCATGGGAGAGAAAATGGTACAATACATACTTGTAGCCCTTAATTATCCTTGTTGTGCTTGTGGAACCAGCAATTTGAGCTTCCGGTGGTCAGAACCAAAGAGAAATCACACACAAAAATAAATAAGTAAAATAAATGAATGAATAATATTTGGCATTTTAAAAAAATAAGTCAAGCTTTTTAAAAACTCATATTAAAAAAAAAAACACATTTCTTACTTGGAGGCTCATATATGGATCACGGAGAGATACTGTGCTTAGTAAACCAACTGCAAATGCAGTGATGGTTCCAGTAGGTGTGATCCTTTGAAAGCAGTTTGGAGGAGTAGGGAGAAAGGTGAAGAAGGGACCGGTGGGAGAATAATAGAGAAGATCTACAGAGCATGTAAACTTGTCCTGCTTGATCCAAGAATAAAAACATTTCCAAGAACTCTCATATATTCACTTGCAAATGTTCCTTATTTCAATTAACCTATGGGTAAGAATTGAAGAGCAGTCTTTATTTTTATTATTATTATTATTATTATTCTCTAATCTATACTGTAGATCTACTCTGGCTACAATTATTACTATTATTGATTGATTGACAACTTTTTATGAAAATGGAGGAGCAAGTTCAACACTCTTCAACCAACTGCCAGATGATGGTGTTATTGCAAAGGCATTATTACAATGGAAAAACTCTGAAGATGGTTCTAAAACTTTCACGCTGCATCTGTGTCATCCTGGAGAGCCTGGTCCTACTCATACTCTATCAAAGGCGGAGACCAGTGGTGCTCATCAGATCTTCCTGGGTTTCTCTGCATTTCCCAGTTTCCTTTGCAGTTAGCTTGGGCTCTATGGCTAAATTCTCACCAAAGGAATGTGGGCAAAAAAATGATGTCAGCCCTTTTCAAATAGTGGGTTTTCCCAATAATATGTCCAAAGTAATCCTCCAACTTGTTTTCTTCCCTTGCTATGACAATCTTGGAGGCCATATATTCCAAATAACATGACTATAATTAGCTGTGATATGAGCAAAAAATGACATTCACACTCAATCTTGCTATGCCATTGAGATTTTAGGGCTTACCTAGTGTGAGAGTAAGCACTGATTAATTGGATGACTAATACACTGGCCAACAAATGACCTTCACCACTTTTTAAATCAAGTGTTATTAATTTTATTATGTTATATGTTTTGGGTTTAAATATTCTTTATAAAAATATAGACTTAAACTTACATAGGTTTTAATTATTGCACTATCTTTGAACATAATTTATTCTCCCACCCCCACCCCACTGACCGATGCCTTCTTAACAGAGAGAAAAAAATATAATTAGAAAAAAAGATAAATATGGTACATGCCAGATATAGATAAATACAGGGAAAAAGGGACACAATGCTTATGTATGCTTCTGTGAGTTTCAGATGGGCATGGTTTTGCATTTACTTCAACCAGTAATCATGTCAAGGACGCTCCTGTTGATTTATAAATGTTGGCATTGAGTACTGAGAAGTAGACTGAGATTAGCAGACACAAAGTGGTAAAGAAGTGTTTTAACTCAAATGCAACAGTGCTATTCCAACTCTGCATCTGAGTCACCTGTCTCTACTGCCTTGAGTGAATTATCTTTCATTTACTAAGTCAACTTTTCTAAAACCAACTGTTGCTTAACTAATGAGGTTAATGATAGGTCATTGGTGTTTTTCTGTTTCCTGACAACTTGTACTTTTTTTTTCTGTAGGCTGCCTGCTTTCTTTACGGATATTTATGTGTGTATTGATTTGCAAGAGTTATTTACAAATTAAAAATATTAATCTTCTACCTGTCATATTTGTTCAAACTTATTTACCCAGTTTTCTTTTAATTTAATCTAAGGTAAATTTATTTATTTTCTTTCAAATTTTCCTTTATGATTTCTATCATTAAGTTCTTATTTACTCCAAACTAACAAATATGTGCTTATATTATCTATGTATGTTCACAGTTTGCTTTTTTCACCTTTATAATCTTTGTCCACCTAAGAGTTATGCTTATAAAAGGCTTTGTTTCCTTGAGTATTTGTCAAATAGTGGGTTTTCCCAATAATATTAACAAACTAGAGGCCCAGTGCACAAAATTTGTGCATGGGGAAGGGGGGTGTCCTTCAGCCCAGCCTGCTCTATCTCCAATCTGGGACCACTTGAGGGATGTCCTAACTGGATTGGGCCTATATGAGCAGTGGGATATCCCTCTCACAACGCAGGACTGCTGACTCCCAACTACTCACCTGCCTGCCTTCCTGATTGCCCCTAACCGCTTCTGCCTGCCAGCCTGATCACCCCCTAACCACTTCCCTGCCAGCCTGATTGATGCCTAGCTGCTCCCTTGCCAGCCTGTTTATCCCTAACTGCTCTCCCCTGCAGGCCTGGTCCCTCCCACTGCCCTCCCCTGCTGGCCATCTTGTGGTGGCCATCTTGTGTCCACATGGGGGCAGGATCTTTTGACTACATAGGGGCAGTCATCTTGTGTGTTGGAGTGATGGTCAGTCTGCATACTACTCTTTTATTAGATAGGATATTTGTACTTTAACTAATTTGAAGTACTTTATTATATATTGGGTCAATTATGGTATAGCTGAGAGATCAATCTTAACTTATAATGATAATGGCTCCAGTGTTTGCATTTAAGTGTGATGCACATGTTTTGGTCAGATATATTTTATTACACACAGGAAGTCTTCTTCTAGTCCCACTTTACTATAATTTACTTTAAATCAGGAAGAGTCACACATTTTCCCCTAACATAATGGATTATTTTAACATAATGTTTGTATTATTATATCATCATTAAATTTCTGGAATAAAATCTACTTATTCATAGCTCATAATTTCTTTAACATATGTGATTGCGTGCAGCCATCATGTGTTTAGAAATTTGCATGTTATTTCTAAGAGAGATTGGTCTATTGTTCTCTACAGTTATGCTAGTCAGAAGAGAAACAAAGGAGAAACTTGCCTTTTTGCTGATAAGTTTGTGTTCTAAAATTGTTAGAAAGAACTAATGCCTAAATCTATATGGGCCTGAGAGGCTTCTAGGGGTTATTTGTTAGACATTTTTTACAATTTATTTTAGGTTTTATTCAGTTTTTTATTATTTCTTCTGTAACAGTATTTTTTTATATTGTCTCATTCATTCATATATTCATCTGTATTGGCATGTATTGACATGGAATTCTACATTTTCTGATATGTGTATATAAGCATATATAATAGCTATTTGCGTCTTTTTTATCATTCCTTAGGTATATGGCTATTTTTATTTTCATGATCATCTTAATAAGAGCTTGTTTTATTGGTCTTGACCTTATTTAAAAAGGGGGGGTAAAAAGAGAAAAAGAAAAAAGAAGAAAATGAAAAGAACAGAAATTCTAGTATTTTTCGCTTATTTCTCATATTCATATGCATTAATTTCTACTTACATTTTCATTCACTTCTTCGTTGGATAGGACATGATTCAAAATACAGCCATTAAATAAAGTCCATCAATCCCATTATTGATCTCTCTTTATTATGTTACCTACTTAATAATTAAAATGTTTCCTACTATTTTCTTGAGTTTTTCATTTTTCTCTTTTTTATTTTGTACAACTATGTAATTCATTACCTAAAGTTTTGTGATTGTTACAGTTTCATTTGGATTTTACCAATAGCATTTCGGAATACTCTCTTTCATACATTTACCTTTTTCATATCATTACTTCTAATTTTGTTTAAAATTGCATAAATGTCCATTCCTTCACTATTAAGCGTTATTCTTTCATTTGTTTATGGGCACCTATTGGGGAACTTATATAGTTGGATTTCATGTTATTCTAGAAGTTTTCCGCATTTGACATTGACAGGTAGGTTTAATGCTCCCTAAATGTCTTTCTCCTTTATTATCCTGCAAGACAATTTTAAAGTGTGGAAAATGCCAATTAAAATCAGAATGGGAAAAGCACACTCAGGCTTTTGTGTGAGCAAATGCCCATGCAGACATGTATGTATGTATCCAATTGTGCATGTTTGCATTTGTTTGTATACATGTATATGCATGTGACATGTGTGCAGTCTGAAACCAAAGATACTGAATGCTGACCACAACATACCAACAAAGACCAAAAAACCACACTGTATCTCGTGGAGCATGCTCATTAGCTTCTCCATGCTACAAAGAGATGCAGTCCAGCCTAACAGCTGTAGCCAGAACCTACCAAATATGGAGAACTGTCACAGTCTCGCTGCAGGAGGGGCCTATGGGCAGTCCGGGGAGATAAGCTCCAGATTCAGAAGGACAGGCAAACCCTTCATTTAAATAAAGGGTTGAAATCAGACTTAATGACACTTCCAGGGAGCTGCAGAACTTCGCCTTATATCCTTATGCAGATAGGTCTCTGGTGATGATACCCGAATAAACAATCTGCCTTGCCTGAGTCTGAATAATCAAATTTGTCACAGTGTTGTGATATTTCTATCAACTCCTTTCAGGCTCTCAGGACCATTTCTTCACAGCTAGAGGCTGATGCTGGCTACCGCTCTGGACTACCTGCACCCCGTATCACCCTCCCTTCCCGGTACTGCCCTCAGCTATTCCAATTCACTGAGGCAGGGACCCCAAAGGACCTCCCTCAAGGTCTCGGCCAACTGCCAGATCCTAGTAATGGGGGCGCACCTATATTCTGTTTTAGAAAGAGTGGCACAGATCACACCTTGAAAAAAACAAAACAAAAACAACGTTGTAAAATCTGGGCTTTCTAAAAGTTGTTACAGAAACATGTTCTTTTGAAATTCAGTATTCCACGTGGAATTCTCTTTCTTCCCTGCAGAGGAAGACCAGTTACCCCGAGAGTAGAGAAACTCGGAGCCAGGACACACCTGCCCCATGCATTTATTCACAGATAGATCCAAAACAACCGTATGAGATTTTTCTTTCCCTCCAGCAAGGTATAAAAGTAGGCCTCTTTTTAAGGAAGAACTATTTGAATGCAGCCCTGGGATGGTCACACAGGCTTTTGAAAGAGAGCTGAATGCACTGCCCTCACCGGGAAGCATTTCTCTCTCTATTTCTTAGGCATCATCCTCTCCTGCACGTTTTATGCTCTGCAAATGGAGCTCACCTGTTCCATCAGCCTGTCGTCCTAGGGATCAGGGGGGGAAAAAAATGCTTAACTACATTTCAGATGACAACGGACATCTGGGGAGGGAAGCATTCTCAGTAAAGAGCCGTCCTCACACACCTGTGGCCTCCGGAGGGCGGTTGCTCTCGCAGGGTCCACGGTGACCTTGTTGGCGGGTGGCCCGGCAGTCTAGGAAAGGACCCACGTTGGCGCTTGTCCATCTCCCTGCATTATGCTATTGGCAGTGCCACCCTCCTGCGGTGGCCCAGTTCCAAAAGGCCCAGACATACTCTATCAAGATCAACTTTACCTACCGGTCCTCCCTTCTTCATTGTTTTATCACCTACGCAATGTGGTAAACATAAAAACCAAGAAATATGATCAACAAAGACTGAATGGGGCACAGGTGTTCCAGGCAGGTCTCATCAAAGCACAATCAAGCCAACCCATTAACGACGTGGAGATACATTACTTTCTCCTTCAGCAGGTTTTTACTCCTCCACCACCACCATCACCCCCTCCCCCTCCATACCCACATTCACAAACTAGGAGAAATTGGGAAGTCCGAGTATGTTCCCTGATGCAGCCTGGTTAATGGGCCCTGGAGGAAGAGGGGACTGTGTTTCTCCAGGAAGGAGCCAAACACACTCTTTTATGTTGTTCTTAGTGAGGTCACGAGCAGCCATCAAGAGTGCAGGAGGTAAGATTGCCGAATGCTCCCCACAAAGCCTCATTTGCTAGCAGTGTTGGTGTTCTCATCCCTCTTTTAGAAATCACAAAGAGCCCATTCAAGCTAGACAAAGCCCTCCCTGCTTTCTCGAATGCCAGCCCCTGAACAGTCCTGAAATGCAGCCTTATCCCTGCTTTGAAACACCAGGTTCATTTCCCTGTGGCACTCAGACATGGCGTGATAAAGCTTGGCCTACATCTGAGATGCGCCTGGCCATTCCCCACACCCATCCTGCCAGCAGCAGCTGGTTTGAGTGCCAGGCGAATGAGGCCAAGGCCCCCCACAGCCCCATCTCCAAGGGGTTTCAAGAAAAGCTGCCCATTCAGGTCTCGAACATTTGTAAGAAATTGCCATATGGGCATTTAACACATATGCTTTAAGGGGAAAGTTTCTGCATGAGTTAAGAGACTCAAATACTTCATCCTTAATGTCCCTTCAACAAAGATGCTACCAATGAATGCCTCTACTAAAGCCATCAATTTCTTCATGAGTCCCCTTTCTCCATCTTGGCTCAGTCAGCAAAGATAGGCTAGATCTGCCAAGACCGGTTTGGCTCAGTGGATAGAGCGTCGGACTGCGGACTGAAAGGCCCCAGGTTCGATTCCGGTTGGGGGCATGTACCTTCCTTGCGGGCACATCTCCACTGTGGGGCGTGCAGGAGGCGGCTGATCGATGTCTCTCTCTCATCGATGTTTCTAACTTTCTATCTCTCTCCCTTCCTCTCTATAAAAAATCATTAAAATATATTTTTTAAAAAAAAGATAGGCTACATCAATCAAGTAAAAGTGTTCATAGAATTGAAGTAATGCGAATGATTACAGGAAAGTTTTACCTCCTCTCTGGTGTTGCACGATATGACTTTTTTTTTTTCATACAGAGAACAAGATAGTGATTATCTATGACCTGGAATCTCTGCATTGTTAAAGCTCATCCATCAGAATTACCTCTAAAAGGAAACTTTATGTCTCTCCACTCACTCATACTCCTTGTGTCAGCCATGAATGAGATCACTACATGAACTTTGCTAAACCCAGATCTTGGTAGGTTCCTCTTCGTGGCTCTGATCAGCGGCCGTGTCGGCAATGACTGAGCTCAGGAAGTAGCAGGAAAATAGCAACCCCATAGCCCTGTTCGCCCAGGAACCATCAAGCAGCCATCTCCCAGCTCTGGGCCACCGGAGCTCCAGGCTGGGCCAGGGCAGGTTGACTGCCAGCCTCTGTGAGGCATTCGTCTTGTTTGAGAAGGAGCCATAGGCTAACCATTACCCAGCTCTTTGGAGCCTCTTTGGAGCTTAGTTGTACAGTGGTACCTCGAGATACGAGTTTAATTCCTTCCGTGACCTTGGGGCGTGGGAAACAGTCGCAGTAAACTGGTGGGTCGTGTGCAGCCGGCCGATCCAGGCGATTACTCTTATCTCAAATGTTGCTCGTATTTCAAAGCAAAAATCACTCGTATCTCAAAAATCTCGTATGTTAGGGCACTCGTATCTCGAGGTGCCACTGTATTTCATTTACACAGCTCCTCAGTGAAGGTTAATAAGGTGTAAAATAATACAGCCCACAACCCTATGCACCGCAGTATTCCAGAAACCCAAGTGCTAAATTCTATCAGAGCATAGAAGGAAAGTAAGAGGCGTTCCTAACAGTGTGGATTTAAATTCTAACACTGACACTCCGCTCTTCGCAGCAATTTTTTTTAGGTCAAATTTGAGTCAAAGAAAGCAGTGCACTTCAAATTCTCTTACAGACACTGGGTGATTGGTGTTTCTAGAATAGTCAACAAAATGCCAGCACTCTGTCAATTTATAGTGTTGCCTGCTATCTATCCCGGGTTGACTCAAGAAAGAAATTAGAAAATAGAGGTTTCATTTCCTTGGAAGGGAATTAGCATCATGATACTTAATCACATACAAAAAAAAAAAGCTATTTGAGAAGCCTCTGAAGAGAATTTTAATTGTCTAGAGAATGGATACATATGCAGATTAGAAACATGCTTGCCACAGTTTTAACATTCAGGACAGTTTACTTAGATAAAAGAACCGAGGCCCAGGAAAAAAAAAAAAAGGTTTTACACTCAAGGAGACACAATGAAGCCCTTAGAAATGCAGAAAACAAACTGGAAAGAAATGAATAAAATTGGTTGAAAACCCATCCACCAGAATAGCTCCAATGAAAAAGAGAACAGTGACCAAATGAGCATAGCAACATGGAAGAACTGGACCTCTCGCCCTGCTGTTGGGACTGTAAATTGGTGCCACCACTTTGGAAAACTGTCTCGTGATATCTTCTAAAGTTGCTCACCTACATATTCTATGACCCAGCAGTTTCACTCTCAGAAAAGTATACAAAAGAAATGTATAAACGTGTTCACTAAAAGAGAACATCTATGGACTAGAATGTTCTTAATAGCATCAATCACAACAGCCCAAAACTGGGAACACCCCAAAGGTTATTAAATGGAAGGTTAATAAAATTGTAATATAGTCATACAACAAAATACGTGCAGTAATAATCTATAATAATAAAAGCATAATATGCAAATCAACCAAACAGCCAAACAGTGAAACGACCTTCCGGACGACCTTCCGAACTATGGCAGGACTGCGAGGGCTGGCCGAGGCAGCCAGGGCGGCGAAGGCTTACCCTTGCGCTAATTTCATGCATCAAGCCTCTAGTCATAAATAAACAACTCTACACAGCAGCACAGATGAAAGTCACTTAAGTATTACTGAGTAAAAAAAGTTGAAAAAAAAAAGATTACATATCATGTAAATTCACTTACGTAAAGTTTGCCATTGGATAAAATTAATCTATGGTGTTAGAGGTTAAAATACAGATGGTGTTGGAGAGGGTAGAAAGTGGACATGAGAGACTTTTGAGAGGCTGGATTTCTTTTTTTTCTTTTTTTAACATTTTATTGATTTTTTACAGAGAGGAAGGGAGAGGGATAGAGAGCTAGAAACATCGATGAGAGAGAAACATCCATCAACCACCTCCTGCACGCCCCCTACTAGGGATGTGCCTGCAACCAAGGCACATGCCCTTGATCGGAATCAAACCCGGGACACTCTATCCACTGAGCCAAACCGATTTCAGCATGAGAGGCTGGATTTCTTAAACTGTGTATTGATTACATAGATGTGCTGAGAGAAAAATACTCCACAAGTACTCCTTCAGGTAGAAAGTATAAAAGCAACAGACAGACATTCTCTAGTATGCAATAACTGAGACTGGCCAGCACTTGTGGCTTTTCTTGCAAAAACTACTAGAGGGTGAAATTTGCTAGCAAAAAAAAAAAAAAAAATCCATCAAAATTTGCACAACAGGAAAGGAGAAGCCAGGAAACAAGGGCTGCTAGTGAGACTGAAATTCATTTAAATGTAAAACTTAGTCTAAACAACTCTGAGAATGATGAGGTCCTTGGTTCTTGTCATTTCACTGCCAATTCTTCTCCGCTAAATTAAAGAAAAATTATGTTTAATCCTCTCAGTAAAAATAGCATGCGTTATTTGAAACCAATCATTGTTCTCTCTCTCTCTCTCTCCTTTTACTTGTATGTATATTAATCAAGGGATATCTGACGTTGTATTGACCAAATATTAAAAGCAGTTGTTTCTGGGTAGCGAGATTTCAGGTAATTTTTTTCTTCTTTGCATGGCTCATTTTACTGTATTTTTTTTATTTTAACTAATGAACATGTATATGTTTATTAAAAAAGTGATTTTTCTTTCAAAATATAAAAAGCAAATAGAGAACAATATAAATAAAACAAAATCTATACACACAAGGCAGGTAAGAAAGCATGCTTCCCTTAGCAACTCCAAAGGAGATATTTAAACACAGTCAGCATTCAATGAACACATAATTTAGCAATCAACAAAATAACTGAGAGTCAGCATGTAAATTATTCATATTTTAATTTTTCAGCTGTTTACTCTTTTCAAATATTTATTTCTCCTTTAAAGCAAACTCATTTAAGAGTGTAAAATAAGAAATAGAGAAAATTTTGTAGCAAACTGGGTTTAAGTTCCATGTGGAAAATTTTGGCTCAACAGAAGAAACTTCTGATGGCAGAAAACAGTCAAAGCTATCTTAAATGGTTATAGAACTATCTAGTTCATTAAAACTGACTTATAGAAACCATTTTTCTGCCTTAAAAATGACCGTCCCACCCCCCATATATCTACCCCTGACACAGAAAATCTTCTGAAGCAGGCCCAAAGCTTCTATCATGTTTGGTGCTCCTTTTTTATTGCTCATGGCACCCAGTCAGGGGTTGCTATTGCGACTTCACTCCTGAAAAGTCCAACACATCCTCTGATCCATACTTTCCCCTCGTCTCCAGAGACCGGCTACCTCTCTAGTCTATTCTCATGCATTCATTCATTCCCTAGCTCCCTCACCGAACCTACTACGAGCAGGGCACTGAGACAGGACATGAAGGAAAGACCTCAGGAGTGAGTGTTCTGCCATCACTTGGGTTAGAGTTCCAGAAGGAAAAGGGCAAACAAGATGTCTATGATGCAGTGTAACAGAGGAAAGTGACTGACATAGGAAGGGGCATTGTCCAGGCTGGGGGAGTCAGGGATGACTCCTATCTCAAATGTTGCTCGTATTTCAAAGCAAAAATCGCTCGCTCGACAGCTCGTATCTCAAAAATCTTGTATGTTAGGGCACTCGTATCTCAAGGTATCACTGTATTCTGATTTAATGGAATCAAAAGAACTAAGTTGTAGTCCCCTCCCCTTCATTCATGTGCTGAAGATGTAATGACAAACGGAAGACAGCCATACAGTCATGAAGGAGATAAACATGAACCATCACAGAAACATGATTAGAGCTTTAATAAAAAAATATGTACAAAACACTGTGGGATCCAAGCTGATGTGTCCCAAGTCTGTATGTGGATATTCTGAAGAGTGGTCTAAAGAAGACAGAAACTGAGCTACATGTTGGAGAAGGAGTGAGTTTCTCAGCAGGCGAGGGCAGGGAGGGCATTGGGGCCCGTGCTCAAGGGTCTGGAAGGGGAAACCACCTGCTTTGACCACAGGGTGCAGGAGACCAGAAGCACCCAGAAAAGGCAGCTAAAATCAAATGATCAGCCCCCGGGAAACAGCTTCGCATTTGCCTTTTGAAAAGTTCATTCTGGCATGATGGAGGAGTCAGAACAGTAAGGGATGGCACCAGCGGCAGAAAGGCAGTTAGAAAGTGTCAAGATGAACCCGGTGAGAAATGATGAGGGCTCGGACTCCTTAAAGACGAGAAGCTGGAACCCGGCCTTCTCAAAGAAAGACTTTGGTTCAATTCTCTCTCGGTGGGAGCTTGTTGACATAAATGGCAAACTTCAAAAGCAATTAAAATGAGATCATCTGACTCTGAATTTCCATTCTTTAATTTCTGGGAGAGCTTTCTATTCAGACTGTTACTCTGGTAAACACCGCCGGGCCTGCTAATCTGCTTTAAACCAATGACTCTAAATTGTGGCATGTCCAGGAGTGACCAAGATGCAAACAGAGGAAGCCCATTGGGAGAGGACCCTTCCCCCCCAAAAAAAAATAAAAAGTCAAAAATTCTAGTGTCCCCATGGCCCTCAGTGTATCATTCACATCCCAGTCCACTTGGAAACCCTCTTAGAATTATCCCCACTCTGTACAAATCCTTGTATACCTTAGTTGGAAACTAACATGACCATAATTTGTTTCCTACACATCAATTGCTGACAAAAACCAGTTCTAATTTCCAGGCTCCAATGATTCAAGAGGAAGACACTGAGCTGTTTGTTTTGTTTTGTTTTGTTTTGTTTGCCAGAGGTAGTCTCAACTTCTTAGGTAGGTCACTTTGCTCTGTGGAGAGAATGGGAGCTGATCTCTGTGGTTTCTTGCCAAAAATCCTTAAAGTTTTAGTATGACACCATTTGCAGATTTAGACTCATGATATAGAAATTCTTTGTTATTATATCCGTGAAGATGAGAAAGACTGGAAGAATCAGTCCTGTGAGTTCAGGTGGCCATCAGGACCAGAAGTTGGGAGAAATCCCCATTATTCAGTTCATTATTATAAGTTCAATCCATTCCAGAATGCCCATAGTTCAGTGGGGTCCAGAGCAACCCAATGGAAAATTCTTCCGGTATATGAGATGACAAAAAGATCTCTTACATGAGACCTTTGTATTTTTTGTTTGTTTGTTTGTTTAAAATATATTTATTTATTGATTTCAGAGAAGAAGAGAGGAGGAGAGAGAGGTAGAAACATCAATGATGAGAGAGAATCATTGATTGGTTGCCTCATGCACACCCCCCATTGGGGATCGAGCTTGCAACCCAGGCATGTGCCCTTGGCCAGAATCGATCCCAGAACCCTCAGACCGCAGGCTGAAGCTCTATCCACTGAGCCAAGGCGGCTAGGGCTATATGAGACCTTTGGAACACATTGCTTCCTTCCAGAGCTCTACCTGGCATCTCAAGGACATCAACAGTTAAATCACTATGGAACCAGCTGGTAGGGAACACCAAAAATACGAGTTGACTTTTTCCCAAGGTAATAGTACTGAGTACTCTTCTCTTAGTCTTGCCCTGGCTCTGAAAACAAGCTGCCCTTTCTTTTCTTTAAATATCAGAGAAGAAGGGAGAGGGTGAGAAAGAGAGATAGAAACATCAATGATGAGAGAGCTTCATTGATTGGCTGCCCCTTGCATGCCCCACACTGGGGATCGAACCTACAACATGGACATGTGTCCTGACTGGAAATCAAACCACAACCTCCTGGTTCATAGGTCGATGTTCAACCACTGAGCACACTCGCTGGGCCCAAGCTGCTCTTCTATTTAAAGGTATTGAAGCTACATAAACTATTGGTTAAAATATATATTTGATCGAAACAGTTCACTCATGTTCTTCACCTGTGACTCAACTTTGCAAATACTGTCAGTAAGGTTTATATTATGATCGTTATCCTCTTGGTGCTTTACATATATCGAAAATTCTTACCGCATCCCGCTTTGTGTGTTGGAGAGGTTGGTTTAGGGGTGAGAGTTGGAGGCCCCGTGTGGTCATCAGTGGCTACTGTGTTTGTATCTAGTTCTGTTTAACCACGGACAAAAATGCTGACAATTTAACTGCACAGCAAGTTTCAAAAAATATGTGTTTACTTGAGTTATTTTTAAGTTTGAGCTCCGCCTACACACACCTGCTGAAAGTGTAGAGGACATGTGGTGACAGTCCTTGGGCTGAAAGACCTCAAAGGAACTTAAGAGAAGCTTAAGGGCTCTGAGATCCCGTTGAGGGAATTGTAAAGTCTGCGAAAATGCTTCATCCAGGTGTCTTTCTTCTATTTGAACATTAAACAGTAAAAAAAAAAACAACGAAGTGCCAATTTGCATTTTCAGTGGAAAGCAGAAATGTAGACCTTCAAAACAGACTATCCCCACTTGAAAAGATCAGCCAGCCATACATATTAATAGTGAAGAGATCAAAGCCCAAAGAGGTTAACGGTTTTACTCCCAGTGGGGTAACCAGTTAGTGGAAGGGTAGGAGTAGGTCAACCCAATGTTCTTGCCACGACCCGAAGAACATTTCTCCATACTACCTATGGTCAAAGGGAGTTGTCCATGATGGTCTTGGTAAACATGTGAGACTTCATTTCATAAAACTGTTACTTACGTTCCCAATCACCTGTGCTAGAAACTTTGAGTCATCTTTGACTTTCCTCTCACATGCATTCCTCTGTCCACTGAAGAGGGTTAGACAGAGCTACCTCTGTTCCTACCCCCACAGATGCTGCTTCACTTCCGGCCTTCCGCATTTGGGACCTGGATTCCCACAATGGCAGCTTAAGGCATTTCCTTTCTTTCAGCCTCTCGCTTTTTCAGTTCTACATACTACCAGTAGATTTCTTTTCCTGCCAAGTGATTGGATCACTCTCTTTCTGAAATACCTGTTCTGGATTCTCATTGCTGATAGAATCGCATTAAAATTCTAAGCACAGCCTCCCAGGTCTGAACCGAACATGCTTCTCTGACTTAATCTCCCACCATTTGTTTTTACCAATTCTGTAGTGTTGACACTGGGACCTGCTGCACTTTCCCAGAAACAAACAAACAACAACAACAACAAAAATCTATGTTAGCCTCCTTTTATGTCCCACGTACTCATACATGCTGATCCCTCTGTCTGGAAACTATGCTTTCTCTTTCAAAATATCCCTATTTGAAGCAATATGGTTAACTGAGTGTGAGTGAATAAAACAGTTGAATTAAGTACCTGTTCATTCCACTTTGTCTATATTCCATAATTTACTCCTCCAATTTCTCTAGATTATTAGTTCCTTGAGAATAGGGGCCACAGACCTTCGCCCCTATGTCATGCACCTTCTTGGAGATGAAGACTTACCCTGCTCTGCCCCTGCTGCTGTGAGGTCCCATAAGCAAGTCTGCTATCAGGGCTTCCTGAGCTAATGGACATATGACCTGAGTACCCCATTTTCCTGTCATTGCATATTTAGCTGGAGGAAAATAGTCAGGGTCACCAATACAATTAGGATCTGGTCCATGCTCCCTGCCCCTATTGGTTGGCTCCCAAAAGCCAGGTGCATACCCACGTTAAGAGAAGGCCCTTGGCTAATTGTGCACAATGCCAAGAGAGGCCATATTTGGCCAATGATAGGAACCCATTTATCTGGCTGAAGGGTTTCAATTTTTCTCCAAAAATTTGGTGCCAAATTTCCAAGAGGGTCTCCTGAAGCTACTTCTAGGTGTAAGTGCCCTTGAGAAGCAAAAGTTCTGATGGAGAAATCATTCTTTTAAATCAAGAACTTCATGCAGAAGGGGTACTCGTGGAGTTAATATTTAATAGGGAAAATGTCTGCTAGGAAAGTTTAGTACTCAAATGGAAAGGGTCTTCATGCAAAAAGGGTCTTTCGAGGGGCAGGGTTCTTTTTTTTAATATATTTTATTGATTTTTTTTTTTACAGAGAGGAAGGGAGAGGAATAGAGAGTTAGAAACATCAATGAGAGAGAAACATCGATCAGCTGCCTCCTGCACACTCCCTACTGGGTATGTGCCCACAACCAAGGTATGTGCCCTTGACTGGAATCAAACTGGGACCCTTGAGTCCTCAGGCTGTCGCTCTATCCACTGAGCCAAACCAGTCAGAATATAGGGTCAGGTAGGTCCTCATGGATGAAAGATCCTTTTGAAGAAAGGGTCCTTAAAGAGAAAAGCTCCTCATAGAGAAATGTCCTCAGAGGAAAGAGTCCTCATGGGGAAGGGTCTTTATAAAAGAAGATTCTGCCTGGTTTTAGAATATTTATAGGAGAAAGATTCTAAACTCCTATGGAAAGAGTTGCCCTCTGTGAAGAGCCTTAATGGAGGTTATTCCTCTACCATGACCTTTCCTCCATGAAGACCCTTCTTCATGATGACCTTTCTAAGAAGAGAGGGAGCTGTGAGGATGAGGCTACTGGTCTCAGTGCTTAGGAACAACATCAGGGAACCTAATAATAGCAAGTACACATTGAACACATACTATGTTCTAGGCACAACCAAGCTCCCTTTACAATAGTAGCTCATTTAATCCTTAAAATAATCCCAGAAAGCAGATATTGTTGGCATGCTATCCATTTAACAGAGATGAAACTAAAGAATAGCAAGTCTAAGTAAGGAGACTAAATCATACATTTGGAAAGGGGTAGAACAGAGTTTGAGCCTAGAACTCAGCTTCTGACTCAATACAGTACCCTACAATAATAGGCCAAAGGCTTTACATTAATCTATCTCCGGAAGGTCAGAGTTTGTGTGCCTGGAACCAGGACCTGAGATGAAATCATACATTTAGAAAGGGGTAAAACCAGAGTTTGAGCCTTGAACTCAGCTTCTGACTCAATACAGTACCCTACAATAAGGCCAAAGGCTTTACATTAATCTATCTGAGGAAGGTCAGAGGTTATGTGCCTGGAACCAGGACCTCATAGTTCCATAGACTTCATTATTCCCTTATTCTGTTAACTCTGAGATACCTTATGCCTAAAAGAATAAAAAATAAAATACTTAAAACACAAAGATTTGGATTTAAAAAATAAAAACAAGTGGAGGGATTGAGTTTCTCTCACAAGCAGACTCTGGAAGTGGAAAGTGGCTATTATTGAGGAATAAAACGGAGATCGGTGCAAGCAAAATGTCAGCTCACTGAGCTGGTTTGAGCCTAAACAAAAGCAGCTTACCAAGGGTCCTTGGCCCTCAGCAGCAGGTCCTGTGACATGAGGAACTCCATTATAAACCCAATTCTGAAACACTAGCTACGGCTTCTCTGATGGAACACCCACACTTGCTACTGGCCACCAGCCCAGGAAATAAACCTCCACCTTTAGATTTGCACTGTGTTCCTGCCTAGACCCCAGATAAATTGTAATTCCGGATGTGCAGACACAGCACACTGACTCTCTCTCTTTGAGTCTGGACAAAGTGCTTTCTGAGACTTCCAGAGATAATGTGAAAAGAAAGCAAGTGGGATGCCAGAGGATGGCCCAGAAAGCCAGTGAGATGAAAACAGAATTACTCTGGACCACGTGGACCTTCAAGAACTAAGGGGAGAATTGAGGGCCGGGTAAGGCATTTCACAGACTAAATTACAGCATGGTTAAAGTCACAAATTCTTAATCTAAGCCACAGACATCTTTGGCTCCATCTTCACCTCCCCATATACTAACTAGTTGACTCCACGTAAAGATGAGAAGATGAACCATAAATGAAAAGGGACCAGATTCATATATAAGACAAAAAAGGGAAAGAAAAGTAAACAAGATAAAAGTCCTACATAAAGAAAGAAGAGCTCATGCAAATGACTCTTCAGAGTCTCAAAGAATTACCGAAGCTTTTCTTTTTAAAAAGGCCGTAAAAAAAATAACTAAAGGTTCCAAAAGCTTCAAAAGATATAGTAAAATAGAAGGGACATTAAAGTGAGCTGACAAAGCACAGATAGAAACGGAAAAGAAAATGAAAACATTATAAAGATTAAAGTCATATTAGAAGCAGAAAATTATTGAATATATATAACTAAAAACACAGCCAGGTTCCTGGCTGGCAAAGTTGGGATAATCACTCGAATAGCATGAAAAAGAACAGATATTTAAAGGACTATTAAGGGGAGGACAATGGTGTACGATTCATAAAGTTATGAGTTTAGTAAGGCATGGCTCAACAACTGTACACCAGCCAAGTGATTCTTCAAGTACAATTGCAACTGAGAAATATTCTTAATATATGCAAGAATGCAGGAAATCTAACCCCTGTGAGCCCTTTATGAAGACAATTATTAGAATATTAACATGAACATAAAGAGTAATAAACCAAAATAAAGAAATGTGAATAAAATGGCAAGGTAAAAGAAATGCTGATGATTTGTTTTAAAATAGAAGAAAACTTGACAACTGTGGATATTATAGTGAAGGACTTGTAAATGTTATAAAACTTGACAAAGTTAAAACAATGAAATTAGAGGTGTTGAGAAAATAGAGAAAATAGTATGTTTGCTAATTGTTCATCTTTTATAGCAAAGATTTCCAAAGATGCCATTTAAAGTTAAATTATGTAGTTCAAATATTATTCCAAACTCCTGAACTTTTTTATAATAAATAATTTTTTTAGGATTAACGTATTTTATAATGAAGACATACTTATTGTAAGTGTAGTCATTTCAATAACTACTATGGTATTTTTAGGCAATTCTTCTAAACTTTGACCTACATATTTAGTAAGCTTTCTCTGTATATGCATAGAGAAATGTCTGAAATGAGTTTCATCAGAACTTTATCATTTCTGGATTTTTTTGTAAAAATTTCTGAAATTTGTAAAAATGTTTATCTTTCTGTGATCTTTCGCTAGTGGTTGAACGTTTTATGATGACCAAATAGCATTTTTTACAATAATAAAACTTACTTTTCACAAAAGAAAGATAAACAAAATGAGAAAAATATTTGCAACATATGTGACAAGCAATAGTCCATATAAAGCAACATAAACATTAACAGTAAAAAGACAAACACCAGAGAATATAGGCAAAGGACATTAAAAGTCAATTCACTAAGAAAAAATACAAATATTAAAAAAAAAACAATAAAATGTTACTCAATTAATTATCAAAGCACAGAAAATTTAAAGGCAGAATTAAGATATATCTGTTTATTCGGTTGGCAAAAATTGGAAACATTCGCAGTCTACATTTGGTGAAAGCGGGCAACTGGCTTCCTGTACATTACAGGCACATGACTCCTAGTTCACTATTCTTACAGCTGCCAAGCATATAATTTGGAGAAAACAAAATGTATTGTACATTTTTAAATATAGTGAGTTTCAGGCAAAATCAGGACATTCAAGAGGTATTTTGGGGGGCAATAATGATCTTTCCATGTTCTCATTCTCTTCCAAACTATTCAATATTCGTCTTTTATCTCATGTCCCTTAAATGAAATTGTGCTATTTTACAGTCATTTCCAACATAATCTCATTACTTTGAATCACCAAAAGCAACTAGAATTTTTATGTACTGTTAGTAGGAATGTAAAATGGTAAATTGCTTTGGAGAATTATTTAGGAGTTTCTAATAAAATTGAAATATACACTACAACCCCAAAATCCTGCTCCTAGCTGTGTACCCAAGAGAAATGAATGTGTCTGTCCATAAAAACGTGTGTGAATATTCACAGCCTTATTTATAATAGACAAAAAAAACAGGACACAACCCAAATGTCCATCAACAGGAGAACGACTCTGGTTTATTCACACCATGAAATACTGCTCAGAAACTCAAAGGAGTGAGCTACCGATATACGCAGCACACACGAATCTCACTGACATTATGTATATGAAGTTCTAGAATAGGCACACACACCTATGGAGGTGATAAGGGTCAGAACAGTGGTTATAGTATTTGGGGTGGGGGCTACTGCCGGGAAAGCGACATGAGAACATTTTCCAGGGGTCAGAATAACGTTCCATAAGTTGATCTGGGTTTTGGTTCCACAGGTATAGGCAAAAGTGAAAATTCTCCCAACTGTCCACTTACAGTTTTTGCATTTCATTTAAGTCAACTGTACACAGTAACGTGCCACTGGCTTAAGGGAAAGGCCATTTCCCTGTAGGGAAGGATCAGTTCAGTTCCAAGCACATTCTCTCCCAACACTTAAGATTCCTGGTTGCCTGGGAGCCTTGGAGGCTGGGGAGGATCTGAAGAGCAGGGAGGATTCAATCCAGGCAGAGGAAGGGGTGACTGACCTCATTTCCTTCCTTTGGATGGAGCTGTATCCCTGCTGTTGGGTAAAACAGCACAAATGTAAACGAGGTGTAAACTGCTTTCACATCTCATTTAGGGAACAGATGAGGCGTGAAATGCATTTCACAGGCACAAGTACTGGAGGGGTATGCTTAGCATGGAGCAATGTAGAACATTTGTTCATCTTCCCTCAGGAGTGCTGGATTATTTCTGAACATGGCTCCTGGAGGGGGCCGAGGAGGAGGGGAGGGGGAGAGTAAGTGCCGGGGGAGGAAGAAGGGCTCTGCTGTCTCCTACACCTATGCGACCTTCCTTCTTGTCTCTGCCTGACCACCTCCTTCCCACAAATCTGTTCACGCCCAGCTCAGACATCACCTCCCCGCCCACCACTGGCTCTCCGAAGCTGCGGCTCTCTCCGCTGGTCACTGGTCACCCACGGCACTTGACTCAGCATTCAGGTTTGTCACTGACTCCCCTCTGCCTTGTGTTAGAAGGACCAGGAGTGTGGATTGTTTTTGTAACCCAGGGCTTGGACTCAGTAGTTGCTCAATTAACCTTTCCGGAATGACAGTAAGCTGAGGCAGGGGAAATAGAGAGGACCAAGAATGTATCCAGGGATGGCAGTGGAGCAGCCAAACCTTCTGCAAAGACCACCAAAAGAAATAGAAGTTCCAAAGACGATTTAAAAGCTTAGAGGATTTATATTATTTTAGATCTCTCCAAGATGTACCCTGCAGGGCAAGCTTATTTGTCAAGATGAAAGTGGGAGTTAATGTGTTCTGATCACTGAAATAGTGCTTTGCCCCTTCTGTGAGAGGAGCTTCGATATCCCTGGCTGACAACTGTTACATCTCTAACACCTATTCTAAAATCTGTGACTGCGGTGACAGGCCTTTGCCCACTAACAAGACAGTTCTTTTCGAAGAGAGCAGGTTGGGTTTAAATTCCCAATGCCTCTCCTGATAAGAGCTGCTTGTCTCTGCATCCACTGCAACATACATATTAGATGTTGACTTTTTCTTTTTTAGAAAAGCAAGAAAGAATGCATTGACTGCAGTAAAAACATACGTAAGGGCAATGGAACAAGGAAGGGCATAGGAGAAGCAAAAGGAGAGCCTAGGCTGGCTGCGTGGGCTCACTGGGAAGTCAGAGAAAAGAGGTTTAAGGCTAATCCCTGGACAAGCTGCCACTGCCCATTGCTCCCCTGGTTGCAAGTCTCATGGGGTCCCTTAGAGGTTAGGGGATACGTGTGGGCGATGGAGGAGGTCTTAGGGGTCAATCAAAAGAATATTCATCAGCTTTATGCTGATGTAGGAAAATGAGATTTATTCTCTTGATTTGTCTCTCCTTGGGTGTGGTTGGCCAAATGGCACTAAGTGGATTTCTGTTCTTTGTCTCCCGGAGTAGGGTGATTAAAGCTATCTGGCTGGGGAGGAGAAGTGCAAACCATTTGCTCTCAAGTGTCTTTGGTTTGGGGAGTATAGGATTTATCAGGTGGCTCCAAAGTACTATTTACCTGTCTTAGTCTGCCTATTCCACTTGTCCTGGAATTTTCCTAGCTTCTTGCTATTTACTTTTGGTGTCCAAAACAAGACCAGTTCCAAGGTCTAACACAATTAAACTATCACACTAGAGAAACTGTACTTAGAAAATTCCAGGGAACTCAGGAAAATTGAGATGGCAGCATTCTGTGAAATAACTATTTCACCGAGATTGAGATCTGAGATCAAGCCTAGCCACAAACTTGACCTCAAAAAAATTGTTTAACCTCTGCAGATCTCCGTTTCCTCCTTTGCAAAATATGAACAATTCTGGAATTCAGTTTGCACTTTCCCTCCAACCCAATGATTGCTTTCCTAGGAATGTATCTCAGACAGGGACTCAAATTCAGATGCACACTAATATTCATCCCAGCATTGGTTATAAAACCAAAGGGTTGGAAACAATGTGAATGCTTATTCGTGTGGGCATGGACAAATAACATCTGCATATGAAACAGACCTACATAGCCTACTTAGATGGGTCTTAAAAACAAAGGATGCACAACATATTAAAGATACAGTTTTGAATTTACAGTACAGTAGCATTTGAGTAGAGGAACAGTCAAGATAGAAGAGGATAAGAGAGTACTAGGGATAAAAGAAACAAAAATAAAATGTCGAATAAAATAAAAAGAGATAGGAATCTAGAGATAATAAACCTTGGTTTAGCAAGACAGAGACAAAAAAAAAGGCAACTATTTCTAAGTGGACAATGTTTTCTTTTTCCTGCTGATCTCAAGTCAGAGTAAAAAAATCTAAGATTTTCAATGGCTTTAAAGGTGGCCTCACATTTTCACCAGATCATCTACTCTGAGTTTAAATCACATATGCTGTACAACGTAAGCGGTAGTCACTGATTTTGCTCAGTATCGACAGTCAAGGCATTTTTACTGTTAATGCAAATGTTAATTGGGACCATGCTAACATTTAATTAATTTTAAGTACAAATAGATCATTTGTCAACAAAGGGGGGTAAAAATATTAATTGAAACATGTGAATGGTGATTTGCAAGTGGAGGAGAGATCCCACAATTAAAGTTAATCACGGTGTGATTAATTGATTTTAATTGATTCAGGATGGTTTCCTGTGGCAAAACAGAAGTCTGTCAATAAAACTTACAATTAAGACTCGTTATGGCAAACAACGTTACTATGGCAAGCAGGGAGGGGACAGAGCATCAGCAGGCTGCTTTCCTTATGATGCAGAGAGGTTAGCATCCCAAGGAGGACAATAAAGGCACAGAGACTGGACATTCTGGGAAGGTGGGAGATGTGCTCAGGAAAGTCTTCAACCAAAGGTGGGAGCATACTTGGGTCTGGGAAATGGAAGCTTTGGAGATGAGAAGGTTGGGTAGGGAGTTGGGTCCAGTGGTGGATGGAGGAGGACAACTGAGTCGGCAGTTGTATCCCCTCAAGTATAGAGATCAGCAAGGCTCAGCTACCCCATGGGGTAGAGAGATGCCTGGAGGCAGAGGTTCTAAAAAACACGATCTGTAAGTCTTATGAACCAGAAATGGAGTCTCCCTACAGATGGGGATTGACACAGACAGGGCTCTGAAAGCCTGCAGGGCCCCAAGCCTCAGACATGACTGCCGTTCAGCACAACAGAGGCCCACAAGGTACTCCGGGAACACTCATGCGGGCTCCCTGCTCTGCAGATGATTCTGGTGGGAATTCAAGGTCAATCTGTTTACTCAGTTATTCCGTCCTTGGGAAACTGAAGAGATTGTTGTCCCTTGTTTTCATTACGTGCCTGGAAGGTGAGGCCTTCCCTGATGCCGTCCTCTCAAACTTCTATGAATTCCTCTCCCTCACCCCAGGGGAGAATGTTGGAACCTGTCAACAAGGTGCTTTTTCATAGATGTCGGGTATGTGCGTAAAAACTTTTTGTTTTAGTTTTGTTTTGTTTTTTTAACTGATGTCAGAGAGGAAGGGAGAGGAAGAGAGAGATAAAAACATCTATGATGAGAGAGAATCATGGATTGGCTGCCTTCTGCACACCCCACACTGGGGATCAAGCCCACAACTTGGGCATGTGCAATAACCAGGAAACGAACTGTGACCTCCTGGCTCATAGATCAATGCTGAACCACTGAGCCATGCCAGCTGAGCTGTTTCAGTTTGCATTGCCCCACAGTAGAGCTATGATATAACAAATATATCTTTATCCCCAGATCCTGGCACAGTCTTAAAATCCTTGGAACTTTGACTGATAGGAGTGTCCTTGTTATGGTAACAAGGTGATTTCTGGCTGAGGTCCTACACAGCTTCAGGATGGGAGCTGGTCACAAACCAGTGACCTGGCAACTTTGAGCCAGTTCAGCCTTGGGGAGGGAAAGAAGGCTGGAGATTATGTTCAAACATGTGGCAATGAGTGGATCAATGTCCATAAAATAAAACCCTAATAAAAACTCTGGATATCAACCATCAGTGAGGCTTCCTGGGTGGTGAACACATTGATATGCAGGGTGGGCGACATGCCAATTCCATAAGCAGAGGGCATGAACATATAAAACAGGAATGAAGTTTTCTCTTCCACCTGGCTGTCCCTGAGTTGCATCCTTTATAATAAATGATGAGTCCTGGTGCACGAAATTTGTGCATGGGGGTGGCGGGCGGGGGGGTCGTTCAGCTCAGTCTGCACCCTCTCACAATGCAAGACCCCTCAGGGGATATACAGGGATCGGGCCTAAACTGGCAGTCTAACATCACTCTCGTAATCTAGGACCACTGGCTCCTAACCACTGGCCTGCATGATCACCCTTAACCACTTGGCCTGCCTGCCTGATTGCCCCTAACCCCTGGCCTGCCTGCCTGATCTCCCCTAACAGCCACTGCGGCTTCGTCCAGAATGACGTCTAGAAGGTCGTTCAACTGTCTGGTCTAATTAGCATGTTACGCTTTTATTATTATAGATGTAATCATAATAAATATAGCACTTTCAGAGAGTTCTGTAAGTTGCTCTAGCAAATTACCAAACTTGTGAGAGTCATGACGCCTCTGAATTTATGCAGCAGGAAAGACAAAAGGGCAGGTGGCATCGGAGATGGGACAGCATTTGTGAAGGGCTTTGCCATTAAACTCTGGGGTCTATGCTAATACCAGGTACTTAGTACAGTGTTCTCATTGAATTGAATTTTAGGACACCCAATTGGTTTCAGAGAATTGCTGGGGGAACACAAAAGCAAGAGACAAGAGCATGGGTGCAGACAATGTATTTAAGAGGCAGTCCCAAGAGGCAACTGAAGAGCGGGAGACAGATAAGGAAGAAAAGCCAGTGCACGAATGCTGTTACCTCTGTGGGCAGCAGCGGTCAGTGCTGCTGTGGATAGGTTATTTGTTTTGATTTAGTGTGTGTGTGTGTGTGTGTGTGTGTGTGTGTGTGTGTAAATATTTTTATTGATTTCAAAGAGGAAGGGAAAGGGAGTGGGTAGGGGACATCAATCATCAGTCAGAATCGGCTGCCTCCTGCATACCCCCTTTGGGGGATCGAGCCCGCCATTCGGCATGTTCCCTTGACTGGAATCGAACCTGGGATGCTTTAATCCGCAAGCCAACATTCAATCCGCTGAGCAAACCAGCCAGGGCTGTTGGGGATGTCTTAAAGAACCAGACAGAACACAGCTCCAAGAACACGGAAGCCAAGGCTCTCCTCCAGCGATTCTCTTCCCGGCTTGTGAGGATTTCTCTGGGGCAAGGGGTTGTTCATCTCTCTCCCACTCTGGAGACAGCACTTCCCTTGGCTTCAGAGAAACTTCCGAACCCACAAAGCGAAGAGACACACGGGTATGAGCTTGATGTGAATACCAAGAGCATGCAGGAATTCAAAAGGAGGCAGCTTGGCGCATGACAATTACCTGTTGCACTCAAGCATCTCATCACCCTCTATAAATTATTCCAAGCGGCTTTCTTGGAATAAAATTATAAACAAATCATTTATTAGACAAAGGTAATGCTTTGGAATGCCTTTCTTTTCCTCCCAGTTTCATCCTGCAAGAAAAAGCCCTAGAAATAGCCCTAAGGGATACTTGCAAGTAAGTCACCAGGCTCATCCCATGTAACTTCAGTCTCCTTTCAAGGAATGACTGAATTATGGATGGTACCAGCCCCTGAGAAGCTAATCCATGGGCCAGCCAGAGACTCGTGGGAGTAATGAAGGAGAAGCCACGCTGTCAGTGCTGGAGCTGGAGCAG
Organism: Lasiurus cinereus; assembly: GCA_011751065.1. Taxonomy (NCBI): domain Eukaryota; kingdom Metazoa; phylum Chordata; class Mammalia; order Chiroptera; family Vespertilionidae; genus Lasiurus; species Lasiurus cinereus. The sequence continues at coordinate 30,388,158 of JAAGEH010000125.1, read as the reverse complement.
AAACAAAGGGAGCAGACCAAGTCCTGATAATGAAGAAAGCTCATTTTTACAAACTAGGATGTGCCAAGATGGCCTGAGGTGAGAGCTACCTTGGGCAGGGCAAATATCTAATGCCCAAATTCCATTCTAATAGCCACAGAGCCCGTGCTAGGGCTGTGTTCCTGCAAGTGACCGGGGTCCCTCCCTGGTGACACAATGCTAGCCTGAATGAGTGCTCTTCATCCCCGGCCACCGTAAGAGCCCAACACTGCTTCCAAGAGAAGGGCTCTCACAGATGCCCAGTCTAAAACCCGCTGTGGCCCCCAGAACCTGCTCTGTCCACCTTGACTTTTACTTTCCTCTATCTGCTTTCATCATCACATCCTTGCACCAGCAGATGTCCTAAAAAACACATCTCACTGATATTCACTGAGTAAAGGTTCGGAGGAGAAAAAAACTCCATTCAAAGGTAGGTAAGATAAGATGCATGTGTGCTCAACAAGGCGGGAGGAAGAAAATAAAAAGACATGAGTTTTGACCCAGTTCTGCACTATTTCTTGAAGCTCATACACCTACTGGAGCATTGGAATTGACATCCAAAATGAAACCCCCTTTCTGAGACAAGTCACCACTTTCAACCTACCTTTATTGACTGGAGCAATAGCACTTGCTTATAAAATAGTCCATTTGACTCTCTGAATTACAGGAAAACTGAATTATAAATACTGTCTTCGCTTCCCTCTGAATGTTGGCTTTATTCTTTTATATCGCAGTCAGTCTTACTCCATATACTGGGACATCTGGCCAAACTCCACCCCCCCCCGCCCCTTCCAACTTTGGGATGGATCACCATAACCAGGAGGATGTAAATTCTATCAGCCTCATCCTGAGTCATTTGCCCAACGCTCTGGCTAGAAACATGGGATATGGACCCAAAAGAGAACAGGCAGTGTTCAAGTAGGACAGACACGAACACAAGAACCATACCCATCTCCACCCCTTCTCCCAGGTACCTATCGCGTAAGTATATAGAGTCCCTACTACCGTACTAGGTTCTGAGCTTATGATGGTGATCAAAACCAATATGGTCCCCACCCTCACTGAACTTGGAGCTGCGAGTTTCTATCTACCTCTGGGAACAAGCTCCCTAAGATCTCTACCTTTCACATCTCCTCTGTAAAACGAAGATGACGATAGTTACCTTGCCTTGTTGTTGCAGGGGAAATCAGACATGGCTTCCAGCATTCGGTGGTAGCAGTTCCGTGGTGGCACCGCGCCCCGGTGGCAGCTGGGCTGTTCCCGTGACCTCCCGTTCTGCAGGGAGATTCTGGACCCTGCGCCTGGCTGCCCAGCATCCCAACTCTGTCCTTCAGCCTGGCTGTGCTCATCCTGAGGGCCTTTCACAAATCACCCTTCCGCTCACGCCAGTTCTTCGTTGTTGGCCACTAAGAACCTTAACTGGTAAAGAATGTGCTTGATACATGGTAACTATAGTGACTAATCCCTCGGCTTCTTGTCCCTTTAATAAGAAAAGTACAGCCACGAGCCATGCCAAGTGGGACCCGAAAGGAGCGGTCCTCTGAATTCAATCAGACCCGGCCCTGGCCGTGGCAGGTGCCGGCCACGGCCCCACGTCGCTGCGCAGGCAGGGGGGGGCCGTGCCTGCCGTGTGGCAGGAACCAGAAGCAGAGAAGAAGCTCTTCGCCCCATGTTCCGAGGTAAAAGAATGCCTTCTCCAGAGGAGCTCTGGTGCGCGGCGCTGATTAACGGTAATGAGAGGCGGCTGCTTCGACTCCAGATTTAATTTCAGGCGCTTAAATGTGTTATATGGCCTTTCAATTGAGTCCTGTGTCTTCCGTGGAGCGGGAAGGCAGGGGATCCTAGATGTCTCCTTGTCACTCGGCAGGCAGTAAGGGGAGCCAGGTCCCCCCCTCTGCCCTTCAGAAGGTGGGCACCGGACATGGTTGTCTCATTGGCTCCAGACCTTGCTCTTGGTGTCCACAGGAGGGAAGTCTCGGAATTTTGCTAACCTGACCCCGAGAGGATGTGGCTATCAGAAAACCCTTCCAGGGCAGCGGGGCCACTGCTCCATGCCTGCCTGACAGGAAGTGCCTGTCTTCCCAGAGACACATCTGGCTGAAGTCCAATGCCTGGGACTGACCTGGTCTCGTTTCTCCTGCTCCAGCCTCCCCCAGCCCAAGATTCACATCATCCCCAGTTCTACCACTTCTATAGTGATAGTTCTACCAGTTCTATCATTTCTGTGATACTCTACTTCTCTCGACCTCAGTCTTCTTCCCTTTAAAATGGGCTGGTTATATTTAAGACACGGAGAGCATTAAATGCAACGTCTATAAAAAGCTACCCGTTATCTCTTACTTAAAGGCCAATGGATGCAATCTAAACCAGGGCAGAGAGTTCAGACAGCGGCGTAGCCTCCTTGCTGACTTGGCCCCTGTGGCTCTGCCCCACCTCTTTTCTCCCACATTCTCAAGCAGACACATGAGAAGACCTGCAATAGGGATTGGGTCCCATGCCCCATGTAGAAGCTAAAATCATTTTCCAAGGACAACAAAAGATGTAAAACCAATAGAGGAGGAAAGCATGGTTTGGATGTAGGAGAAGTAAAAAGATAATTCAGAAATTAGAGTAGTTCTCTTCTTAGCTCCTGGGTAATAGTATTGCACCCCCACACCTGTCACAGAGGCCCCAAAAAAACCTGGGCTGGGATGGGCTGGAAAAACAAGAAGCGCATTATTTAACTCATTGAATGGAAAATTCCTCTGCAAAGGATAACTATCCAACACACAGTGTTGGTGATGAGGCAGGGAGCAGGGTGTAATATCATGTACCGTATTTTGCAGCGTATAAGACGACTTTTTAACCCAGGAAAATCTTCTCAAAAGTCGGGGGTCGTCTTATACATTGTGTGTCATCTTACAGGGCGAGTATATCCCAAACTATATTTTAACTGGAAAAGTTGGGGGTCGTCTTATACGCCCAGTCTGGAAAATATGGTACTTTTTTTTCTCAAGGTAAGCTATATTTTGGTTATTATTATAAAAAGAATACATACACATAGTAGAAAGTTGAGACACAGACAATTACAAAGAAACAAACACACAAAACACCCAGAACTACCACAAAAATGGCAGCCGCTGTTTCTGTTTAGGAATACTCCGTGCCCAAGGTGCTCATGGGCTGGAAGTGGGGAGGTGAGAAAGGTGTCATATAACTAACGGGACAGTTGCTAGGAGACAGTCCTGGGCAGATGCTGAGGAAGGACGAGGAGGGGGTCAATAACTCTGGGGGAAAGGGGATGAGGGAAAAGTCATCCAAGAAGTGAGGTTTGAGTGAATTTAAAATATGAGTTTGCCCACTGGAAAGTAGGAGGTTTAATGAAGAACAGCAAGGCGCTGGCTGGGAGGAGACAACTGAGTGGCTCAAGAATATCTATCAAAGAATTTATATCCCCTACAATTCCTACAAAGCAGTAAGAGCAAATAGAACATCAAATTTTTTAATGGACAGAATACTGAACAGGTACTTCATTAAAAAGGGTATTTAAATTGAACAGTAAACATATAAAAGAGGCACAACTTAATTGGTTACTGAAGAAATGCACACTAAATCCACAATCCTCGATCAACACTCACCCACCAGAATGACTAAAATTAAAAATATCAAATGTTGGCGGGGCTGTGGAGCAATTAGAACTCGTGAACTTTCCTGGTGGGAGTATAAATTGGTAGAGCAACTTTAGAAAACATTTTAGTGGTATCCGCTAAGTCTGACTAAATGCCAAGCTAAGGAAGAACAATTCCACTCTTACAAATAAATCCACAGAAAGAGGATGTATGTTCATTGAAAAGCCTGTGAAAGAATGTTAATAACAGAAAATCTCCTAATAATCTCAAATTGGACAAACCAAAATGCCTATAATAATAAAATGAAGGCTGGCCAGTGTAGCTCAGTGGTTGAGTGTCCATCCATGAACCAGGAGGTCATGGTTCAATTTTTGGTCAGGGCACAAGCCCGAGTTGCGGGCTCGATCCCCAGTAGAGGGTGTGCAAAAGGTAGCTGATCAATGATTCTCTCTCATTATTGATGCCTCTCTCTCTCTCTCTCTCTCTCTCTCTCTCTCTCTCTTTCCTTTCCTCTTTCTGAAATCAATAAAAATGTTTTAAAAATAGTAAAATTGCTTTAGCTGGTTTGGCTCAGTGGATAGAGTATTGGCCTGCAGACTGAAGAGTTCTGCATTCAGTTCCAGTCAAAGGCACATACCTAGGTTGTAAGCTCTATCCCTGGCCCTGGTGTGGGAGGCAATCAATAGATGTTTCTCTCTCTGTGTCTCTCTCCTTCCCTTCCACTCTCTCTAAAAATCATTGGGAAAATGTCTTTGGATGAGGATTAACAATACATTTAAAAAATAAGTGTTAAAAAAACAGTAAACTAAATAAAGTATGATACGTTCTTTAAATAGAAGTGGTTGGGTAGGGTCAGGGGAAGACAGCGCACAATGAAAAGAAGGAATTACAAGAGCATGTAACAACATAAATGAATTTCACAAAAATAATATTGAGAAAAATAGCTAGACATAAAATATGAATGATTCCATTTATATGAAGTTATTAAAGCATCACAATTAATCTGTGGTTGAGAAGTCAGGAGACTTGATCCAGATGCTGCTCACTCCACGTGTTCGCTCTCTGAAAATCCATCAAGCCGAAGGTACATGAGATGCGCATTTTCTGTGTGCATGTAGCCCTTCAGGAAAATTTACATTAAGCAAAACAGAAGTGAAGGTGGGCTCATTTTGCCTGAAATGCAAATTTCCTAGAGATTCTCTAGAAACTGAACCTTGTGTTTCATAACTACCTACCCAGTCTGCGCTTAAGAGCCAAAGACTGGAAGGAAAGGTGGACAGAGGAGCAGAAATCTGAGTTCCTCGTAGAGAAAGAAAGGAGAGGGAGGCAGCCAGAAAGAGTACAACATGAAGACATGGAGGCAATCAAACCAAAGGCAAAAGGAGGAGCAGTGCTCAGCACGGCTGCAGAGATGACGCTTTCAGGGCTCATTTCTATAGTTTGTTCCTAGAAGGCCTGCAGGCTAGACATTAACAGACAGAAGCAGGACAATGACTTGAAAAGTCCGCGTTTTTGTTTTCTAACTTTTATAGAAGGCAAATGCAAGCAAATCTAGTTAAAACACACAGTCTACAGAAATTGTTCTCAATGCTTTGATTCAGGTAGGCTGTGATACATTCTGAAGCAAGCGGAGTGTTCATGAGATGCTCCCATCGGGGAGAAAGGGAGGTCCAATCAGGGCCTAGGGTTCTCAGGACAGAAGCAAACTCTTCCATTGTTTCCCACAGCTCCCTCCTCTTCCAGGATCCATCCCCCTTACCCACATCCCTGCCTCAGCCTAAACCCCAAAGCGGCCACGCCCACCTGATGCCTCTTTCCCGCCCCCTCTCCTCCTGGCTGCCTGTCAGCTTCTCAGATGTCTTCCTGTCCTGCAGATGCCTTGACAGGAAGGGCCAGAGGACCTGGGCTCAGTGCCTGAGGTCTCCACCCCGAAGGCTTTGATGGAATGTAAGTGGCATCCAGCATCATTCATCACTGTCAGGGCTGCTGGGCCCTGAGTGTTCACGTCGGCGAGTGCAAATCCAGCTTTTCCCACCTCAGAAAGGCCCTCCCACATTGGCTTCTGTTCTAGATTCCCAGGGAGGGAATAGCTCTTCTTCTCTCCAGGTAAAAGGTTTGAGGGCAGAGGCTGGGATTCATGGGAAATCCTGGTGTCTTTCCACGTCCTCCTGGAGCCTTTGGAGTAGCTGGGACCTGAGGTCATGTGAGGAAGGCAGCTTGCTCCTCCTCAGGCAGAGACTCTGAAGAGCCTCTCAAAATAAAGGAGATATATGCACTACTATATAAAATACTTTATACAATAAAATAAAATTTTTAAAAAAAGGAATAGCCTTCCTTCGGGAATGTGGGCATTTCATGCCTTCTTTTGTAGAAAGACTCATCTGTTAGCGTTAAGAGCCCAGATTTTGGGGTCATGAGATCATGAAGTCCAGTGATTCTCAAAGTATGGTCTCCTGACCAACACCAACACCAACAGCATCAGTGTGACCTTGGAATCTGTTAGAAAGGCAAATTCCTGGGCCCCACCCCCCGATGTACAGATTCAGAAATTCTGCGCAGATTGGGGGACTGCAATCTGGGGTTTAATAAGCCTCTGGTAATTCTGAGCGAGCTCAAGTCTGAGAAACACCGCTCTGAGCAGACTGAGGCATCACTTACCTGCCCTCTGTTCTAATTAGCTGGATCTTCTGAATTTCTTCTGAGGAACGGGGCCATTTATGCAGTACCTGCTTGAAGTCTGAGGATTCCTAAATTGGAAGATCTCTTGAGGAAGCTTTCTTTCAGCTCTAATATCTACTGATCCCATGACTTCAAAGTACTCTCCTGATTTTTCCCAGGGCAGAGCTAGCAGGAGTTCATTTGTTATTCAAGCCAGGTGCAATTATCCAGCCCCAGGGGTTTGTGTCAACCCCAGAGCAGCTGAGATAGAGCCAGGAGTAACCCAATGCTGGGACATCATCGTGTCCTACACTGACAGGTGGGCCCTTCCAAGCCCCCTCACTTGCCCCCTACTATTTGCACATTTGGCACATGCTGCAGCATCAATCATGCAACATGGAGTGGGGAGAGGCTCCCCGTTTTGCTGATGGATATTTCAAAACAAACCACAGAGGGGGGGAGGAAACAGACTTCTAGGATTTCTCTGCTTCTTTATTCAAACCAACTTCTACTCTATTGTCCCCAGGATTGGTAGCACTAAAGCCAGCCTATTTAAAATAAATCTATCACAGTCTGATCCAAAGATATTTGTTTGCCTGATTTTGTCCCAGACTGAAAACTGCATACGTCCAAGGTTTAAGAGCTTATGTTAGGAGAAATTGAACATTATCTCAGGATAATGTTTTCCTACCGCTACTTAAATTTCCAGAGGCATTTACAAAAATTAAACATCAATGGGAAGCCAAGTCCTTTCTTTATAAAGCCAGCAATAGACATTGATCCAGTGATAATGTTATTATTTTTCTTATTGCTCCTGTCAGGGTGTATTTCATCTTCATTGGGTTGGATGAGTGCAGGGTGGCACGGGAATAGAATGTTTATTGGCTCACAGTTTCTTGCTGCTCTCAAAAGGTCTATGGTTCTGTCTTAAGGCCTTTAGAATGCTTGTTATACACCAACACATATGAGCATACAAAAACTCTTAGATAATTGGTGTTCCTTATCATTACTTCTTGGCTTTTTTTTTTTAAGTGACACTTTTTTTTTTAAGATGGTCAGCATTTTGTTAACATATAGAACTTAGTCATGCATCTTAAAATTAGCTTCAAGGACACCCAAGCCACTTAACAAACACAGGTGAGGCAGATGGGCTCCTTTTAGGCCAAATGGGGAAATTAATTTCATTTATAAGAAAAATGGACAAGAACACTGGAGAGTGCTGACTCGTTCTGGATCTAGACACAGAGGAGCCTGAACCAGGCCAGGGTAAATGAGCCCATCATACACCCTGCAGATGTCCAGTGGTCTGAAGGGAGGGAGAGAAAGAGTCAACGGTGGTCAGCAGGAGGTGAACTTGGGAAGTCAGGTAGGAAAGTCAGGAAACCTGGGCCTGAGTAACTCTCCTGGTCTGCCACTGTGTAAACAGAGGCAACAGGAGTTTAGTCTCAATCACTAAGGAGACACCTAGGAAGCCCTGGACAGTCTCCTTCTTCCATGTGACACACACAGAGTTCAGGCTGCTGAGAACTGGGGTCTAGATAAGAGGTACCTAGCAGATACTGTGGGTAGGGTGAGAGAAGGAGAAATAGCAGCAGGCCCGGTGAATTCATGTGGTTTCCACAGCAACACATGTAATCCTGAGGTGGCATTCGAAGCAGTGTCCTTCTCTGCCAATGTCAGTTTCTCCTTTTGAATTCTTGATTGCTTCCCTCATCTTTTTAGTGTATCAATTAGTCCATCTCTCTTCTACAGAGTCTCAATCACATCTTTCCCCAAAACACTTAAAAAGACTCAAGTCTTCCTCATCTTAAACGAATCTCCTTTCCACTCCACATTTCCTGAAGCTACAGCCCTGTCTCCTCCTCCTCCTCACCCCAAAGTTTTCCAGAAATTTTCTATCCTGCTGTCTCCATATGCTCCCCTCCCACTTACTCCTCAATTCACTCCACTCTGTCTTCCACCCTCATTACAAACTTCAAAAAGCTTCTGTGAGCATCAGGTGACCTCTCTGTTGCTAAAGTCCAAGGACAATTTCAGTCCTCACTTTGCTTGAAATGTCAGCAGTGGTGATGACTGCTCCTCTCATCTCTAATTATCTGGGCTCTCAGGATTCCACAATCCCCTGGTTTTCCTCTCTATATTTTCTTTGCAGGGGCCTCCTCTCTATCCAACATGCTAAAGTTCCTACAGCATCTAAGGTCATTTGTGAACTTGCTCTCCCTCACCATCAAAAATATCACCAAATCCTGTTATTTCAGGCCCTTTGGATTTGTTTGTTCTGTTCACATCTGTCTGTCTTTACTCCTTTCACTTGTCGAGAGCTGCAGTAACCACCTCCAGAACACAGAGAAATTTGCCTAAGGTCATACAGTTCATTAATGGTCCCTAGCAGTAGGCCCAGCTACTCTAACCCCTGGTGCCCTGATGTTTCCCCATTACCCTAATATAATCATACTCTATCCAGAAAAGTCAAAAATTCATTATGAATATGATGTCATTTATCATCAAGACATTGTTGAGGAAGAAGAGGGGAATATGAGATCCCTCTAAGCAGAAGTATCCTCTCTTGAGTTGGCAGGATTAAGAAAACAGAGCCAAGATTCCGTGTATGTCCTCAGAAGACCTTCCTGAAGACCATTCTCCTGGGAAGTTAACAAAAATTGAGTTTCCAACTTTCTCCATCTCATCTGGATAACAGAGGGAGCTGGTGACAACTGAGGAAGGAAGCAGACAAGCAAGACTCGAACTTGAAAGGTTTGACTGCAACTGTCAGCACAAGGTGAGAACAACAGATGAGACAGTAACACTCCCTGCAATAATCAATCCTAAAGGACTGTCTCATGGAATGCAGGACAGACTTGTGCTGAGTGGCTGGCTCCAGGAGGCAAAATTAAGACTCAAGGGGAAAGTTACTGATAGACAGATTTCAGCACAATGGGAAAAAGCTCTGTTGGAGCTGTCCAAGGTGCCAACTGAGGGACTGGGCAGAAGGAGCACTTCCATCTAGGCTGTATACTGCCTTCTGATGGGGACTGTCACACAAACTCTTGCACTGGGTAAGTGAGATAAAGGAAGACCTGGCTTTCATACCCTGCCTCATGGCTAAGACAGTGCCGAGTGGCTTGACCTTCGCTAAGACCATTGGCTAGGTATTATTGCCTACTTATACAGTTGAGAATTTAGGCTCACGAAAGTTAGGTATATGACCTTAATTATGCAGTCAAGTAATAGAGGATCCAAGATTTTATTCATCCACTCAACACAATTTTATGGAACATTATGATGTTGTATCTACTGAGATGGGGATGATAGATAGTAATCGGAAGGGCATTCTCATATCATCAAAAAGATAACAAATAGAGGAGGTCCATTAATATACAGTGAGCTGAGATGGAGATTAGTAGGGCTAGGAGACTACTGGACACAGACAAGGGACACCTATCTTGCTAGAAATAAAATAAATGGTCAAAGAATATGTGACCAGAACCAGGTCTTGAAGACCCAGTGAATAGAACTTGAAAAGGTAAAAAAAAGGGGGGGGGGAGTGGGGAGAGTGGGGAGAGTGGAAGGGAGGCTGTTGATGCTCTACTGAGATCTCCTTTACCAGGACAGTGCTCCTCATTGTTCAGCAGCTATACTGACTGGTATGGTTCACATGTGTCCCCTTCTCAGGACAACTGCTCTGGGCCAGTGGCAGGATCCTCATCTGGGAGGCCACATACCCCACTTACAGGCATAGCCCTCTCCAATGACCAACATGGAAGTCTATGGGCCTTGCCTGAAATTGGGACAATCTCTATGATGCAACTCATACAGAGAGCTCTCTGCAGGAGCAGTTGAGATCACATTCTTGCTTAGCTCCCTCTCCTAACTTATCCTGTTTCCTTCCCTTCTACTGAGACCAATCTCTTAACAAATCATATGAATCCTTGCCATTCTCTTTGTTTTTAGGGAACCTTACCTAATCTTAACCCTACCTAAGTCAAGGGGGAAGGATGTTCTAGGCTGAATAAAAACAACACATATGAAGGCATGGGCGTAAGAAAATTCACTGTAATACAGAGCAGCAGTAAATTGGAGCAGAGGGGCAAAGAACAGTGTGGCCTGAAATAAACCAGGTATGTAGACAGGGAACACAATCCTATTATTTCCTGACATCGAGCCAGTCACAGTCTCCCTCTCCATGTGACTAGACTGACCCGTGGTATCCTACATGGCTACCTGAGAAGCAATACATCTAGGCCACAAAATGAGTGTATAGAGGAAGGAGTAAGATTCCTTGATTTATTCTGTGGCATTTCACAAAGCAGGAACAAAGACGAGCCCCCTGGACTATCCTGATTCTCCGGCCACATTGTCTCCATGGAACTCGCTGGTGGGGGAGCGAATGGCCTCCGTAGGCTATTTCTGTCCTCCTTTGACTCTCCAGAAACAGTGGGCTCCCCGGTCCCTTTCACTGGATCCATCTGCTTTCCCCGCTTTCCATTCTGGCCTCTATTCATAAGGTCTTGCCCTGGGTCTCTGTCGGCGCTCGGCTTTCAATCCTAAAACTTTCCAAAGCCAATGAAGCTCTTTAATCACAAAGTTGGGCTGCCATGGAAAGAATGCTAATTGGAAACTCATTTCATGAGCTCCTGGGGAGTTTAAAGAGGGATGTGTTTCTTTTGTCAGTCATGCCATTAGCATAGAATAGATTCAGGAGGGGCAGAAAATCAAATCCAGTCCCAGTCTGAGAAATTAATCCAAGAAATACACAAATCCCTAAGCAAATGAGAGACCTCTGCCCTTTCAAAAAGGAAGCATAACGGCCCAGTTGGAGGCAGCTGAAACATAGTGTTGTTTTTTTTTTGGAAGCATAGGACAGGTCAAAGGTAAAGAGAAATAGACCCCAACCAGACAGGTGGGGTTCACAAAGAGGTCAGGTCTCAAACAAAATCCAACCCCTGCATCACTGCTCATGTTCATAATAAAAACACAGAGTTTATTCTTGTACTATTATTTATTAACTATTGCATTGAAAGGTGAATAAAACTGTAAGCCTATATTTATCCTACCCTGTATATGCCCATTTCACAAGTAGCTCTCTATATTCTAACCCCCTTGCTAGTTCCTGGAATGACAGACAGGAGTAAGACACAGTTCTTGTGCTCAGAGCCTAGAAGGAGACACAGATACACAGAAAAATATTCACAGCACAGTTGCCTAAACTCAAGAGAGAAAAAATATATTACACCCTCTGGGGTAGATGTGGAGGCCAGTATAGACTCCCTTTCATGGACTGTGCAGAAGAAAGACCTTCATCGCCTTCCTAGACACAATATCTACTGAACACCAACCACGTGTCAAGGTTTCATATCCTCTCCTGCTTCTGTTGGTTTGACCAAGAGAACAATTCTGGCTGACATAGGCATAAAGTAATCTATCTGAAGAATCTGTGATGCTTCTTAGAACAAAGGAAATGATTGAAGGACTGAACTTGGACAAAACCTGAGGATGTAGGTAGCAGAAGTTAATACCAGCCGGGCAGCGTACCTCTACAGAAGCAATGGCTCCAACAGATTCTTCCTATTGTCACCTCACTCTGGAAAAGACAGCATCCAATTGGACCAGCTAACGGCATAAGAGCAATTATTGCACACTTCTCTCCTCCACAGGATGAGCAGAATAATTCTACAAAAGAACGTGAGATGTTCTTGCCAGAGGAATGGAGGGTGGATAGTCTCAGGATTCCATATAGGGCACAGAAGCCACAAGGGCCTGCCTGAGATTTTTAGCCAAGAAGTGCATCAGAAGGGTTCTTATTGAGGCAGAAATTAAGCCCTTTCCCTGGATACAATGACTCAGAAGTCCCTGGATGGAGCCCAGGAATCAATATCTTAATAAACTCTTAAGTGCCTCTACCAACAAAAAGTCATTGAAGCTGGATCATCTCCTGGATGAGGTCTGCCAATATCAGGAAAAAGCTAAAAAACTGCCACGAAAAAGATGATTTTTTCCCTATCCTTTTGAACTGCCTGTATCTAAATTCAGCAAAACCATGTTATAAGACTGGAGGAGAACAGGGCTGAATTCCTCCCTGTCCCTACCTGGTCCTGGAATATCACCTGATTCAAGAAATACAAGCATGGGGATATGGCTGACTCTTCACCGTTTTCCACAGAGATCCACACGGCTCCCTATCTGGATTTCTAACCAAAACCAGTAACACCGGTGGGCTGAAGGTTCAAAGGAGAGCCAGTGTGGATCCTGCACCCAACTTATTAGGCTCCCTGATACATGTCAGACACCTAGAACAGTGGCTGCTCCATATTACGCTTTCTTTGTTAAGTGGAGGGAGGTAAGAAGGGAGGAATTTTCTGAGCCACTGTCCAAAGTTTAACTAGAGAATTAATCAACTGAGTGCTTTTTCACTGAGACCTAGGAAAAGCTCTGTGCTCTTTGCCCAAACATTGCCCTATGTCTCTTCCATCTGGTGGATCCTGAGTTCTATCCTTTTATAATGAACCAGTGATCTAGTAAGTAAAATGTTTCCCTGAGTTTTGTGAATCATTCTAGCAAATTAACCAAACCTGAGGAGCGGATCTTCAGAACCTCTGATATAGAGCCAGTTGGTCAAAAGCAGAGGCATCTGAGGTGGAGGAGGAGGAGACTGCGCCTGTGAAGTCTGGTGCTATCTTTGAGGAGATAGTGTCAAAAATGAGTTAAATGAAGAGTTGAAATTTAGGATAGCGATCTTAGCATTGCTTGTTGGTATGGAGAAATACTCTCCAGCCATCCGCCCCCCTCACCTCACCTCCCCTCCACACACATACCTACACACACACACACTGGAATTAGTTCCAGGGACCTAATCCAGAACTAATTATTTACTCTTCATGACTGCATGGGGATGGAGGTTAAGGAAAAATTCTTCCCCCTCTGATCCTCCCTTCCAATTTAAGCCACAATGCAAATGGGGGGTGACTTCAAGGTTTAACAATAGTCTCCAGCTGATCTTTGCAGGATTGCAAATAAAGGAGGCTGTATCCTCAGGAGTGCTATTAGAGCTAAGGTCTCTCAGCTCCTGTTGTTAAAGAACATTCATTACCAGACACATATAAAATCCTGAGCAGGAAGCAAATATGAGTCTGCAATGTTCTCTGTAGTCCTTATGCAATTGCCTCTTGGGGCTCATTAGAGCTGCTTTTGTAATTCACCGTTATAAATTCCTTCCAAGGCTCTCCGAGCCCTGGGAGACTGGTCACCCCAAGTCATCATTTGGAGCTGACACTGCAGGTCCCCCTTTGGTGGCCCCACATCCAGCCTCTCTGATAACCACCTGTGGGTGCTGGCCCTCGGACAACTGGGAGGGCTTCCCAACTTGTTACTGGTTTTCCTGTTCTCCGCTGATTGGGTTAAATGATAACTCGGCAGACTGTGTTAGGCAGCACCTGCCTTATTTTCAGCTAATTTATTTTAAATTGGTTTAGTACAGATTTTTTTTTTTTACCCAGTCATGTCTACGGAGCTATGAATGCATTTCCTCACCCACCCTCTTGAATGTGATCAAGGAATGAAAGTGGCTATAAAGCTTTATGGCAAGATTTTAGGAAAACAGACAAAAGGAACCAAACCAAGCTAAATCCCAAACTGGAAAAGACGTCTTTCAAAAGATTCTAGTCCACGGCGGGAAATGATGGGATAGACCGGTACACAAAATCTAACACCTGATTACGTAGAAAAATACATTGTACTTATTTATTGAACGTCTATAAAACATATGGCTCTTTCTATTTTCCCCCTTTTTTAAAAATATGTTTATTGATTACAGAGAGAAAGATAGAGAGAGAGAAATCAATGATGAGAGAGAATCATTGACCAGCTGCCTCCACCACCCCCCATACTGAGGATCGAGCCCACAACCTGGGCTCGTGCCCTGACTGGGAATCAAATTGTGACCTCCTGGTTCATAGGTAGATGCTCAACCACTGAGCCATGCCAGCCAGGACATATTTTTCCCCTTTTATGCAATACTCCCAACAACCCAATAAGGTAGATATCTATTAATATATTTAATAACTAGTAGGGCTTAGGGAAATTAAGTAACTTGCCCAAGATTACCCAGCCAGTAAAATTTGAACATGGGCAAGCCAGCTTCATATCAGGGTCATTTCTACATCATCTATATTTTGTTTTGTTTTGTTAACCCTCACCCTAGGATATTGTCCATTGATTTTTAGAGAAAGTGGAAGGGATGGGGAAACACACAGAGAGAGAAACACTGATGTGAGAGAGACATATCAATTGGTTGCCTGTCCATACAAGGCCCAACCAGGGCCTGCAACCGAGGTACATGCCCTTGACAAGAATCAAACCCAGGACTATTCAGTCCGAGGGCCTACGCTCATCCACTGAGCCAACCAGCTAAGGCTACATCACCTATATTTTGAAATCCCTTTGCCTTGACCTGCCAAGCAGCTAAGACAGGAGGTGATTTGGAGTGTTATGAAAGGATTCTTTACTTTCAAAAAGGATTCTCGACAGGGTTCTTTGAAATTGCCAACTCCCCTATAGTGCTGAAAATATCATTTAAGTTACAAAATTCCTATTTACAAGAAACACTTCTGCACCGCTTCTGCTGTGGAAAGCAGGGCAGGTTTCTTAAACAGTCACTTTTTTTGTTGTTGTTGGAAGCACCAAAGATGTAGAACTGAGGAGGTAAAGTGTCATGAGATCATGTAAATTCAGTGATTAGTGTGGTATCTGATCCACAGTAAACATTCAAAATTGTCACCTGTCGTTATCACTATACACTGAGTCTCCAGATGATTATGACCATCCCATCAGTACTTCTTTAGGCCACCTTTCGCCTTCAATACTGTGGCAATTCTTCTTGGCACTGACTCCAGGAGATGTTGAAAGGTGATGCGAGGCATCTGACACCAGGCCTGGTGAATAATACGGTCTAGTTCTGTGAGATTGGATGGTTGTGGAAGCAGCTGCCTGATGGATGGCTCTTTTAACTTTGTCTCACAAATGCTCGATTGGATTGAGACCTGGTGATTGTGGGGGCCACCTAAGCAAGGGAAAGTCTCCCTCATGTTCTTGAAACCACTCCTGCACAATGGCATGGCACATTGTCCTGTGGGAAGAAGCCATCTCCATTGGGATATGCCATCAACATGATAGGATGAACTTGATCAGCAATGATACTTAGGTATGTTGTGCTATTCAGACGATATTCCACACAAATTAATGGGCCCAAATCATGCCAGGAAAACATGCCCCAAACCATAACACTGCCCCCACCACCTTGAATGGTTGTACTCATGCATGTGGGGTGCATGCTTTCATGCTGTTTCCATGAAATTCTCACTCTGCCATCTGCATGATGTAACTGGAAACGTGACTCATCAGACCACATGACTTTTTTCCAATGCTCGACTGTCCAATCCTTGTGTTCCTGTGCAAATTGGAGACGTTTTATCTTGGTAACTGCAGACAGCAAAGGTGTTTGAACAGGCCTTCAGCTTCTATATCCCATACAATACAGTGTACGGCTAATTTGCCTACAAACGTCAGGTGGTCATAATAATCTGACCACTCAGTGTATTTCTTCTGGGGTTTCAAAATGCACTCTGCAAAAATGCTCATACATTTCTTCCCTCCCATCAAGAAATGTCTTCTTTCTTTGAATCTTGAGTTGTCCATATCATTGCTTTGGCCAGTGGAACATTAGCAAATGTGATATAATCAGAGGCTTGAAAAATGCTTGAGCATTCTGGCTGGCCCACAAACTGAACTTGGAACCCTGAGACCATCTAAGCTAGTCTGCTGGAGGCTGAAAAGCCAAGTGGAGGAGCACCCTTACACCCCAGGGAGCACCCTAGCTGACAAGCATCCAGACCCTAGTTGCCAACGTGCCAGTCACTAGACATGCAAGGGAGGCCATCCTCCATCATCCAGCAGACCTACCCGCTGACCGCAGATGCCTGAGAGCCAGCCATGACCAGCTGAGCGAGCCCATGCCAGGACTGGATGATTCACAGACTTATAAATGAAATGAAACAGCTTTTGTTTGAAACCACCGAGGTACAGATAATATTTTACACAGCAAAAGTTAACTGAAACACAGTCCTAGGGCATTTTCTATCTGATATGTTCCTGAGCCTTACAAGGAGCAGAAAAGAAAACCACAGAATAACAAGAAGTAGAAGCTATCCACAAGAGAAAACAGTGCCCAAAGTATGAACTGAATCACTGGGAAGTTAAGGGGCTCAGAAAAATGGTAATTAGCATTCAGCTCTTCTCTCTCCCCGTTCACTGATCTCTCCACCACCCCAGTCTCTGTCAGTGAATTTTTTTTCAGGCTAACTGGACCAATTCCATGCTCCCATTGTCATCTCCAGCCCCCGGGGAAGCAAGTCAATTGGAGTTTTAAGTTCATAAATGCAGAATTTTCCCAGTGTGCTTCTTCATTTCTTCGCCCCTCTTCAGATCTCTTTCGCAGGTTACACAAGTCAGCTAGCAAACCAAGGGGGAAAGTGGATGAAAGACGGACAGAAGCTGCCAGAATGCTGTATGACTAGAGGGTGTTTCTCACCTTCAAAGCACATTGACCATAAATTATAGGCTGCACTTTCACAGTTCACATTTCTATATAATGTCTACTTTTGAGTTCCCTGGCAGAGGAGAATATGTTCCTTAAATTTATAAAGTGTAACACAGTTGACGAATGGTGTGTTCCACCAGCATGGAGAGGAAGGCAGTGGACACTCAGGAGGCATCTGTTGGTCTGGGCAGCGGTCAAGTTAGTCGCTCTACCTTCCACCCTGGAAAGAGCTGATAAACCATTCTAATGAAGAAGGAAAAAGTGGCCCATCCCCTCCCTTAACCATAAAAAAACCAATGGCCCCAGAATAATGAATAAAGTTTTCATTCATGTTTAAGCATTATGTTTCAGCTCCTCCCTCCTGAAGACACCTAGGGGTGGGGGGAAATGTAACACAACAGATATTCAGTGAGTCCATACCATCACACGTTTTTCAAATATTTAAAAACCTCCATATTGGCCAGTAAACAGTAAACCTGCCATAAATTCCAGGATTAATAAATAATGTCAATCCTCTTTATCTCAGAAAGCACACATAGCTGCAATGTCAAAATGCTTTTCTATTTTGGGTTCTGAATCTGCTGCCATCCACTGTGACTTGTTTAATGAGCTGAGAATTTGTCTCCTGGTTCAAAAACCTTTGGGAGAAACAGGGAGACCAATCAGCCATTTGTACACGCCCACAGGTTATGGGCTCAGGTTATGGTTGAAGAATGTTCAAGGTCAATGGGCCTTAAAACATAAAGATATAAAAAGAGCAGATAATGACCTTGCACCATCACAGATGTGGAACCTTTAGTGTCGTGGCAGGCTAGAGTGGGGAAAGAGGAGGAAGATATCATAAAAACACATAAAAAATAGTGGAAAAAAGGACTACCTAATGGTGATTTCTTACAAGTATGACTAACCCAATCTAATCTTAAGAAGAAAATCAACAAAATTTTCCAGCTAGAAATTATCAAGACAGCATTAAAGACATTTAATTATTGAAGTTGAGATCATGAAACATTATCTAATTGAAAGAGCAGTTATCAAGGGGGTGCCCCAATGTGAGTGTGTGAAAGAGAACAATCAAACTGAGAATGCCAATGGGATTACAAAGTTGGAATTCTTTAGATATAATATTTTTAATCCTCATTGGAGGACATGTTTTTATTGATTTTAGAGAGAGGCAAAGAGAGAAATAGAGAGAGAGAGAGAGAGAGAGAGAGAGAGAGAGAGAGAGAGAGAAAGAAAAAGAAAAAGAAATATCCATCAGTTTCCTCCTCTCTTAAAGGTGCCCCAACTGGGAATCAAACGATCAACATTTTGGTGTCCAGGACAATTCTCCAACCAACTTAAGACATCCAGCCAGGGCTAGGCATAATATTATTTTTTAAGTATCTTTTTGTTGATTTTAGAGCTAGAGGAAGGGAGAGATATAGAGAGACAGAAGCAACAATGAGAAATATCCATGGGCTGCCTCTTGCACAACCCTAGTGGGGACTGAGTCAGCAAACCAATGACCTCCTGCTTCATGGGTGGATGCTCAACCACTGATCCACACAGGCCAGGCTACACATAATGTTCTTTAAAAGGAGGTACCATAGCTATGGCTGCTCCTAGGTAATATACCTATTACTGGTGGCTTCGAGATGGTATCAGGAATATTATAGTTGAATAGAGACAAGTACTCAGATGGCTTTCCAAATAATAATAATATGTTAATGATATATATTTGAAGAATCATGGGATGCTATGTTACAAACACCCACAGTAGTTTTTCTGCCTGAACTGACCCATACATTGATGTTTCCCCTAGACAGACTTGGCCATTGACTGTTTCCCCTGGACTCATTCTCTATGTTCTGTGGAGTGATTCAGATCTGTTGTCTTCCCTGAACTGATGAAATCATTGTTTGTCTTCTCTTTAACCATTTACCTTGTTTTTGCTTCACTAAGGGAATGTTAATGTCATTTTGTCATCAAGTTCTTCCTAAATTGACTTGATTATCTTTTGACATAGTCATCAGTTATCAAATCTTCTCCTGGGGGGACTTCATCTTTGACGATCTTCCCTGACTCAGTCATCTTTTTCCCTTGGCCCAATTCCATCATCCATATGTGCCCTGAGATGAATTGGTCATCAACTCTTTTCCCTACATGGACTTAGTCATAGTTTTCCTTGGAGTCCCTGGATCATCAATTGTTTTCCATGGACTTGAGGAGCTCACTCACTGCCTGCCATTTCATTATTAATCATTTTTATTGGAGTGACTTGCTCATAGGTTATTTTCCTTCAGCTGAGGAGATTTAAGCCATATCCATCAACTATTTCCAGTGGCTGATTCCATTTTTGACTTATTTGCCCTGACTAGTTTTCAGCTTTTTTCTCTAGACTGCTTCAATCATTGTTTTCTTGAGAGTGACTGGCTCATCAGCTGTTTTTCATGTATTAAAGGGATGATTCACTGCCTGCCATCTCAATATTAATTGCCTTCTTGGAGTGATTTGCACATAGGCTGTTTCCCCTCATCTGAGCAGATTTAAGCCATTTTAACCAACTATTTCTTCTGATTGACTCAATCATGATCCTATTTTGCCTGACTGACTCTGTCATTGACTTTTTCCCCTTGGACTAACTCAGTCATTGACTTGTTTTCCTTGGACTGAGTTGCTCATCAACTTGTTGTTCCTATCTGACTAAACCATTGACTTATTTCTTCCTAGACTGACTTGACCATCAAGTTTTTCCTGGAGTGAATCTGTCATTGACTACTTTTCCTGAGGTTGATTATTCTTTATAATCTAGGTTATAGTTGGTGAAAGTAGGGTTTCTAAGATTAGAAAATAGTAATTTTAAATTAATGTACATGAATACACACACATATCACACACATGTATATACAAAAAGGAATGTGAATTTTCTTCAGAAGATTTATTGCAGGTTGCATTCCAACAAAGAAAATATGAGGAGGTCTTTCCAAGTTTGTGTTGTCAAAATTTAATTTTCCCCCCTCAGTATGATAGATGAGAAATGATGTATGAAGTATACATAATGTTTTGGTCATTTTTGCAATTTGTTTATTTGGACTTGTGTTTGACTTTGTATTTCTCTAACTTTCAGAGTGCTTGTTATCACTGCTCTTGCGACAGAGTCATCATTGTACTTTTTTTTTATTGATTTTTTACAGAGAGGAAGGGAGAGGGATAGAAAGTCAGAAACATCGATGAAAGAGAGACATTGATCAGCCACCTCCTGCACGCCCCCTACTGGAGTTGTGCCTGCAAGCAAGGTACATGCCCCCGACCGGAATCGAACCCGGGACCTTTCAGTCTGCAGGCCGATGCTCTATCCACTGAGCCAAACCGGTCTCTACCATCATTGTACTTTTATTAAAATACTAGGGGCACAGTGCACAAAGATTCATACATGGGGGGGGGGTCCATCAGCCCCACCTGCACCCTCTCCAATCTGGGAGCTCTCAGGGGAACCCTCTGCAATCCTGGAGTTTCTGTCTGTCTTTGCAATCATATGAGTAAATTGTCTGAGACTCCAAACCAGTTTGGTTTGGTGCTCACGGAATAATAGAGATCTTTCTTTTCTTTTTTGCTCCAATGGTGAAGATTTCCTAGAAGTTGCAGGATATCTTCCCTTTAATTTTTCCTCGACCCTCTGACTTTACTTACATCTCTCACCTTTGCTTTCCCCCTATCCCTCAACTGCAGCAGTAACTTGCTTCAGGCTCTCTTTGCTCTAGTATCTAGGACTGTAATTCTCAACCTTTCTAATGCCAAGACCCTTTAATGCAGTTCCTCATGTTGCAGTGACCCCCAACCATAAAATTATTTTCGTTGCTATTTCATAAATGTAATTTTGCTACTGTTAATGAATTGTAATGTTAATATCTGTGTTTTCTGATGGTCTTAGGCAACCCTTCTAGCGGTTCTCAATCTGTGGGTCACAACACACAGGTTGAGAACTGCTGCTGTAGAGCCTAAGGCCATCGGACACTCCAGTGGCATCCCCATGGCCCTGGCTGATTAGCACCAGCACACATACATGCTGCCTATAGGAACAAAGAAGGCAAAGGTCCCAGGGATGCCGGCCACATCGACCCAGCTACATGGAGGGCAGGTGGGCATCCTATCCCACACCCGGCCACTTAATGCCTGTATGAGTGCTGCTTACAGGCCCGCCATCTTTGTTGGGTTAATTTGAATACTCACTCCTGATTGGCTGTGGGCATCACAGAGGTATGGTCAAATTACATATTTGTCTATTATTAGTATAGATGATTTATCAAAATATAAATATACAACATTTTTTCATTACATAAGTTTTATGGGGGATGTTTGAGGGCAATAAAATAACAGGAAGTTATGGATAGATTCCAATATTCTCTTGGCTTGATCAATTAAGACTGAATTAATCAGGGGGAGAGAAACCAAGATGGCGGCATAGGTGAACACCTAAACTGCTGCCTTGCAGAACAATTTCAAAAGTACAGCTGAAAGACAGAACGGACATCATCCAGAACCACAGGAAAGCTGTCTGAGTGGAAATTCTACAACTACAAGGAAAGAAGGGGCTCACAGAGATTCAGAGGTATGGAGACACACATGTGGAGAGAACGGGTGGCTGAGTGCCTGGCTGGCTTCCTTGAGTGGGAGGGAGACAGAAAATCCCAACTGCACTGAACCCCAGTTCCAACTGCACTGAACCCCAGATCTGGGCGAAACTCATACGGGGGGGGGGGGGGGCGGGAGGGAGGGGAGTCTGGACTGTCGTGAAAAGAGAGGAATGCACAGAAACTTAGGGGAGCCGCAAAAGGTCGAGGTCTGGAGGGGTGTGCATGAGTACACACAGAGAGAATTGACTGCTGATTGTGCTGTTGGCTTTCTCTAGCGCAGTGGTTCTCAACTTTCCTAATGCTGCGACCTTTTAATACAGTCCCTCATATTGTGGTGATCCCCAATCATAAGATTATTTTTGTCGCTACTTCATAACTGTAATTTGCTACTGTTATGAATCTTAATGTAAATATCTGTGTTTTCTGATGGTCTTAGGAGACCCTGCTAGCTGTTCACGACCCACAAGTTGAGAACCTCTGCTCTAGCGGGAGGAAGACAGAACCTCCCAACTGCAATGAGCTCCAGTTCCGACTGCACTGTACCCCAATTTTGGGCGAGACTCTGGGAACCCAGACACATACAGGTCCCTGGAGTGCACAGAAACTCAGGGTAGCCACAAAGGCAGAGGGCTGGAGGCACATGCGTGTGCATGCAAAGAGTGCTGCAGCTATTACCAAGGGACACAGACCCAGGGACCTCATAGGGAAGGGCTGATGGGAAGCCAAGGCTGTCTGCTCAGCCCTGAGACTCTGCCCAATCCAAGCCTAGCACAAACGCTTTTGCAATTTTGCAAGTCTTGTCTCATAAGGCTGACTCCAGCACAGAAGTTCTCCTGGTGTAGACACAGCTTATCCTCACAGCCAATTGGCCTGGAGGTCAATTCCTCCCAGTGATACCAACAACAATCAAGACTTAACTACAACAAGGCTGTATACACAGTCCACAAAGGGGTGCACAAAGAGTGTCCACCTCAGGTAACTGAGAAGTCAGAGCTACTGGGCAATATAGGACAACTAGCACACAAAGCTACTCTACCAACTCAGGGAAGCAGCAAAAATGTAGAGACAAAGGAACAGATCACAAATGAAAGAAATGGAAGAAAACAAACAACTGGATATAGAGTTCAAAACCACAGTTATAAGGTTTTTCAAGAATTTTCTAGGAAAGGTCGATAAGTTTAACAAGACCCTAGAGGATATGAAAAAGGACCAACTAGAAATTAAACATACACTGACTGAAATTTTAAAAAATTATACAGAAACCTAACAGCAGACTAGAGGACTGCAAGAATCAAGTCAAAGATTTGAAATACAAAGAAGCAGAAAACACTCAACTAGAAAAACAAAAAGAAAAAAGAATCCAAAAATGTGAAGATAGTGTAAGAAGCCTCTGGGACAACTTCAAGCATACCAACATCAAAATTATGGGGGTGCCAGAAGAAGAGAGAGAGAGCAAGATACTGAAAACCTATTTGAAGAAATAATGACTGAAAACTTCCCCCATCTGGTGAAAAAAAACAGACTTACAAATTCAGTAAGTGCACAAAACCCCAAACAATAGGAATCCAAATAGGACCACACCAAGACACATCATAATTAAAATGCCAAGAGCAAAAGACAAAGAGAGAATATTAAAAGCAGCAAGAGAAAAACAGTTAATTACCTACAAGGGAGCACCCATACAGCTGATTTCTCAACAGAAACTATGCAAGCCAGATGGGATGGCAAGAAATATTCAACGTGATGAATAGCAAGAACCTTCAACCAAGATTACTCTACCCAGCAAAGCTATCATTCAGAATTGAAGGCAGATCAAGAGCTTCACAGATAAGAAAAATCTAAAGGAGTTCATCATCACTAAACCAGTATTATATGAAATGCTGAAAGGTACTCTTTAAGAAGAGGAAGAAGAAAAAAATAAAGATAAAAATTATGAACAACAAATACATATCTATCAACAAGTGAATCTAAAAAGCAAGTGAATTAAAAATCTGATGAACAAAATAAACTGGTGAATTTAATAGAATCAGAGGCATAGAAAGAGAGTGGACTGACAATTCTCAGGGGGAAAAGGGTATGGGAGATGGAGGAAGAGACTGGACAAAAATCATATACCTGTGGATGAGGATAATGGGGGGGAAGTAAGGGCAGAGGGTGGGGTGGGAACTGGGTGGAGGGGAGCTTTGGGGGTGGGGAAGAGGAACAATTGTAATAATCTGAACAATAAATATTTATTAAATAATCTGAATTAATCAACTGGGTACCAATCAATTGCATCAGTCAATGATGTCAATCAATGGAATAATCAATGCTACTGGCCCCACCAGTCACCTGACCCAGGACTCATATCACTTCAATCCCATACTCACACTTGCCTGTGACATCAAGCTCTAAATAATATGCTCACCTCACACCCAATTCATATAATTTTAAACATATGACTGCATTATAGTGGGGGTTTACTGACTATCATGAATAGCACTGTATATACATAAACTACACTATCTAATACAAAAGTAGGTTGTTAGAATGGAAGTGAAATGTACAGTGGGTTCTCTGGAGTGACCTGGTCATTGACTGGAAATCCATCAGAATAAAAGGAAATGCCTCTCCGTCTAGGGAAATAACATTCAATTCAATTCAGTCTGGGTGTGACATGGGTATAAAATCAATAATGTCGACCTAAAAGCAATAATACAAATATCAATAATGCATAAGATCAAACATACCTTCAAAATCCTCAGTTGTTTCTTATTCCTGCCCACGTCTACCATATTGTTAGTCTGCAGAAACAGGAAGAGGAGCATATCTTGACAGTACCATCTGTGGGCTACTGCATACCACACAGGCATCCTTCCAGCTTCACCCCTCACTTGTCTGGAGGAATAAGAAGGAAATAAGCACTGTAGAGTCACAGAGAAGGCAAGCGTTTTACCTAATTCTCAGACCCCGAACTTAGAGTAACAGGGTTATGGGGTTATGCTCTGTGATATTTTACTAAAGTGAGAATTAGATTCACCCGCCAAGTTTCCCGGCTTACTGTCTGCAAATGGGTTGGATGCAGCACCAGTGGTAGACAGAGCCCAGATCCCCGAATCTACCCAAAAAAACTGTCCCCAAACCTCAGATTTAAAAAGACCCCTAAAAAATATTGACAGTCTATATGAAAAATGTTCAACACTAAATTTTAACTTTATTTTTGAAAAATCTGACATCAGGTCCCTGCCGGTATCTTCCACAGATAAGTATGAGTGAGAGAAGGAGTATTTTTGCTCTCCCCCAAACACAGCTCTCACTCAGCTGCCCCATCTTCTGAGGGTGGGAAGTTCTAAACTTCGCTGCTCCGAGTACAATTTTGAAAACAGTCAAGAGTTAATGAGGCCACAAAATGGACTACTCTTCCAAGAGCAGAAGGGTGAAATAAGGACTGAGAGAGGACAGACCCAGGTGGTCAGAAATCTCCTCAGAAACCCAGCCACAGGAACAAACCAGGTTGATAAGTTAATCCAGGGAGCCATATGACCAGGAGGAATGGCAGACTCCTGTCTCAAAGACCAATTTCGCTTCCTGCTCAAGCTCATCATTCTCATAGGGACAGGGAAGAGAGGGCACCTGCCCCACAAGTTTGACTTTCATTGTGACAGGCAGCCAAGCCTTTGTTTTGTCTGTTCAGCTACAATTCAAGGAGGCAGTTGACCATGGATCTTCAGCACACAGCTTCCAAAACACTCTGAAAGCCACCTCCAGTCCAGGCAGTTGGAAAGGGTGAGAAGCATGGGAGGGTTTACGAGCAAAACCTGCACTTGGTGCCCATCATTCATTCTCAGAGTCCATTGGCTGGAGTTCAGTCACATGACCAGACTGAACTGCAGAGAAGGCTTAGAAATGTTGTCTAGCCGTTATGTGTGAGAAGAAGAAAAAACATTTTCATCATGGTCCATTGCCTAAAGACCAGTCCGGGTAGGACAACCAGAACTGCCTAACATACTTCTTTGATTTTTCTGTAAACTCATAAGAGAAAAGTAAACCCCAAATAGCCACTTTAGAATCTAGTTTCATATATTGTTACCACTTTAGAATCTAGTTTCACATAGGAGCAGGAGACTATGAAGGTTCCCACCTTTCTGCTTTGGCCTCAAGCAGTTCAGTGTTTTATAAAAATCTATTTGCAACTAGTTCTGGAATTCAAGTTTCTTTAGGGGTTAACAAATAATATAGAAGCATTGAGATTTTTTTTTCATAAGAAATGGAAATGTGCTATACAAATGTACTTTCCTGAGCCTGACAAAACTGGGAAATAGAAAGCAAGCACAACAAATAATACTGTTCAACTATAAAAATAAGAATGCTACTTATCTATTTAGGTAAATGCCACAAGCCTGCTGTACGTTTTTCATGATAGAAAGTACAGAGGTCAGGTTGGAATATTCTTTCTGCTTGGACCATACAGACTTTTTCATTTTAACTTGTAGCATGTTATAGTGCTTATTTAGATATTTGGAAAACAGACTAAGCTCTCTGAACTACTGGCTGTGTGACTATAGCCTCCCCATTTGGAAATATAGAAGTACAATTAAGACAGATAAGATGTTACAAAGCACCCAATCCCACATCAGCTTTATTGTAGGTGCTTGATAGCTATTGCAACTAGTTGTAGACAGAGGGAAGTAGAAATGGCCACAAGAAGGTCCCCCTTGGGACTTTGACAATGTGTGCAAAGGTGGGCTATAATAATTCTACCTAAATTTTAATGGGCAAAGCAAATAAGTTGTTATAAGATAGGCTCTTTTCTGGCCCTTTCTATAACTAACAAATTCCTATTTGTCCTTGAAAGAAACTCAGGTGTCACCTCCTCCAGGAAACTTCTGTGATTCCATTAAGGCTGGGTAGGTGCTTCTGGACTGTGGTCCTTCATCTACTTCCAACCTGTGTCTGTCACTGACATCATATTTATCAAGAAGGACCCCATAATTGCTTATTGATCTCTAAGATGTGGTGATATTAGGGCAGTATTATGTCTCCTTTATTAGATCCTTGTCACCTTGCAAAACATCTGGCACTTAATAGACCATAACTGAATAAAGGAATGCACGCTCGAACCCAGTAGATGCCCCAGTAATGTTTAGGAACTTGTCAAGAGGGAGGTGTGTGTGCTAGGCCCAGCACTGCAGGCCTTAAAGGAAAGCCATGTTCACGTCCCCTAACTCTGACTCCTTCCAAACCATTATTAAGGTCCCCATCAGAAAGCTTTTAAGCGAGACTTCTGACAGCTTCTTCCTCCAGGATACTATGGAATAAGAGTGGGGGCTGGATTGAGAAAAGCAGGGAGGATAAGAAAGCCAAGTTCCTTTTCATTGATGCCATAGAAAAAGATTCTCATCTAATGGAAAAAATAGATAGATAGATAGATAGATAGATAGATAGATAGATAGATAGATATAGATATAGGTATAGATATAGATATATAGATATAGAGATAGATATAGAGATAGAGATAGAAATAGAGATAGAGATAGAGATTGAAATATAGATATATCTATATATATCTTGAATGGAGTTAATTTCTTTCCTTTTCACTCAAAACTAAAATAGGGTTATTTTCTTAATAGCTTGTGGCAGCTTGTTTTTTGTGGCAGCTTTTTCAATTGAGCTCATACAGTAATAATTTAGTTCAGAACCACTGAAGCAGTGGGGGAAAATACCAGGTGAGGAAAAAGAGGAGAAAGGCACTGACCAGGGGAGCTGGCTGGATTTTTTTTCCTCTCTTCTGGAGATTATTTAACATTAAAGCGCAATATATTTCTGCCAGAACTGGAAGATTCACACAAAGACTAACAAATCACACAGTAAACCAGCAATAAGCCGAACAATTACTCCAAGCTAGAAGCTGTATTTCCTGTGGGAAATGTGATCTGAATCGCTGAGGTCTTTAAATGCACCTCAGGATGCTTCTGAGCCACTCAGCCAGTAACGGGAAAATTCCGCTCTTTGGTATTCTCTCCCAAGCGAGCTGGTCATCATTATGACATGATCGCTGTTGTTATTTAACATTCAACGGCTATCCACAGGGGCTAGGTGCTGCTCAGATTCCATTAAAGACGGCTCCTGTCTCCAACCCGTTTGCATCCTAGAATGCCAATAGAAAGAAACTCAGGGAATGAAATACGTCTGAGAGACATACTGGGAGTGTTGCCTGGGACCCTTTACATGACTTGCATTCTTGGGTGTATGTGGTAACTTCCACAAAGAGTGAAATTTCTCTCTTAAGACAGGTGGCTCCAACACTCGAGTCATTGGGTACGTTTTTCTGTTTTTGTCATGGCCAATAAAATGACCAGTTAGCCTGAGTGTTTTGTAAATAGAGGCAGCTAAACAAGCAATCAATTAAAAAATGAAACAATGCATAGTTAGAATTTCAGAGCTAGGTCGAGGAGGAAAAACCACGTGACTTAACACAGCTCACACAGCCCGTTAGTGACAAAGGCTACTTAAGTCTACAATTAATAAACAGTTACTCTCACAATTCCCAACCTCTCCCTCTCCACTGATGGTGCCTACCAATACATATCTATAATAATAAATGTATAATATGCTAATTAGGCCAGCCATCCTTCCGGATGAAGCCGGGGCTTGTGGTCCCGAGTGCCAGAGGGAAGCTGGTTCTGGCAGCCGGGGGAAGGAAGGCCTACTCTTGCACAAATTTCGTGCATCGGGCCTCTAGTGCGCTATAAAAAAAGAGACAACAGGTCCAGCCAGCAGGGCTCAGGGTTTGAACATTGACCTATGAACCATAAGGTCACAGTTTGATTTCCAGTTGGGGCACATGCCCTTGTAGTGGGCTCGATCCCCAGTCTGGAGCATGCAGGAGGCAGCTGACCAATGGTTCTCTCTCTTCATTGATGTTTCTGTCTCTCTTTCCCTCTCCCTTCCTCTCTGAAATCATTAACAATGTATTTTTTTTAAAGAGACAACATGAAGAACAGAAAAGAAGAGAAGTTAGGGAAAGAAAGTAGCAATTTGGAAGACTTTATTCAGGTGCTTGTATTTCTTATCTGTGTAGATTTCCTGGGATAGTACAGACATATTTGATCTCTGATCTTGGAAAAAATGAACTTAGTCCATCCTTTGTTGGTCTCATCTCATTAAAAGCCAAAAGTGATCTGGGATAGGTTTCTCTGCTCTCGTCTAATTAAAAGTCCAAAATATTCCAGAATCATTATCTAGACTTTATCTCACCAGAAGCCCAGAGTAATGCAGAGTGTGTCTAGAAGGAAAGATTTTTCAGAAAGTTCTGAAAAGACATTTTTCCCCATTGAGATATGCATGACTATTCTAGAAAAGTAGAAATTTTTCAATGGATACTCTCAAGGCAATGCTGGGGGAAGGCAGTGGGCTTCTGTCCTTCATAAGTTTCTGCATATAATCCTCAATTTTAGAAAAGATTTCCGGCTCTAGGATTTCTTCCCTTTTGATATCTAAAGGTTAGCTGAGGTCACTTTGGTTCCAAAAATGACATAAAACTTATGGGTTTGATCCCATTTCGCACACTGTGGGAGATCCATGCTCTGCTCGAGATTTCACTGAAGTCTCGGTGGCTTCTTGTTCCCGTAGCCACACGAAACCATGTTGGCAGACACTCTCCACCTTCCTTTCATGGCACTCTCTCAATGTCCATGCCCTCTGCCTGCTGCTGAGCCAGGGGTGGAACACTAGGACTTCCCTAAAGCACCACTCCCACAACTCTGTGTGTTGCATTCACGGACTCCTCATAGTAACAATGGGTGAGTATTGCATTGCATCGAAGTATAGACTAGCAAACAAACTTGATTGCTAGACAGCCTTGTGCAGACACAGTGCCCAGGCTCACCCACTGCACCCCACAGCCCCACACACTTGCCCCGAGATTTCCACCTCAAGCCTGTTGGACACTGGTGGTGCTCTCCTTCCAAAGTAGTTTTGCATCTTTTTACCTGGCTACATCCTGCTCCCCAACGTTCTTTTCTTTTTTAAAGGATAACAAAGCCACCTACAGGTTTTCCCCAGCATGTCAGAGGGCCCATTAGGACATCCTCTTCAACCATTCCTAAAGTGAGACTTTTCTCTCTCCACCATCTCCTTTTCAATTACCAATCACTACCCTGGTTCAAATGCTCATTACCTCGTGCCTAAGCAGGATCCTTCCCTACTTCCAGTCTCTCCCCTTTTTAAGTTACTCTAGTGCTAACAGGTGCATATTCTAAACATCAGCTTCCTGTGCAGCCACACACAATTCCCCTCTCAGACACCTTCAGTCCCTCCTCATTGCCAATCATATTTGCACACACATTTTCGAAATTTAATTCTCTAAAGAGAAATCTTGAAAGGCGTGAATAAGTATCTCAATGTATCACCTCCTAAGGAGAATTGAAGCTGATAAAAAAAATAATAAAGCTACAATGAATGCACCATTAAACAGGAGCTGTTAAGAGCGTGGAGGTCAAGAAATTCAGTTATGTTTCCCATGCATAATCATAATTAATGACACAAGCTATCAGTGGCACTTCATGCTCAGAACACTTTACGGACATTGGCTAATTAATTACACAGATAAAGATATTGCAGGTCTAGCTTTTGATATCTGTGAGTTCATTAAATTCCTCGTTTGGCTAATAAAGTAATTTCCTGGACTTTTCAATTCTGACGGAGGGTGGGAGGAAAGGAGAAAGTAACCGAAATAAATAAGAGTTAGCCTTCTCCTCCCTCTACTTCCTGAGAATCTGTAACAATAGTTTTTCAGGGGCCTTCACTCACCTTTTGGGGAAGGGGACATAGGGAGGGCATCCCCAGCCTCAGCCGACCTCTATGTTAGAGCCCACAACTGCCACGCTGACACGAAGACCATGGGTGGAAACATCTTGTCCATCAGGGTTAGGACATGGCAAAAGCATGGAGGTCTTCCCTTTGGGGTAATGAACCCAAGGTCTTTCTGAGACCCTCTACATGCCCTGGATATCAAATAACTCCTGAGAAAATGCTAGAACTCATTTTCTTTCTTTCCTCCCTTGGATTGTTCTTCCCACCTTACACAGACCCTTGCTAGAACGTTAACATTCTTCTCTGAACTCCTTTTGGGAACCTTCCCTAGACACACAGCTTTGGACATCTAGCTTCACTGTAACCCATAAGACTGGGGGCTCCGCCTTCCTGGGGCGCTGGGCCCATAGAAACCTAGTTTACCTCTCAGACTAGAACTGAAATATCATACATTCTTAATGAAAACTGTTGGAGACAGTCTCCTACCACCACTGCCTAATTACCAAGCAGTATAACAAGGGTTATGTTACCCTGTGCCACATCAAAAGGCACAAATTTGTCACAGGTAGGATCAGCACATGAACTTGATAGAATTACAGCATGAATTTCTACACAGCCCTAAGGGACAATACCTTATTATGGAAAAGATTTGTTGCCAACTGGTCTTGGATTCAAATACTACATATGCCAAGATGAAAGGAATAAACAAGTTTGAAAGTGTCTGGCATACAGTAATTACTAAGTAGAGGGATTTGCTTAGTTCAAGTCAGTTACTATTACCCTACTCAGGACTGTAATTATGGGCCCTGCAGTCCTGGAGTGGCACAAACTAAGACTGGCTCAGTGGTTGTGCACTGACCTATGTACCAGGAAGTCAAGGTTCGATCGCCTGTTGGATTGCAGGCTCATGCAGGCAGCAGCTGATCAATGATTCTCTTTTATCATTGATGTTTTTGTCTCTTTCTCTCTGATATCAAACAATTTTGGGGATTGGAAGAATTAAGAATTATTTTTATTTTGTTTCCGTGGAAACAGAGGAAAAGATTTACACAAGGTCTTCTAAGCTTCAAAATCAACCCTAATTGCTCCCATCAGTTCTACTTGTTTCAATATAATTCCAGTCACCAACTTGTTCCTTTAATGTCCTATGATTAATGAAATTAGATACTTGAGCATCCCTTTCCTTCCACTCAGTTTTCACAATAGGTTGATGAGACAGCCTCAAGGGAGTTATCTAAATATAGGACCTGAGGTGACAGCCTTGATTCCTTCTGGTTGGTATGGGATAAGCAGGGGACTTAGAACACTTGCTGTGTCCTGATGAGGGGACATGGAGGTGCCAAGAACACTACTGAATCAAGTGAGTCTGGAGTCTAAACAGAGAGGTCATGGAGAACCAGGACTTTGCAATAAGACCAGGTTCAGGTGATAGCCTGCTTCTGGAAAGGTCAGACAAGGTCAACCAAAGCCCAGTACACCTCTCCCAATGGCTCAAGATCCAGCCAGATCATCCAGTTCATGGCAGAGGCCAATAAGAACCAGAACAAGCACAACGATTTCTATTAATGCATGAAAGGATCTCTCTCCCAACAGACATAACCGCCTCCTGAAAAAAATACCCAATAACAACTTGGGGAGGACAAAGAAAAAGAAGAATGAGAACTGCCTTTTTCTAGAAAAATACGGAGTTACCTCAACAGCATAGTTTAAAACTCCGAGTGGCAGGGATATCTCACAAACATATTTTGTAACTTCAGTGATGGATGGGGAGAGCAGGGTGGTCATTATTAACATCAGCTCAGTGACAGGAATAAAGAAGCCACACTGCCTCCGCCATCTGAGAGGATTGTGTGCGTGTGCAGACCCCTACAGAGGTTCCCAGCACCAGGTGGGTCCAGTTGGTTCTTTTCCTTGTGTTCTAGGGTCTTCATTCCCATTGTCCCATCTGCAGTTGTCACGATTCCGTGTACCTCAAGTCATTTTCTTATATTTCTTTTTCTGATTCAGGAAAACTCCTCAAGTCATTATGTTCAAATTGGCCACATGGGTGGTAAATACTTTGAATACTTGATTTCTCAAAAACATCTTTAATCAAAAGCAGGGCTGGGGACATTCAGAATTTAAAGTTTATTTCCTTCAACAACAATAACAAAAAGTATTTCTTTAGTCTTGACTGTGAGAAGTCTGAGGTCAAACTGATGCTCACTGCCTCTCAGGTAACCTGCTTCTTATTTGTAGAAACTTTCAGGATTTTCCACTTATCCTTGCGGTTTTTTTTATTTTAATTTGGTTGTTTCTAACTGTGGATCTTTTTTCTTAGCAGCCTGCTCCCTGTGGGTTAGGCTAATACATTCTGAAAACTATTCTCTTTCTTCACCTCTGAGAAACTTTCCTCTATTTTTCATTGGTTTTTTTCCACTCCATTATCTCTGTTATCCTTCTGAAACTCTTAATGCATGAATGCTCAACTTCTTGTTGCTCAATTGTCTAATTTTCTTATTTTCCAAATAGTGAAAACTGAATCCATCCTATCTTTCCAATAATAGAAGATTGATTAAATGAATCATTACACATTTGTTGTTGAGGGGGGAAGTCATTTTTAAAATGATGATTTGTAAAAGGAAATCTAGACAGGCATGCAATTTAATCAACAACTACAACAAGATTAAAGTACAAATGTACTAGGAGACAACACCAGGAGAAATAAACTTGCAATCTCAGACTAGGGAGAGCTTTCTGAATATGATAAAAAAAAAAAAACCTAGAATTATCAAAGATAATTTCATAAATTTGAATGCATCAAGGTTTATATTCGTTTTACCTCTATTTTTGATAAGTCTTAGCCAAGTATAATATACACAGTCCTGGCCAGGTGGCTCACTTGGTTGGAGCATCATCCCATGCACCAAAGGTTGTGAGTTCAATTCCCAGTCAGGACACATACAGGAAGCAAGCAATTAATGTTTCTCTGTCATATCAATCAGTCAGTGCCTCTCTCTCTTTCTCTCTCTCTCTCTTTCTCTCTTTCTCTTTCTCTCTCTCTCTCTCTTTTTCCCTCTCTCTCTCTCTCTTTCTCAATATACCCTTGGGTGAGGATTTAAAACACTATAATATACACAGATAAAAGAGCACAAAAGTGTACATTGATGCATTTTCACAAACTGAACAACTTGGATCTAGAAAGAGGATGCTACCCATACCCACAGGCTCCTCCTATCACCACCTCCCTGAGGGTCACACTTGCCTGTTTGGGGGATGGATAGATGATTGATAGATGATAGATAGATGATGATAGATGATAGATAGATAGATAGATAGATAGATAGATAGATGATAGATAGATAGATAGATAGATAGATAGATAGATAGATAGATAGATTTCTTAGACTAGACTCGTTTGTCACTATGGAAGATTTCCTTGACTACTTATCTTCTAGCTTTGGTCTTTAACTTTGGTTTTTCTTTTCTTTTTTTTTCTAATATATTTTATTGATTTCAGAGAGGAAGAGAGAGGGATAGGTAGAAACACCAATGATTAAAGAGAATCATTGATTAGCTGCCTCCTACACACATCCCCCCACTGTTTCTGGTTTCTTGGGATATATTCCTAGAAGTGGGATTGCTGGGTCAAATGGGAGCTCCATTTTTAGTTTTTTGAGGAAACTCCATACTGTTCTCCACAGTGGCTGCACCAGTCTGCATTCCCACCAGCAGTGCACGAGGGTTCCTCTTTTTCCACATCCTCTCCAGCACTTGGCCTTTGTTGATTTGTTGATGATCGCCATTCTGACAGGTGTGAGATGGTATCTCTTGTTATGTCCTTCACTTTTGAGATCTAATTTTTCAGATATTAGTATTGCCACCCTAGCTGCTTTTTTCTTTTCATTTCTATTTCCTGAAAAACCTTTTTCCATTCCTTCACCCTCAGTCTGTGTGCGTCTTTTTTTCTGAGGTAGGTTTCTTATAGATAACAGATATATGGGTCATGTTTTCTTATTCAATCGGTTACCCTATGTCTTTTGATTGGGGCATTTAATCCATTTACATTTAAAGTTATTATTGATAAGTACTTATTTGTCATCATTTTTATTCTTTACCCCTGTGTTCCTTCTTTGCTTCCTATTTCTTTTTTGTACAGCAGACCCTTTAGCATTTCTTGCATTGCTGGTTTGATGGTAATAAATCCCCCTAGGCTTTTTTTGTCTGTGAAGCTCCTGATTTCACCTTCAATTTTTATTGATAGCCTTGCTGGGTACAATATTCCAGGATTCAGACCCTTCCTTTGCATGACTTTGTATATTTCATTCCATTTCTTTCTGACCTGATGATTTTCTATTAAGAAATCAGTTGCTAGTCTGATGGGGGTTCCTTTGTAGGTAACTTTCTGCCTCTCTCTAGCTGCCTTTAAGATTCTTACTTTGTCGTTGGTATTTGCCAATTTAATTATAATGTGCCTTGGCGTTGTTCTTTTGGAGTTCATTTTGCTTGGAACTCTGTGAGCTTCTTGAATATATCAGGGAAGTTTTCTGTAATTATTTCTTCAAAGAGGTTTTCTATTCCTTGCTAAGTT
Source organism: Lasiurus cinereus (assembly GCA_011751065.1). Taxonomy (NCBI): domain Eukaryota; kingdom Metazoa; phylum Chordata; class Mammalia; order Chiroptera; family Vespertilionidae; genus Lasiurus; species Lasiurus cinereus. The sequence continues at coordinate 30,353,307 of JAAGEH010000125.1, read as the reverse complement.
TCCTCTTCTTCTGTAACCCCTATTATGCAGATGTTGTTTTGTTTTCTGTTGTCCCAAAGTTCCCTTGGGCTCTCCTACTGCTTCTTTCTTTCTAGAAGCTACTCTACTTGGGTATTTTTTCCTACCTTGTCTTCTAGCTCACTGATGTGGTCCTCTGCTTCTTCTAGTCTACTTTTGATTCTTTCTATTGAGTTCTTTACAGCGGCAATGTCATTTTTCATTTCTTCTTGGTTCTTCTTCATTTCCTCTTGGTTCTTACTCATATTGTCAAATTTTTCTTCCATTTTTTTCAGACCATTTCTCTGAATTCTTTCTCTAACAGGTTGCTTGCCTCCATTTCATTTACTTGCTTTTCTGGTGATGCCTGCTTTTCTTTCGTATGTGGACTGTTTCTTTGTCTCCCCATGGTCTCTCTTCTCCCAGTGTCTGGTTATGTAGTTCTTTCTCTCCTGCATTGATTTAAAGGCACAAAATACAACACAACCAGGTACAATGCACAAGGCATTGAACAAAAATGTATTCAGGATATTAATAACCCCAAATAAAGGTGATCACCAGAGAAAGGCAAATTAGGGGATAGGAGAGAAAGAAAAAAAATAAGTGCAAAAATGAAATTGGGAAAAGAGAAAAATAAGAGAGAACAGCCAAACCAGTTTGGCTCAGTGGATTGAGTGTCAGCCTGTGGGCTGAAGGGTCCCAGGCTCAATTCCAGTTAAGGGCATGTACCTTGGTTGCGGGCACATCTCCACTAAGAGGTGTGCAGGAGGCAGCTGATCAATGTCTCTCTCTCATTGATGATTCTAACTCTCTATCCCTCTCCCTTCCTCTCTATAAAAAATTAATAAAATATTTTTTTTAAAAGTAAGAGAGAACAGAGAGAGAGTAATAAAGAAGAGGAAACAAACTATATGTATGGAGAGAAAACTCTAATAGAACAGCCACTAATCCCAACAAATGCCAGCAACAAGTACCTGGAAATTAATACAAACTACAAACAACTAACATCAAACAAGACGAAGAAAAACAGAAGCAAAAACAAAGCAAACAAAAAACAAAACAAAAGAAAAAGAATAAGCAAAACAATCTCACAAAAAAGTATGAAAAATCGATATAATCAACATTCAAGCAAATAACAACAAAAAGACAGAGAGAAAAACAATTTTTTGGATAGTGAAGACAGATAAGAGAGAGGTATGTATGGACTCGGAGCAGAGGATTGGAAATTAGATATATAAGTAGTCGAAATTTTAACTGGGGGTAAAAAGAAAGAATAGGGAAAATCTAAAGCAGGAAAAGGGTAAGAAAAACAGGACAACAAAAGGGGGAAAGTTAGGAAGAGAGTGATGGTATAAATGTAGAGTTGAAATACCATAAAATGATGCTGAAGGAAAGATAAAATAGAATGTAGAACACTAATCCCAAAGTAAAATAAAGAGAAAATAAAATGACACTTTTTTTTAACATAAAGGTAAAATAGTAGTAGTAAAAATACTGATTGAAAATAAAAATGGGATAATTAAAAAGGTAAAATAAAGTGAAAAAAAATGTACAGTAGTAAAGGTCATTCACTTCCTCTACTGCTTTGCTGGGCATGCCTGTTTCCCAGTCAGGACAGTATTGTAGTTCCCTGTGTTCCACTGCTCCTCAGTGTTATAAGCCAGTCCTGATTTTTAAGCAGGCAGTGTGTCTTAATTTCTTGTATTCCTTTATTTGTGATTACATAAGTGTCAATTTATGGTTCAATCTCTGGGTGGCAGTGTTTCTGGATTTACCTCCAGGTCTATAGGTCCTCTCTAACTAGTGCTTAGATCCTGCTTTCCCTGTGGCACTCAATACAGGTTTGTGGGAGTGGGTTGTCCCAGAGCTGGTTCTCTGATGGTTATTCCCCACTCTGATTCCTAAGTTCCAAAAAAACAACTTTCCCCTGCAGTCTCTTAGGGAGTCTCCAATTGGGTGATCCTATGTATTGAATTTAGTAATCAGAAGCAAGGATTTAAAGAGGAAAAAGTGTAAGCATGCAAACTCCAGGGCTGCGCGCAAGTCTGTGCAATATTTTTCCCCCTTGTGTCTAAGCAGCCAACACACTTTTAAAAATTTTAGGCTGTTCTTTGTGTCAGATCAAAATGGGTTGCTTTTTAGAAATTCCTCCTATTAGCAGCTCTGAGGACCCCCTTCTACATTCATGGATCACATCAGCCACGGATTTTTTTAGGCACATACGTTCCCCAGTCCTCCAGTGTGCGCGTTTCTCTGTCCTGCACGGACCAGAGACCTCATTTTATCCCAGGCGAAATCTGACCTTTCCATGGTAGAGTGTAGAGCTCCTCTGAATGTGCGTGTTTGCACCAATTGGGGACCAGTGTTCTGAGGTTCGCAACTGTTCGGTGGGTGCCGTAGTTATAGATTTTCAGGCTTCTGATAACATCCACTTTCCCCTTCAAGACAGCGTGGTCTCCACATTGGAGCCGGTGGCTCCAGGAGGGAACGCAGTAGCAGTGGGGGCTGCCCGGTCAGTGGAGCCCCATCCCAGGAGAAGGTGGAGTCCCCCACCTCCTCCTAGAGTATAGCTGTCCCTTAACTCACCAACAAACACTCCCCATGCGACCCTCAGCTGTTCTATCTGCTCTGGGATAAGGCTCAGGACACGTCTATTCCACCTCCTTTTTTTTTTTTTTTGACTAAATATTATTGACTTTTTTTTTAAGAGAGAGGGAGAGAGAGAAACATCGATGATCAAGCCCATGACCTGGGCATGTGCCGAGAATGGGAATCAAACCAGCAACCTTTTAAAGGTGTACAGGAGTATGCCCAATCAACTAAGCTCTACTGGCCAGGGCCTAACTTTTCTATTTCTTTTAATCAGTCCTTTGATTTCTTTTTCCCAGTTTTATAGAACACATTTTTAGTTTCCAGGAATTCCTTTTTGGCTAACTGCTTGTTTTATATATAAGTGTATATAAAAAGGATCCATGTAGGAGGTGGAGACTAGCGACTTGCAGACATCCCTGTGGGGTTCAGGCTGTCTGCAGGTGAGGTCTCCCACAGTCACCATGTAAAGAGAGAGATCTCGGGTTTTACATGGAAATGGTTTCTCGGATGGAGTTGCTTTGTTCTTAATGCCCTTATTTCTCTCTTTCTAATGTTAATTTCTGCTGAGTTCATTTCTGATCTGCTCAGCTTTTTGGCAGATCCCAAAAAAACCACAGGAAGATGCCTTCCTAAGAAGATCATACATTTTCTTTAGAAAGTAGTTCTTGGATTTTGTGCCATTGTCATGGGCTCTGTGTATGAGGGGAAGTGGGAGGGAGAGGGATACTCCCCAGGTGATTTGGCTGTGGCCATTTCATATTTTTAAATGCTAACCCTGAGGATCATCCCACAGGCAGAATTTTGTAGCTGCTGACCTCAATCTCAAAGCTTTTTGTGTTCTCCCTTGGAGAAGACTGCTCACATCTCCTGTATTTCAGGCGGCGTTTCTCCAGTTTATTGTCTCTATCAAACCGATCACAGCTGTCTTTTATCATCAAGGATTTCCTTAAACTTGTTCCTTCACTGTTGGTTTCTGCCCTTGCCTTCTAGCACTATTATGTTTAAGTTATTTTTCCTAAAAATCTTCCTTTGTTCTTTCAGGGGGCTTTTGGGAGAAAGGAAGGCTAGACATATCAGTCTGCCATCTTAAACCTGAAACCAGGTGTGCACTTTTCAAGTCACTCCAGTGAAATGAAGAGACTGGGTGGTAATGAGGCAAGAATGGCTTCAAGAAGACCCAACTGTGATAATTCAAGCATGCTCAGATGGGTCCTTATGTTCGAAAGAGGTTGATAGCAATGTAAGTTAGTGGAAAGATTTGTTAAGAATTAATTAAGTGATCCAACAGGCGTGGTCAGTGATTGAGTGTTGAACCAGGAGGTCACAGTTTCATTCCTGGTCAGGGCACATGCCCAGGTTATGGGCTCAGTCCCCAGTGTGGGGCATGTAGGAGGTAGCTGATCAATTCTCTCTCATCATTGATGTTTCTATCTCTCTCTCCCTCTCCCTTCCTCTCTAAAATCAATAAAAATATTTTTTTAAATCTAAAAATGAAAAAGAATTATGAAAGTGGAATCAACAGCAATCAGTGAGGGATTAGACGTGGGAATTGATAGTCAAGCTTCTGCAGGGTGGTGTAACCAGTGGACAGAGGTGCTAGTTACTGACTTGGCTCTTAACAGGAAATGTAGTAATTGTTGTTGCTGTTGTCATTCTATAATTATGAAGAGATGACATTCCTAATGCATCAAAACTGTCCTGATTGTAGCCTGAACCCTGCATCAGCTATAATGCTCGGTATGTCCAGGCTGAACCTAGGTGAACAGTCTGTGCATTTTCGGAGTGAGCCTTGTGGATAAGATGCGGCCAGGACTCCCTGGAGACCTCACCAGGCAAGTTCAGGAAATCGGCATCAATAACTTCCAGCAGGTTCGGGCCCTGAATTGTTCCTGAGGCTACTAAGCTGCTAAGACTATGTCTCCTGACCACGTTTTATGGTAAAGTGCTCGCATTTTTGAAAAATGGAATGTCTTGGGTAGAAGTTTAATCTTTTTATTTCCTCTGGTGAACTCCAATATAATTAACTTCATGTCAATAAATGCTATACTTTTATAGCATACAAAATCTGGGCTGTTATATTTTGATGTTGTTTGCACTCCATATGGAGGCAGTCTTTGGGGAGGATGCTAATATCTGATTTCAAGTGGGAATGAGGGAAATAAAGAGTATATTTTCAGAAGCAAGAAAAAGTGAAAACTGAACTCAAAGGAGGTAGTCTTCAAACCCAGATATCTTCGCCCCATCACCACATGCTCCCTAACCCCTTCCTTGCAGGCCTAGCAATGCCTTAGCTGTTGTGTGATCACAGCGGACTGAAGGATGATTTTTTTTTTTAAAGAAGAGTGGTTCTTTAGTTCCAGACATTTCAGAAAAGAAATGCTGAACACTTTAGGGGTATTTTATAGAAAAATACCAGGGCTTGTTCGATATCTTGTGCAGTAACAAAAAATCCTATTGCAAAATAAACCAACATAAAAAACAAATAAACAAAAATGACACATCTTTTTAAATCCAGATTTGAAGCATCTAGAGTAATTAAAACACCTATAAAATTCCAGCCAAATCAGAGCATTATTAGATCACATTTCTCTCTTCTTGGTCAGATTCAGGAGGAAAAAGAATTCTGAGAAGAGGCTTTGTTAGGCTTTGCTGGGTAAGGGGGAAGAGAAATGGGCAGCAAGTGCTGGGTTTGGGAGAAAGGTGAGGAGAGAGGAAGCTTGACCAAAGGAAATGGATGCTCAAGTGATAAAAATGGAAGGAAATACCTCCCTCTTCAGCACCTTGTGAGCTTATAAAGCACCTTCACTCCAATAATTCTATCCTTGTTTCCTGGGATAGGCAAGGGAGGGTATATTACTAGCTCCATTTTATGGGTAAATAAGCCAGAGATTTTAAAGGAACATACCCAGGGTTTCACAGCTGGCCGGTCAGGGAAGCCCCCAAGACTTCTGAACCCCCGTTTTGTGCTCAGGGTAGCTCTTAAAGGACCACAGCCCTTCTTCATCATTTTGTACCGGCCACAATGGATCAGGTAGGCCAAGAAGCAGCCTTATTGATGCTCTTCTCTGCTGAAGGAAAACAAACAATCCATTCGGCTCCATCAGTGTAATTTAAAGTTGACTTTGTGTAAATGGGGAGGCGGGGAGACAGTAAATTTGGTTTCCAGCTAAGATGTTATGCGACATTTAAAATTGCTTTCTAATCACACTCTATTGATTATCTCAAAGTAATGTCCCCAAACTAATGAGACCCAATCCGACATGAAATTCATAACCATTGATCGGGGCTCCAATTTGTCGTTTGTTTACACACACAATGGAAAGTCCCCACCAGCTACTTAAGGTTGCCCGTCACCATCTGTCACGGGCACTGGTTTTGGTGTGTGAGCAGGGGAGCTGGGTGGTAAGGAGAGTGTATGAGTAAGTGTGTGGGCTCAGTTATATGATCAATGATCAATTCTCTCTCATCATTGACCCAGTCATAACCTGGGTCTCTTTGTCGATGAGTGTACAAGTAAGGGTGTGTTTGGGTGTCTATGACTATGGGGGTACATGGAGAGCTCCAAGGAAACCTGTGTGGAGTGTAGAACTTTTCCTCTATAAAATGAATAAGGGAAAAGAAAGCAAAATGAGCATATAGCTTTGCACAAGTTCCCTGTAGCAGAGTCTGGCACAGGGGTTCAATGCACATTGTTTATGGGGGAGATGCTCTCAGGAAAAAGGGAGTAGGGATAAGGATGGGGCAAGGAGGGGAGCTAAGCAAGATCATGCTCTCAGATGCAGACGAGTTTCAGCCTGATCCTCCTGGGAGCTCGGGAGCACCACTGGTGTCATAGGCCTGGTCCCACCTTGAAGGGCTGCAGACTGCCACTGGCTGCAGACTGCAGGCTGCAAGAAGAGGGAAGGGCACAGAACACCCTGGGCCGAGCAGCTCTTGCGTAACTGAGAGCCTGTTGTCTAGACGAGGGCAGCTAGAAGCCAGCGGCACAGACACTAACAGCGGCTGGGAGACAGATACTGGCCCAGGAAGGGGAGTGTGGTCAGAGCATCAGTGGTGCCCAGCGCAGATCCCATAGGTTTTTATTTGGTGAAAAAGCGAAAGTACCTAGAATACAATTTGCATCTCCTGCATTTTCTGATCAGCAGCTATGATCCCGGAGGTCAGACACTGCGTGGTTGTGAGCCGGTATCAAGGCTAAGTCAGGCCTATGGGTCCACTCCGGTGGCTGTGGCTGTAATAAAGCCCCACACGGGTGGAATCGCAGCAAGGTCTGTAGTCCAGGTAGTTGTGCTGGGCCGATGCCAGTCTCCTGGTTCTGATAACACACTCCTTTTATCAGAGGTTACCTTAGGGAGAAGCGGGGTGATAGGTGCACAGGAACTAATTGTACTATTTTTACAACTTGCGGGGAGTCCATAATTATTTCAAAATAAAAGGTTCTTTAGAAGAATAAGATCGGAGTTAGAACATGAGGTTTTGGTGGTCATGGTTCCAGCAATGGGCTGTGCAATCCACTATAGTACAGCCATGTGAGGGCAGCTATCACGCTTTATTCTTCCGCGTATTTCCTGTCCTCTCACAGGCCCTTAAAACACAGACACTAACAGCATGAACGAAGAAATCACTCAATGACTCCACGAATGAATGAGTGATTAAACTGTTAAGTTTGAACATATTACTTAAGCTCCCCGAGCCTCGGCTTCTGCATCTGGGGATGGGGTGATCGCAAGAACGCAAGGTGTTCACATATAAACGACGTGTGCCACCCAACTGCTGTCCTCTATACTGTGCGCAGGCCTCGGGCCAGGCTGGTGGGCTCAGAATCACCTGGGGAGAAGCTTATAAATGCAGATTCTCTGGCCTAATTCAGGATATCTAGGGCGAGACCCCAGAATCTACAGCTTTAATTGGCTCACCCAAGTGACTGGGTCAAGTAGCGTGTTTGAGACCCAGCTTTGGCCAAGATGCCAGCATGTTATTAACCTGCCGTGTCAGAAGGGAAGCAGAGGAAAGTGAGAGGAGGAAAGGACAAGGAGATGGAACGTTACTTGCTGCGGGGAGCTGTCAGCATCCCCTCCAGCCTGATCTCTGTCCAGGCCGCCCAGCCCTCCATCATACAGGGAATCCACAAACAGAACCGCTGAAGCAATCTGCAGTCCAGTTGCCCATGAGCCCACTGATTTAAAGATGTGAGAAGACCTCTTCTGACCACCCTCAGAGTAGCTTAGGAATTTACCAGATATAAATTGACTCAGACTTTGATTCTAGATTTTTTTTTAAGTAGGTAGTATTGTTTTGATATATAAAAAGTCTGTCGTCATGGAAACGTATCTCAAAGCTCCTCTTAACAAAATAAAAGTCTTCTCTTTTGCATTTGCCAGTATCAATTCATACGAAGAGAAGACATCAGGGTAAGAAAGACGTTAGGGTAAATCTGTGGGAGGGAATAAAACATGAAGTACCTTAATGCTCTGACCAGCCTGCTCCTTTCACACTGCTAGGGTTAACCCAGCGAGTCTTTCCCTCAGAGCACTAGCCTCTAAAGCAGACTTTCCCATTATGTTTCGCAAAAAAAGTGGTGATTGGCCTTTGAAAAGGCCATCTTCCTTTTTTAATGGAATATAGACAGGTACTTGGCAAATTATTTTAACTAGCTGTCAGGTTTTCTTTAGGTGTGTGTGTGTGTGTGTGTGTGTGTGTGTGTACATCCACACACATGCATGCATGCTCTTTGAACCATAGGAGTGAGGGAAGTGGGGGGTGGGTGTCCCCTCATGTTTTCTATCAGAGGAATGATTCCTTTGTTCCAGAACTAAGATCTACCTCGGTTTCCTTCCTTATACACCCCGCAGTGCCTGTTGATACCCTCAGGGATGCATCAGGATAGCAATGCACTTGGCATGAAAAGTTCTAGGTAAACAAAACTCTCCACTTTCTCATTTCTCGCTTTGAAAAAATACCACTTGCCTTGACATCCTCACAGGAGCTTGTGGGGGCACCGTGAGAGAACAGTGTGACGGTACCCTGCATTGCAAACTCCAAAGCTGGATGCCGATGTGAGTTATTTCTATTGCTGGACTTGGTTCCAGCACTCTTCTGCTCTACTAGAGTCCTTATCCCCTGTGGCACTTTGGAAAGACCCTCTCTGGGTGTCCCCAAACAGCGTGGCACAGGGGGTCACACTGAAGGAAAATATCACCTGCCAGGCACGATGCCAAGTGCTTTGCTTGTTTACCACCTTTACCACCTTCAGCCCTTTCAGAGAGGAAACAGACTCCAGGAAGATGGGACTCCCAACAGCGTATCACTAACACACAGCTGGACGAGCGGGGGTCCCCCATCCTGGGCCCAGCAGCTCTTGCTTGACTGAGAGCCTATGGTCTGGAGGACATCCTGACCTGTGTTCCAAGTCACCACGGAGTTGGGGGCATTGGACAGATATGGGTGGTGACGCTTCATCTCCAAAGCTCTTGATACAGTCTAATTACCAAGTCATCTAAAAAGCTAAGGCATTATTTATTTATTATCTGTGCACTCTGAATGTGAAAATGTTTGCCTTTAAAAGTAAGGCTGTTAAAACGATCCCGGGATGCTTTAAAGTGGGGAGGAGACATTCAAATCACTCCCAGCGCAGGCCAGATCACAAGCATGTCAACGAGATGAGACTCCCTCAGATTATTCTGAGATCCGTTCGGATCTCCCAGGGAAACGCCACCCAAATATTCCGTTGGAAGTTCGCGGGAGAGATGTCTCCAAAGTAATGATGCTCCTCCGGCGAGCAATGAGCTCTGACGGGAGAGACTGAACTGCTCTGCCCTTTCATTCAGAGTCTGCACAGCTCTGTCCATGGCGACGCCCTGAACCAGTGCTTTATAGAGAAGAGGCCAATTGGATTGACCCGGCAGACAAATCAATCATCAAATCCAATGGATGGGGGAGGGAAGCGGGAGGGGAAGAGAGAATAAGGGAGAAAGAGAGGGGCGGCTGAGGAAGTTATAAAGGAGGAAGGCAGTTGGTTGAAGTGGCAGGGACAGTGCTTGGCATTGCTAAAAGCATGAACTTTCCTGCAGAAGAAACATGAACGGCAAGACTTACTGGATCTTAATTTCCATTTTCATATATGAAAAGTAAACCCTGTTCCAAGACTAATTTTTTTTCTAAGTAAAGCCAGTTGGTTCCAGGCCTCATCCAAAACAAGCCTCTCTTTAGCCCCACCTGGTGGTCCGTCTGCCTTCAAACCACAAGTTAAACTGAAAGCTACAAAAAATGTGCCGAACATCCAGGGACAGTCCTGGGTCTGGGGCATACGAAGGGCTGGGAAGATTCTTCTAGAGACTGAAATCAGAAAATGTATCTGGAATTAGGTTCTCTCTCCCCCTTTCTCTTTTTCTCCCGCCTCGCCTCCTCCCGTTTGCCACGAAATGTGGTCACAATTTATTTCAAAGGCCTCAACAGAGCGCAAAGCCCAGATGACACCGCTGGACCCCTCCTGGTTAAGATGGTGGGGCCGCTGAGCAGGCAGGAATTCACAGCTTAGCAGGAGCAAATCTGTCATATCCAGGCTGTGAAAAACCTTCCGAGTTTCCACCACGCAGAGGAGCAAAGCAGCTCAACTGGAAGTATAATTTGGATTAAAAAAAAAAAAAAGGTACATTCTAGCTCTGAAACCTGGAGTACACAGCTTCCAGGCAGGGGTGCTCAGCTGGTATGTTATTAGGGTGTTTTTAGGTGGACATATGGATGGATTAACATTGACCCACAGGGTCTGTACTGCAGGTAAAAAAAAAAAAAGGGCGGATGGTTTGGGAGGTTCCTACCCCTTCTGGAAGCATCAATACCTTAGAACAGTGGTTCTCAACCTTCCTAAGGCCGCAACCCTTGCATACAGTTCCTCATGTGGTGGTGACCCCCAACCATGAGATTTTGCTACTGTTGTGCATCGTGATGTAAATATCTGCATTTTCCGATGGTCTTAGGCGACCCCTGTGAAAGGGTCATTCAACCCCAAGGGGTCGCGACCCACAGGTTGAGAACCGCTGCCTTAGATGATCTAACCTAGGCCTGCGAAGGGTCTTGTGTCTGGAGGACACGCTGAGGGTGTGACTGCTGGCTATGAAAGCTTTGACTGGAGCCTCCCACCCCATTGTCCAGCCTCTGCTCCCTGCCAAGCTGGCCACCCGGGGCCTGCATCCCTGGATGTACCGCAGCTCCGGCAGGGACACACTGTGGGAAAGAAGCTGGCGCAGAGTGAGCTGACAAACACCATTTTTAATTACTAATGGTACATTATAAAAAATGTGTTTCACACGGGAAGAGCACAGATAGGGAGGCAGCCATGCCTTAGGAGGGAGTCGTGCCACGGAGAGAACAGGTGGGGAATGTGGTTCCTAGGCGCCAAGATTTCGGACTCGGATCCTCCCAGCGTTACTGTGACCTGCTCAGCCTCCTGCCCTTGAGCTGGGGATCCCGCTGGCAAACGTAAGCCCACCTAGACCATGTCAGAGTCCCTGTGGTCCCAAACTGGGGGTGCTTCCAACTAAGGACAGTGTCTGAAACCATTTTACAATACCCAGCTACATAGTTTTTGTTGTATTGTGTGTGTGTGTGTGTGTGGTGGTAGTTATTCTTGTTTAGCATCATTTTCAATGTTGTGCATTTATTTTTCTTTCTGTTTGGTTATTTTTACAAGGAAGAAAAAGGATGCCCAGCCGGTGTGGCTCCCTGGTTGAGTGCCAGCCCAGGAACCAGGGGGTCACAGTTTGATTCCCAGTCCAGGCACATGCTTAATCCCCAATAGGGGGGTGTGCAGGAGGCAGCCTATCAATTGTTTTCTCTCATCATTGATGTTTCTATCTCTCTCTCCCACTCCCAAATCAACTATATATATAAAAGGAAAGTGACAGAAGAGTGGAAGCTGCGTGATAATGACCCTGATGAAATGCCAGCTATCCCTGCAGATCCACAGCATCCAAAGACCACGGAAACCATGCTCCCCTCCCTGTGTAACCCCCAGACTGGCCTGGGCGGTGGTTTTCAAAGCAGGGGTCTCTGGATCGACAGCATCAGCATCACCAGGGAAATGCAAATTCCCAGGCCCTGCCCCAGACTTACAGGGGCCCTGCCGGCTGTGTTCGAACCCGGCCTCCAGGAGGTCCCAACGCTCTCAAGCTGGAGAGCCAGTGCCTGGTGCCCTGCAGCTTTGCTCACCAGGGAGAGAAAGCCCTGGTCTGGCCCATTCCAGTGCTCTGGGCTTACAAGAGTCCGTTTCCTACAGCAGAACTCACACATTCCGGGCTGGCCCCGCCCCCCGGTCTGTGAGGCATTCTGGAGTTCTGGCTCAGGGGCAGGGCTGGCTTTCCGAGCCTGCGGGTGAAGGGCCAGAGCTGGAATGGTGGAGAAGAGGTCGGGGTAAAGCCCTCTTCTAGCCCTTTCCACCATGTCCTCTTCCCAGGTTCTCCGCCAGCAGGTCCTGTGCTCAGAGGGAACAGAGGCTGGACAGCTGACCTGGACGGTGAGGACAGGCTCGGAGCAGATCCTTGGGAAGCAAACTGACTAGCACTAGGGAGAGGCCCGAGCCAAGCCCCGGGGGCACGGAATGTAGCCCGAGGGAGCACAAGGAAGCAATTTCCCCCTCAGCTCCCCAGCCGTGGCAGAGACCCAGCAGCCCGGGTGGGGGGAAGGCGCCGAAAATCCAGCATCTGGATCTTCCTTGTAGGACTACAGATGCAGTGCCCTGGAAGCAGGAAGGGAAAGGAGGCGAAGAGGCCTCCCCAGCTGTCCCAGCTGTGCAGTCTGCTCTCTCTGAAGCTCCAGGTGGTGTGTGGTGGCGGGGAGGTGGGGGGGGGGGGGGGGGGGGCCCGCCCGCCCGCGGCGGGGGGTGATGGGGGTGCCTTTGCTAGGAAAGGGAAGCCTGTTTCTTCCCTTCATACCCTCGATTACTAAGATGCAACAACTGAAACTGAATTTCTAGAGTTCTAAGACCAGAGTCATCTCAGGCTGTGGTTTATTTTCCAGTTAAATACTCATCACACCACTACCCTGGTAGTAATGACCAAGCCAGGATCTCCTATTTCAGCAGAGGGGCCACCCCCCACAATTCTGACCTCTACTGAAAGTAAGGGGAGCTTTTTTCTGTCCCTCCACATAGACTCAGGCTCCCCATTCCCCACCTGCAAATGCCCTCCTCCCAGCATTCCACAGGACTCCTCCTGGGAGCTCTGAGTTGGGAGGACGGGACCCTGCCCCATCCTGGTTCCATCATGTATGAGCAAATCCTCTACCTCTCTGAGCTCTCTCGTCTCTGCAATGAAAATGGAAGCAGTCCATCCTGCCAAGCCAGGGGAAGGTGGGGAGGATGCGGTGAAGGATCTATAGAACGGGGCCTGGTCCCTGCAGGGACTTGGTAAGTGACAGTGTTAGGAAAGCAGTGTTCATGAGGAGGATGTTGATCGGAAGCCTCTGCTTTGACCAATTTAGACGGAGTAAAGGAAACCGTGGCGCTGTGCTCTCTGCCTGGCAGGGCAAGTCTCTGGTCTCTGCCTGATTGTCACCCCAGGACAAGCTGCCTCGTGACCATAAGAAGCCCCAAGTCAGGGCAGAAGAATGGAAGTGGGGCTGGCAGGCCAGAGAGAAATGAAAGGAGTTGAAAAAGAAACCAGCTGAGGGTGGCATGGGGAGGGCACCTGCATCACGGACTTCATTTCACCGCCAGTGGACAGGAGCCCAGGCTGCGTGTCCTCTTGCATTGGGTGAGCAGAGCCTGGGGAAATGCCTGCCCAGCTTTGTTCTGACCACCAAGAGGCGTTAGCATGCCCAGTGCCCAAATTATCTAACTGGGCAAGGCCTACAGGGGCCGGAAGTCAGCATGTAACCCCGCCATACCCTTTGGCCCTCTCCCAAGGGCTACACCAAGATTGACTAGGGCTTCATCGTCACCAGGAAATGGTGCTTCTGGGTCTGGCTAGAGACCACAAGCCAGTGCTGGACAGAGACTTTTTCCTGGGAACCCAGGGGTCAGGATGTGTAGGGAAGAAACCAAAGACTCCACAGTCACCCAGGGAACCCCATTGGGAAATTTCCTGGGGGAAGAGAAGAAAACAATTCTCTAGGGAGCGTCCTAGAATGAACAACACTGTCCGATCAGCCCCATTATTGTTCCCATCTACACCAGAGGGAAATGAGGATCAGAAAGGTCAGGCGATTGCCAAAGGCTACCAAGTGGCAAGGGACAATGTGCCCTAAGTTTCTGTGGGTTCCCCTAAAACAGTGGTTCTCAACCTTCCTAATGCTGTGACCTTTTAATACAGTCCCCCATGTTGTGGTGATCCTCAATCATTAAGTTATTTTTGTCGCTACTTCATAACTATAATTTGCTACTGTTATGAATCTTAAATCTCTGTGTTTTCTGATGGTCTTAGGAGACCCTGCTAGCTGTTCGCGACCCACAGGTTGAGAACCGCTACCCTAAAACATCCCCTTGCCTGTTGCCCTCAGCAGAGAATCAGAAAGATGGTCCTGATTATATGTCCTGCTCCTTTGAACAGCAGTCGACCCCCTGTCAGACAGCACCTGGGCAGGTGAGGAGTAGTGGGAAGTCCATGGTTAAGGAGCCAGTGTGCCCTGTGTCTAACCTCAGCACAACCACTTACATCCCTCAGTTCCTCTAACCCTGGGTCTAGAAAACTCTCAGAGGACTTTTACCAGTTCTGTTCACTCCTAACCACCTTTCCTCAATACAACTGTGCAGGACTGACCTTCCTCTTCCAAAATTATGTGCAGTGATTTCTCTCTCTGCCTCAAAGGCCCAGAAGCACCCTCTCCTGGTGACTAATCTCTCCTCCTTCTGCTTCTCCCTCATTCTCTCTTTTCCTCCTCCTCTCTCCCCCTCACTCCCTCTCCCTCCCTCCCACTCCGTCCACAAAACAGGAGCCAAAACGACCTGACAAAACAAACCACAGTGTCTGAGGTGATGGAGAGCATCTCATATAATCCCCCAGCAGCAACCTGGACCTCGTACCTTACAGCTGCTCGATTAAAGCACCGAAGGAGGTCTGGTCTGAAGATGGTTTTATAGTGTTTGCTGCAGGGGGTGGTTGCATTTTGTGTCCAGGCCAAAATGCAGCAAAGCTTTTTTGGAAGGGGAAGTAGAAAATCAAAATCCCAGCCAGACCCTCTTAGTATTGTTTGGCATGCCAGAAACTTGATGCCTTTTCCACGTGGGAGGGGAGGAACTGCAAATGCCACCCTTGGCGTGGGCCCAGGCTTCCTCCCGGCCAGCACACTCCTCGGCCTGCTGAGGGGCCACTGTGGGCAGGAGACAGCAGAACAATGGCAAAAACAGGCTCGGAGCCTTCCACCCAGACGCCGAGGCTAAAAATGACTTCCACCCACATGACTGGTGGTTTTTAGCATACGGGGGACAGAAGGGAGCAGAAGGCTTTGTCAAGGTGGCTTCAAAAGGGGGGGGAGCAGTGAGCCGAGGACAATTTTATCTATTTCTACAGCCCATAGCCTTAGGATCCACCCAGGCTAAACGAGGAGAGAGATGTTTTTAGCATTTGCAATTCCATTTCAGAAAATAGCATGTAAGCAAGGTCTGGGAGAAGCGAAGAGTATGTGGTCCCACCTTCCTCTTTTCAGATGAGGGTCCAGCAACTCCAGGTTCGCTGCTTAGGCTTTACATCCTGAACAAGATGAGAAGAGTGAGGGTCACTTGCTTTAGACCCTTCACTCTGCTTTCCCTCATCTCCCACATCTGCTTTGCAAATAGCTGAGCAGTGCCCCTTGACTGTTGGAATTTTCATCAGACAGGATTGGAAGTCAGCCACACAGACCTGGGGGGTCCCCACATGTCCCAAGAGCAGAGTGCCTCCACAAGATTCTGGATTTTCTTTCATAAGCTTGGTGAGAAGATGACAGTCTTTCCCCTCAGTTCCATTTATCTACAAATATTATATCTCCAATTCTATTTTCTAATTCTCATCCCTCAGGTGGGTAACTCCTTGGTATTCTCTTTTCCCAATGTTGCACCATTTCTCCAGGTTAGTTTTCCTTGATGCAAAGACTGGGACAGGACTCTGGTGCATATGCTACTAGGTGTACCAGTTAATAATGTGGATTTTTTTTCAATAGATAGAGATACACATATCTTGATATATGTGCGATTTTATATGTATGCTATTTTGTTGTATTGACAGCAAGTTTCAAAAATTCATATGTCAAATTTGCTGACAGTGTTAACATCATAGATATTTTTACACTTAAAAATGTCAAATTTCATGCCAAAAAAAGAGCATTTGCGGGAAGTTGTAATTTATTACTTTATTTTGAAGAAAAGTGCTGCTGAATACTTCAGAAAGCTTATGGTGAACATGCTCCATCTCAAGATATTCGTGAACACTGGTTGAAATGCTTTAAAAGTGATAATTTTGATGTGAAAGGCAAAGAATGTCCAGGTCAACCAAAAAAGTTTGAAGACCAACAATTACAAGCATTATTGGATGAAGATGCATGCCAAACTCAAAAACAATTTGCAAAAAGATTAATCGTTGCTCAGCAAACAATTTCCTTCATTTACAAGCAATGGGAAAGATTTTAAAAGAAGGGAAGATGGGTGCCACATCAACTGAACAAAAGACAAATGGAAAACCGAAAAGTCATCAGTAAAATGTTGCTTCAATGGCACAAAAGGAAGTCTTTTTTGCATCGAATTGTGACTAGCGATGAACAGTGGATTTATTTTGAGAATCTCAAATGCACAAAATCATGGGTTGATCCAGGTCAACCATCAACATTGGCTGCAAGGCCAAATCGCTTCAGAAAGAAGACAATGCTCTGTATTTGATAGGATCAGGAAGGTGTGGTGTATTATGAGCTTGTAAAACCAGGAGAAACCATTAGTACTGATCACTACCGACAACAAAAATCAATTTGAACCACACATTGATCGTGAAATGACCAGGATGTTCCAGAAGACACAGCAAAGTAATTTTGCTTCATGGTGACGCATCATCACACACTTCAAAACCAGATAAAGACACATTCAAAGATCTTGCCTGGGAAGTACTAACCTACCCACTGTATTCACCAGACTTGCTCCTTCAGATTACCACTTGTTCTGATCGATGGCACACACACTTTCTGAACAGCACTTTGAAACATACGAAAAAGTGGAAAATTAAGTCTCTGAATGGTCTGCCTCAAAACAAGAAAAGTTCTATTGAGACGGTATCCACAAATTACCTGAAAGATGGGGAAATGTGTTGCTAGCAATGGACATTACTTTGAATAAAGCACTTTTGGTGTTTCTCTTGAATTTTTCATGTTTTCTTTTATTACATAACTTGCCATTATTAACCAGGACACCCAGTATATTAAGGGAGAGAGCGCTCTCAGGAGAAACAGGAGGGAAGAAAGATAAGGCAGAGGGCAGATGAAGGAGCAAAGGATGGGGTGTATGTACAGTCTAGGCTTGATGTGACCACAGTGGACTCTGGAGATAAACTACAATGCAAAGTTGTCCTCCCCTTTGGCTTCCTAGAAGAGTCTGTCATTGGCTGTGGGCTTTCCCAGGATGGAGCATGTCTATCTCCAAGGACCAGGAAACTCCCATCCATTAAAGACAATTCTCTGAAGAAGGAGTCTACATCTGAATTTTCAGCAGCCCACAATCTCAGCAGCTGGGGAGTGGGTGTCCCAGCATGATAGAATCTGGGCAAGGCACCAAGAGGATCTACTACATTTGGCAAGCCAGCAGGTAGACCTTTCAGACAGTCCTTGATGAATCCTACCTTCACAGCGCCCCCTGCTGGACCCTAAGCCAAGCAGCATCAGAATTGAAATGTGCCATCCTTTCTGTCTTCTATAACAATGCTGGACGCAGTAGCTCCTGTCTTACGCTCTATTGACCATTACCCTAATGCAAATCCCACCATCTGTCTCCTAAACCAGCTCATCAGTCTCCCCACCAGTCTTTCTGCTTCCAGTCTCTTGAGCACTAACCCATCCTCCTGCCAGCTTCCAAAGAAAACTGGGTCATTAGTGCCTGTCGCTCCCAGCTTAAAACCCTTCAAAGGCATCCTATCATCCTCAGTACAAAGCCCCAACTCCTCAATATGACAAATAAGACTCCTTGTGACCTGGCCCCAGACTGCTACTCCAACCACATCTCCACTCTATTCTTCAATCATATCCTTTTTAGTTGTTGTTGTTTTTTTTTCCTCAATCCAAGTATGTCTTACTGTTTTATACCTCTAGGCCTTTAAATGGTGTTCCCATGACCTGGAGTAATCTTTTCCCTTTATCTCCCTGGTTTATCACTTGTGCATTCTTCAGATTAAGTATAAATGCTTCCTCCTGCCTGAAGCCTTTTCTGACCTCTGTCACCATCACTTCACCTTGAGCAAACCTCTATATTACAATTCCCATGTTGTATAGATGTTGTTATTTTAATAATCAGTATATCCCACTAGACCATGAGTTTTATGAAGGCTTGATCTATGTCTTACTTTTATACATAACCCCTTCTAATCCAATACTTAGCATATAGTAGGCATCCACAGATCTTCCTTGAAGAAATAGATATACTGCAGCAATTCTATCCAAGGATCTGAATATTTCACCTCTAAATCTCATCACCAATTCTGAAAAGTTAGGGAGTAAGTCTTCTGGGTAGTTTGCAACTCTCTCAAAGACTCTCACATCTGAGTGGTTTTCTAATTTCATGCTAATGGTACTATTTATAATCATTCCTGTCTCTAAGTCACTGATTACCTGTCCCAAGATCTTGAAACACTTCTTTTTTCCTCTATACAAATTTTATGCACTATTAGGTCATAGTCTAGCAGTTGTTCTACCGGGAAGGTATCCCCACTAAATATTTAACATGTGAGTTTATTTTTCTCTCTTAGACAGAGAAGATTCAAGTTATGCTACAGTCTTGGTACAGAAAGCAAATATCTTTTTAATTGCTGGAGTAATATCCCTTTGACAATAGGTTCAAATGAATAGTCTCGGTTTTCTGTGCAACAGAGTCATTCTCTTTTGGGAGTTGTGGAAGTATCATCACTGTTCACCCATATCCACTCCTCCTGCCCGTCCTGAGTTCATGGAGGATCGTGTTTCACAAGTGTTTGTAGTAGATAGGCAATGACCAGTTCTGGCCAATGAAGGGGAAATAGACTGCATAATTCTCCAGTCTCCCTCCTATCCTTGTCTGATAATCCTGGAGGAGGCCTTATGTTGAAGATACCACTTAAAAGCAGCAATTCTGGAGAATCATCTTGACTTTGCAAGAATAGTAAATAAACTTGGGGATTGGTTTTCCCTGTAGCATTGCCTAACCCATCCTGACTAACACAAGAGGATTGGAAAAGAAACCACCGCATAACCTGTGTGGACAAGCATAATTGAGTCATAAGTACTTCACCCCAGCAAGTTCTTGATCTAGTACCCAGAGACTAGCTTGTATCCTAGCAAATGTATCTGTGTATAAATTAAAAAGCCCAACACTGACAATTACTGACTGATGCACCCAATTTTATTCCCCCTTAGCCAAGCTTGGCCAACAAGAAATGGGATTTTTCTTCACATGAGGGATCATTTTGATCTGTGCCGAGACCTGGACTAGCAAAACTTCACAGCAGGAGTGACTAGTCATCTAGTGGTGTGGCCAATATGCATCAACCGCCTTGAGTTTGCACGAGGACAGCTAAGCCTTCTCAATATATACATAAAGTCCTTACGATATTTTTAATCTTTGAAGGACTTGGAAGGTGCTAGAATGAATCAGACTCAAATGTTCCCCCAAAGAGCAGCCCAAGTGCTCCAGAATTACAAGAGAAAAGCTGGCATCCACCAGGTCTAGGAGGCCCAAGATCTTGCCCTGCCTCTCCACAATGTGAAAGAATATTGGCTCTGAGTTGGGTCAGAAATAGACTAACTATGAAACTTATAATCCATTCAACAAATTTTTAATGAATGACTACTGTGATCTCAGCAGTATTCTAGATGCTGAGGATTCAGCAGTGACCAAGACTGCTGATATCATGGAGCTTCTGTTTGGGGTTGGCAAGACATATGGAATAAAGAGTTGAATACATGCTTAAGTCAGATAGTGCCAGATGGTGCTAAATGACATGATGACCATAAAACAGTGAAGTGATAAAGACTAGGTTGGATTAGAAATGACTGCTTTGGATTGGGCGGTCACGAAAGGTCTTGCTGAAGGGGTAACTTTGGAACTGAATCTGAATTACAATAGCAATAGTTAGCAAAATTGAGGGTTGTCTTCATGCCAAGAAATGTTCAAAGCACTTTACATGAAGCATTTTGATCTTCTCAACAACTCCATGAAGTCAGTTCAGTTAAAATACACTATTACCTGCATTTTAATCCTGAAGACACTGAGGCAGATAAGGGTTTGGATGCATGCCTAAATTCACACAGCTAGAAGAGGAGGAGGCAGCATTTAATCCCAGAAGCCTAGCTCAGGTCTGTGCTCTTAACTACCACAGTAAACTGCCTCTTAACAAATGCTATAGAAAAATAAGTCCTGGGAAGACCTAGGCAAGTATCCCAGGGCAAAGGGTAGAATAAGTATAAAGGTCCTAAGTTTGAAAAGCAGACCTCCAGCAATTTCTGTTGGGACTCAGGAGTCTTTTCCAATTCTGGCCACACCCAACAACTGTTACAACAGCATATTCCGATGCCTCTCACCATCATGTCTAATAAGCTCCAACAAAACAACAAAAAATTACATGAAAGAAGATGTTACGTCTTTTACATGATTTTGATATCAAGCCTAACATAATTGCTCTCTGGAATCTAAAAGCCCTGTCATGGGTTCCCCCAACTATGCAGGACCTTATTAAATTTAATTTCATCTCAGCCAAGTTCCTTTCAAGATAAACACAAGCCTACTCAAGGAAGTCATAATTCAATAGCATTCATAATATGCCAGCAGCTGATCAAGTCAAACTTAGAGGTTCTACAGAGGTTGGATATGCACTGAGCATGTCCATTTCATGGAGATTTATTGAGTAACCTTTAGTGGGCCAAGTCCTGGACACACAGAAGGATTACATAGATAAGGATGTTCCAATAAAAACTTTAAATGTTAATGGATTAAATGCTCCCATTACAAGACATACAAAAACATGAACCAACTATATGCTGTCTACAAGAAACCCACCTCAGAACAAAAGACATACACAGGATGAGAGCGAAGGGACAGAAAAAAAAAATTTCCATGTAAAGAGAACAGAAATAAAGCTGCTCATGAGAATATTCAGGATCCCAGCTTTAAATAGTACAGTTACAGGAATTGGGGGTGCTCTGCTGGACATGGTAAAAAAAATTTCCCTTCAATTACAAAAGAGGTGACAGATTTGGGAGCTGGAACATGAGGGGAAAAGTTGGCATATGCTCTCAACCTCTCATCCGGGAAAAACACTCGAGACTATTAAAGTGTTCTGCAACACTTGAAGGGTTATTTTTTCCTCTTCGTTTTGGCAAAACATAATCGTTTCAAGGACTGACAGGATGTAAAATACAAAGTAAGAGGAAAACTACAATAAAGTTTATGCCTCAGAATCCAGATGCAGGGCTGCGGGGTGGCTGAGAGGAAGGCTTTCTCCTCCACAGGCGGAGGCCTTGCCAGGTCCTAAGCACCACAGGTGTGCCAGGCCACGCACAGGTGAGAAGAAGACAGCTCGGTCATTTGGCAAGATCAAGTTCCCACCATCGCGTGGGCATCTGTGGGAGACAGAGGTAGAGACTGTAGCTGATTTCTCTGCTCCAAGGTAGGTAAGCAGACCAAAGAGGTAACAGCAATGAGAGCTGGAGTCCTTAGGCTGATGGTTTCAAACTTGAGACTGCCTCTCCAATAAGGCTTGTTCAGACACAGATTACTGAGCCCCAGCACCAGTTTCTGATTCAGGGGGTCTGGGTGAGGCCTGAGAAGTTGCATCTCTAACTTTCTAATTTTCCCGGTGACGCTGATGCTCTTTTCTTTTTTTTAAAAAAAAGTATGTTTTTATTGATTTGAGAGGGAGAGGAAAAAAGATGGAGAGAAACATCAAGTGCTGTCTCCTGCATGTCCCTAGTTGGTGATTGAGCCTGCAACCCAGGGACTGTGCCCTGGCTAGGAATTGAGATGGTGACCTTTCAGTGCACTGGACAACGCTCAACCAACTGAGCCAGGGCAGTGATGCTGATGTTCTTGCTTTAGGGAACCGCACATTGAGAACCACTGCTTAGTAAAAGGGGAGGTGGTGGCAGAGGGAAGAGAAGATTCCAAGAGGTACAACCATTACTAGAGTTGTACAGAAGCAGGAACTCTGTCCTTTAAGGGTTGTCAGGGAAATCCTCTGATGGGGACCCATCACCAAGGTACTTCTTGCCTGAGAGCAAAGAAGGGAACTGGCCCTCAGGGCATCGGCTGTGGGTGGACACTGTGCCCAATGTATCCACAAGGGTTATTTTTCTTAATCTCAAGACAATATTATGAGCTAAGTATTATGTTCTCATGTCAGACATGGAAACCCCTGAGAAGCAGACAGATTCATCAGGATTCAAGTGCGCAAACACTAAAAGATAACTCTTTCCTACAATATATTTATCTTTCAGGTGCTGCCTTTTGTGACATTTCATACATACGTATCAATAAAATACTACGGAAAATTACCAAGGCATTTGCAATATTCAGGAATCAGGATCCTATCTGGGAGATGAACTGGTTCTGTCCAAATATTTATTCAAAGCATCAGACCTTTAGGAGACTTCGGGGTTCCAGAGAGCAAAGCATTGTTTTACTGGGTCCTGAGAGCCTAAGAATGGAGGTGCACATAAATCTTCAGCTCACTCATGAGCATCCTGCACCACCACCACCACCTTCATCTTCACTGTCACCTTCAGCTTCACCCCACAATCATAAGTAACAACCAGGAGCTGTTATTTCTGGAACATTAGACTGACCCCACTCCCACCCCAACACACACACACACACACACACACACACACACACACACACACATCATATAATAAAGCCATGGTTTGGGCTTAAGTGTTTGTACAACAACTCCCCTCCCACCCCACCCCCCCTAAATTCTATCTGTTTCTTGGTCTTGGGAATTTCTCAGGTGACTCATCCACTGCAGGATGATAAAGGATGGGGTGGTCCTCCTTTGGGAATGTGGACCCATTTTCTTCCCTTTAACTTGTACAGGACTGTTCGGCCTTGTTCTTACATGGTTAAGTAAAGTGACTTAGATACATCATAACGCTGCCTGGGTTAAGGAGAGATGGTTCCAGAGACCAGCCAGGTCCCACTGGGGACCCTTCTCTTCTTGTTCACATTCACCGTTTTCACAGATTCTGTGGTCAAGAGCTTTGATGGCAAGGCCTGTGGAGTTCCTCCCATTGCAGGGACTACCACAAGATTCCCGTTTGGAACATTGTAAAGTTTTACTAAAACTGTGAGCTGTCACTCAGAATTATCCCGAACTATGCATTTGGGGGCAATCAGAACTCACAGTAAATGCCCTTCCAATCGCCATTGGCAGGACCCCAGGTAGCAGGTAAGGTCTGGGATTGGCTACCATCAGAATGACCAAATAAGCTGGCATCACCAGTGGGCAAAGTAGGAAATGTCAAGATTTTGTGGGTAATTACGTGTGTGTGGTTGGCCGTTGAGATAAGCTGTGAGGACTACCTCATCCCACCGTTTCCCAAAGGTGTATGAGAATATATTTCCACCTATTGTTCCTTTCTGTTAAGCAAATATGCAACAACTTTTGGAAAGAAGTTTGACAGTGAGAATCTAAAGCCTTAAAATGTTTATAGCACAGGATCCAGTAATTCCACTCCTGGGAATCTAGCCTGAAGAAATCATTCAAATGCATGGGAAAGTTTTATGCACAAAGATATTCATCATAACAGTGAAACAAATAAAACAAAATAAATATTCAACTCTAGAGAAAAGGAAAGCCTACAACTCTGAGTGTTCAATTTGATCAAGAAGGAATCACCAAAACCTGGATATCTATAATTTCCCCCACTCAAGTATATAAATTAAGGTACATCTCTGCTCTGAAATATATAGCAAATAAAAATGTTTTTGAAAATGTAATAATATGAAACATGCTTACATTGCTATAACTTTACACATTGAGTAGAAGGGCATTTCTACTAGTGTTATGAATCTTGCATAAGTGGAGGAAACCAGATATAAAAATATATGGACAGCTGTACAAAAAGGATGGTACATTATAAACACTGATTTTCTTTCTTTTCCAAAACCCCAGGAGGGAGAGAGACAAGACAAATTTACAAGGATAGATGGAAAATCAGGTCGTGTCCCAGGTCCCATGCTCACTCCACATTACAGGATGACTTCCTACCTAGGAGGAGGTATGGAAGTTTCTTTCTGAGAGGTTAGACAGAAAGCTCCTGGGCCGACACAGATGACAGTGAGCCAGTAAAGTGATGTGTACTAAATGCAGAGGCCAGGCCTCCTTTCTCTCTCATCTCTGAGAACACAGACGGTCGTGCCTTTTCCTCTGCTCAACCCAAGAGGAAGGACCTGAAAGAGACATCAGAGGTTCCCCAGACAGACCACCTGGTATGCTCAGGATTTCCAAGTTTTAGTCCCCACACAACCAAGAATCTCCAGCCTTCTAGGAAAAGCTCTAATATAAAATATACTGGCAAAACAAGAAAAGAAAGAAAGGAAGGAAAGGAAGGGAGAAAGGAAGGAAGGAAGGGAGGAAGGAAGGAAGGAAGGAAGGAAGGAAGGAAGGAAGGAAGGAAGGAAAGAAGGAAGGAAGAAAGGAAGGAGCAATTCAGAGGAAGTAAAATCTCTGCAGAAAGACAAAAACTTCTTCCATAAAATAGGGACTGTCAATCACCTCAAATAAATAAGAAAAGAGATTGCATTTATGGAACAAGAACAAGATGCTAAAGGAGGAGCTCGCTGCCACAATGTTTCCCAGAAGATCCTATCTGTCTCTGCATGACTAATGCCTCACATTGCTCTTACTTGCCACCAACCTTATTGCAGGTCCTTCTGCCTGACAGAATCTAGGTCACATTAAAAACCTTACTGCAAGGGAGTCTGGGAAATGTAGTTTTTTAGTTTTTTAGTCTCTGTTGTGAGCTGAAAGAGGGGTGGAATGGGATCTGAGTAAGCCAGTCAACATTATCAACTACAAATGATGCCTGTGCTACAATTATAATATCACATCTTTTGAACTACATTCCACTCTTCATCATGGCTTTCTAGCCTTATTACCTATATATAATCAGGTCAAATGTAGTTCAAATTTTATTTCTTCCATAAGAAATATAGTTGACCTTCAGAAAAGTCAACCACAGTCACAACTGAATTCTGAATACACTTAAAATTTCCGACCATTTTTTCCTGATTTCTACCCTCTAGGAAAAAATATCTTCCATTTGTAAACCAGAGACTTGCTTTCCTGACTCATATTTTTCCCATTGCCTTTTACAGTCCCTCCAAAATGCTAAAGCATTCCTAGCTGAAGGAAAAAATAATAATATTCCTGAAAATGCGGAGGAGTCAGCAGATATAACTGTAAAATGTAAGTGCAGTATGGATGGTGCATCGGATGTTTGTTTCAACAAATGATCCTGTGGGATCAGCAAAATCCAGAGAAAGTGAAGTGTTTGTGGCAAGGAGCAATGAGCTCTTGGGATTTAATAGTGGGCCCAGTTCCTCCTCTAGCCCTCCTCAGTCCCAGACTTCCCCACCCCATCTTGCTTAAGGCCTGAGTCCATCAGCCTCAGCCATAAATCAGTGGGGATATGGATTTAACTGTGTTGCCAAAGACCTCAGATCTCCTGAGCCAGGGATGAACTATAGACATCCAAATCATCACAGAGCCATCTTCGCCCTGGAGGTGGACAGAGATGTCTTATTCCACTTGGCCATTCGGGCGAGAGCCACATCTCTCTCTCTCTCTTTTTTTCTTCCTTTTTTTAAAATATATTTTATTGATTTTTTTATAGAGAGGAAGGGAAAGGAATATAGAGTTGGAAACATTGGATGAGATTGAAACATCGCTCAGCTGCCTCCTGCACGCCCCCTACTGGGGATGTGCCCGCAACCAAGGTATATGCCCTTGACCAGAATCGAACCTGGGACCCTTCAGTACGCAGGCCGACACTCTATCCACTGAGCCAAACCAGTTTCGGCTAGAGCCACATCTCTTTAGGCTTGGTCACAGCTCCAGTCCCTGCTCCCCTTCAGTGCTGAATGGGCTCTGCACACAATTGGCTGGTTAGCTGTGCTACATTTCAGTCCCTTGCCACATCCTGGGTATCCTCAGCCTGTTACCATGTCTTCCCGACAAACTGAACCACCCAAACCAGAGCCACTGCTTTGAAAACCCACTGATATCCACTCCTTCCGCCAGGTCAGATACTAAGCGCCGATTGCTCCTTCTTCTTCTTCTCCATGAGCCCATGGAACAGAGATCTCTGCAGACTTCTTGCAGGACCTCCCTTAACTAGGATACAGAGGTCATTCAGCCTCTGCAGGGGCCACAGCTAGAGGTGGAGGAGTTGGGGGTCAGCGCATGACAGCTATTCACCCATTTCCCTTCCTCGTGTGGAACAGGATTAGTAATCACTCCTCTTTCCAGTCAGCTAGGGGGCAAGCACTGGGCTATGTACTTCACAAACATCAATTCATCTGATTCCCATAGCAACCCTGCATGGTTGATATGATTGTCCTCATTTTACAGATGAAGGAATAGAATTAGAGGAGCTGAATGAAGCTCTCAAAGGCACACAGCACGTTAGAAGCATTCTGTGAAATAAAACACTCTGGATCCAAGGCACACATCCCTTGGATGACCGGTGCGCACATATGCCGCAGTATGTTGCCAGGATCTTCACCCTGAGGCCTACAGACCACTGGATGAGAAGAGGATTCGAGGCGATGAAGAGGGCTCATTACTCCCCGTATCCGTTTCCTGAGAGAGAGGCAGGTCCTCACACAGGAAACAGAAACCCAGGAGGCAAGCTGGAGGCAGACAGAATATTTGGAGTCTCCGGCTGTTTTTGCGTGGACCGAGATCTGATCACTTAGTCGTGTTTAGATTGGCTAGAACGGCCGGCCTCTTTACCACCGCTCCGCGTGGACACGGCCTAGCTTCCCATCCCATTGTGTGTTTCTGCCTACACAATCAGTATTTCCTCTCCCCATGGAAAATTACTTCTTTTAAGAGCCTAATGCTCCATCGCCCTTGGCCCGGGAAGAATTAATCTTTTCTTTTTTTAAAAAACTTTGTGCTCTCCTAACACAGTGCTGTATTATAACCAAGTGTTTACAAAGAGGCAGTGTCATATTGCAGGAAAAGCTTTGAACCGGGGTTTAGGTGACCTGGATTCTGCAGTTACCATTTGCTAGCTCTGCGATCTTTTCTCAGTGGTAAGGTGCAGATAACACTTGCCTCCCTGGCCTTGCAAACAGGGCTCTTTGAGGTGTCTGTGAAAGAGCTTGGAAATTCTCCAGCCTGGTGCCTAGGTTAGTGCTCATTGTTTTGTTTGTTTGGTTAGGATTTTTTTTTTTTAATATATTTTATTGTTTTTTTACAGAGAGGAAGGGAGAGGGATAGAGAGCCAGAAACATTGATGAGAGAGTGACATTGATCAGCCCCCTCCTGCATGCCCCCTACTGGGGATGTGCCCGAAACCAAGATACATGCCCTTGACTGGAATCGAACCTGGGACCTTTCAATCCGCAGACCGAAGCTCTATCCACTGAGCCAAACCGGTTTCGGCTGTTTGGTGAGTTTTTGCTTTTCCCTCTAGACTGTGCGGGCAGAGACTTGTCTCAGGGGGCTTTGTATTCCACTCAGTGCCTGCAGGTGCCCAACACAGTGCTCCATGGGAGTGGGCTCTTGGTAAATGTTCCTTAAAATTAAACTAATAGGCCTCTCATCCCCAACACAAGATTTAATCACCATACCTCTTTCCCTCCCACCCTGCATGCCTGTGTGGTGGGATTGTACACGTGTGTGTGTGTGTGTGTGTGTGTGTGTGTGTGTACACATGCCAAGCATTATCCTTCTTTCCCCCTGAGCTGTGGCATCCCAGCCCTGCAAAGGAATTCTGGGGTTGATTGGTAGAACCAGATCAGAAAGGAGTCTTCTCTCCAGATTCACACTGTGAGTGGGTTTCTTTCTTCCTTTCTTTTCATCTAAACCTGCTGTGCCCCATCTTGAACCTTTTAAACGGGGTCAGCCCCAACTTGGTGTGCAGCCCTGAAGGGCAGCACAGGCAAGACCTGAGGGAGAGTAAAACCCAGCTCCCCGGCGAGGTTGCCAGCTCAAAACCAGGCTCGGCGAGTCTCAGCACAGCCTGGGCACAAGCTTCTGTGCCCGCCGGGTCACAGGGCTCACAAACACAGGCCAGCCCGCTCAGTTCTGACACATTTTGTTTGTGTGGAGTGATACTGAGAAATAGCTGGTGCTGTACAGAGCAGAAAGCTTTGCAGTTCAGGGCAGATAGCCACATCAAGAAGAACAGGAAGTCCAAGATGGGCAGATGTGTCGGTGGTTAATCTATAAGACACAATATGACTGACTTTAGGACATCTAGGACAGTGCTGCGCCTGCCACTCATACAAATTGATGGTGAGACTGGGGGGAAAAAGGAATTTACTAAGACAGATCTGGATTGTATTATTAGCTCCATCCGTGTGTTTTCAGGTGCGTTAAGTTCTCTCATCCTCCGTCCCATTTCATAAATGCTTATGAAGTACCTTCCACAAACTAAGCAACTACTGCACTAGAAAATAGAAACAGACTGGAATAAAACTCAGTCCCAAAACAGAGGTACCCACAGCCTGGTAAATGACATGTATGAGTGTCTAGCCAGACAACCAGCAGGTGCTCATTCTCTGGATAACTGTTCTCTCTTGGTCCCCACTGGGGATTGCATCCTGGTATCTGAAACATGGCTATTAAATCTTTATTTCTTTAACTCAGGAGTCCAAACTTTTCATCATTCAAACTGATTTTTAATCTCCTCTGTAAATCACATCTTTGATGGATTTTTGAATAACAAATATTTGGTATTTATAAATTATTCTTCAGCATATGTTAACTCAAATTACCAAACTGACATTGACAAAATTAAAGTTCAAATGAGGAAACTTGATTTATCTTATGGGTAAGTATCTTTTAAATATTGAAAATAGCTCAAAGCTTTCTCTTCAACTATCTACACAGAATCTTGAGGTCTGGATGGAAGCCATCACTATTTTATAATAGACCTCCATCCTTTAAAATGGCATCCCATGACCATCTTTGAGAAGAACTTACTGAAGAGTTTCAGATATTGCTATTCAGGTGAGTTGCTTATGTTTATACAAAAAGTAACCATAATCAAATGTACCACTCTGAGGCACAGCCCATTACAAAAAAAAAATCCTTCAAGAGAAATGCATAGCTATACAATATATGATCTGTGTTCTGAGGGAAGCATGTAATATTAAGACAGGGTCTTCCCTTCCTAAGACATCATCATCCCATCACGCTATCAAAGCAATGACAAACAGGAATAGTCATTGGAGAAAGTTTTCTTGAATGTTAATGGGTTCTTCAGAACACAATCTGAAGTAAAGTAAGAAGAGATGTCTAAAGTCTCTATGACAGTTTCACCTTTTTAAAGATGATTTTATTTGGAAACTTATTTTCCTATAGGTCGTTTCCAGTAAGGATTACCCTCCCCAAAGCTAGGTCTAGCAGTGCATCCTCTAGGTAGGAAAGGAAGTTAGGGTTTGTTGTTAATCCTGGAGTTGACTTCCCAACTTTTAATGCTTTTACAAGGTCTTCTGCCCCGTTCAGCAAGAAAGTCTCACTTAGGTACCTATATGTGCAAACGAGACCCTGCTTATTTCTACCTGTACCCAGTAGGGGAAAGTGGCAAAGCTGACCTTTCCTCAAGGGCAAGATGACCAATTCTAGGTATTTATACAGCCCAGTTCCAACTCATGAGGAGCTCAAGCGAGACTGAGAGAAGGTGGCAAGAGGCAGATGAATCCATAATGTCTGATCAGGGCCAATATTTGAAGGCCAAAGCCTGATTTCTCCTTTTGCAGGAATGCTTATAATACTTTATGCTATTAAAAACATGAATCGATTTTTTTAATATATTTTATTGATTTTTTTACAGAGAGGAAGGGAGAGAGAGAGTTAGAAACATTGATCAGCTGCCTCCTGCACACCCCCACTGGGGACATGCCCACAATCAAGGAACATGCCCTTGACCAGAATCGAACCCGGGACCCTTGAGTCTATAGGCCGACGCTCTATCCACTGAGCCAAACCGGTCCTGGCATGAATCAATTTTTAAGTTTTATTATAGTCACAACATTTTCAAAGAAGCCTCCACTTCCATTTCTATCGCAAAAATATGTGCATTCTGTGCCTACCAGACTCTTTTTCATTTGTTTTTCTTTATGAAAACAATACTGCACCTGGGAGTGGGCTGGGGGCATAGCACAGTCCTCATATTTTTAAACTCTATTTTCACTGGGGCCATTTTTAATGAAATGGTTTTCACTCTTACTCTGCTAACCTTTTTTTTCTTTTATAATTTCTTTTTCTTTATAAAAAATTTTCCTTTATATGTAAGCCAACATGTTTGTGAAGGTCCTTTTAAATTCAAAGAAAATGAAGTGAGGCATTTTTGGTGCCGAGAGCAATTCCAGACCCAGGAGGGGAGCGCTTACTACTGAACAAAACGTCTTCCCTCACACAAAATGTGAGCTCTCTGCCTGGGGTTCACACGTTAATGACTGTCTGACTCATTATTATATACGCCTCCAAAGCTGAGGTTCCCCCCTCTGCTAACCAGCTCGGTACAGCTGATGTCAAAATGTTAACTGGGCGACAGCAGGTGTGGCTAGAGATGTTTTTCTTGAGGTCTTTTCTGCATCACTCTTCCAAGCCCTGTGATTCAGCCAACACCAAGTTACACTGTTACTCAGAGGCTTTAATTGATATTTGGCATAAACTCTTATTTTCATTAACAAAATCACAATTCTTCCCACGAGTGTATCCTCTGTAATAGGGAACAGTTGAGCGTAGTTTTTCAAATGTCAGATGGCTTATAACTTCTGTCTCTGATTGTCTTCTATGCACACCACGCATCCACAGAGTGCTGAGCAATCATGAGGTTTAGGGAAGAAATTTAATTTGGAGAGGAGAGCGAGAACAGCATAGATTTTTCTGGATAGAAAACCTAGTTTGAAATCTCAATTAAATCTTTTAGAAGGTGTTTTAAGTCATTGAAAATCCCTCAACCTCAGTATCCTCATTATGAAATAGAAGGACACTTACTTTGTACACTCTATGGGGAAATAGGAGATATGAACAATCCCTGGGAATGACATGGCATAGCAGCTGCATATACTAAATAATTTTGATGAATTGATTTTTTAGCCTTTTTTTTTTTTGCTTCTTCCTTGATCCCATGTTCTCTAGCATCCTTTCCGCTAGAAGTAGAATAGATTTCTTTGTTCCTTGAATTTTCCCTCAGTCGTCTGACTTGCTTTGGCCAATGAAATTGGATCCACGTAACAGTGTGCCAGTTACAAACATAAGCAGTCAAAGGAAACACATGTTTCCATGATCTCTCTTGCATTTTCTTTACTACCAGGAAAAGACCTTTCGCAGATACGTCAGCCTGTATTCTAAAATGAACATATGTAGAGAAGACCTGAGCCCAATCTTGAGTGATAAACTATGCCAAGTCTGACAAGTAAAGCAGTCTCCCAGCCAAACACAGCCTAGACTAGTTGGTGTTCAGCCAAACCACAAATAAGCAAGAATAAATTATTAGGACTATTGTAGGTCACTGAGTTTGGAGGTGGTTTGTTACACAGCAATAGCTGACAGATACAATACTAGAAAAAAAAATGAGTTTTCTGGCTTAAAATAACATTTGATTAGTAATCCCAGTACGTGTTTTTCTATCTTCTCAGTGAAAATATAGCAAAAATATAAAATCATACTATCACAAATCTGAAAACAACAGGTATAATCTAGAGAAAATTCTTTCTAAAAAAAGTAATAACAACGGAATTGAAAATTGAAGAGCAACCCCCCTCTAATGCCTATTTCCACTCCCAACTCTTCTGTAATAAAACCAGAATAGTAACTTCACCTCCTCTACCCACTCCCCAAATGTTCCATAAATAAGTGCCATTGTTTTACATCCAGGATAAGAGGGCAATACCAGAAATTAAATGAACAGCAGATAAGGCAATATATGTTTAGGGACATTGAGTATCTGGCCAGTAGGAGTTCCATGACAAAATTGTCATGGGCAATAGCAGAGGCAGAGAAAGGGGAACACTCAAATGTACAACGTCCCTGGAAATAACCAATCAGACAGTTTAAAATAAAATGTCCTGATTAGAAAAGAGAATAGATGGTAGACAGAAGATAGATAGATAGATAGATAGATAGATAGATAGATAGATAGATAGATAGTTGATCGATAGATAGAGATAGACAATAGATAAATAGATAGATGATAGAGAGATACAGAGATAGATAGATGATAGGTAGATAGATAGAAAGATAGATAATAGGTAGATAGATAATAGATAGATGATAGATAGATAGATAGATAGATAGATAGATAGATAGATAGATAGATAGATAGAAAGATAGATGTAGATGTACCATCATGAGGTGATAAAAAGGAGAAATGTCAAGAAAAGGACTTGTTTCAAGATAATTCAATAAAAAATAATAAATCTTGAAGGAGTAAAATCAATGCAACAGAAATTAAATTTGTGATATAAAGGGCAAACCTGAGAAGCTGAGAACAATTCTGGAAAATAGAGGGGGGAAAAGTCAAGTAAGTGTCAAATATATATATAATGGCAACAAGTATCCGCTTTGTTTATGAACCCCGCTTTGCATGTGTCTGCAACATCTCCAACTATGAGGTGGGTCTGTTTCCCCACCCACCCCTTCCACATGAGCTGCCAGTCCCTGCCATTTGCTTTGCTCAATAGAATGCGTTAGGAGTCATCCTGTTCCTTCCAAACCTAGGCCCTAAGGAGCTCTGCATGCTTCTGTGCTCTCTCTTGGCACTGTGCCCAGCTGCCAGGCCCACGCACTCCTGCTGTGGGATGAGAAGGCACACAGGAGCAAGCCATTCCAAATGAGGCCAACTGCTAGCCCACCTAGCAGCTGACCACGATGTATGAGTGAGGTCATTCGGGCTCAGAAGAATTTCCCAGAAGAACCCAGCCCAAATTGACAAACTGCAGACTTGGAAGCTATATATGATTATTGTTTTAAGTCACTAATTTTTGTTATGGCCTTCTAGGCAAAAATTGCTAACTAATGCATTCACATTCACCCCAGCTATCACGGAGGTGGTAAGGCAAAGAAAGATTATCTCAGGGATAAGAGGGGGCTAAAAAGATATCCTCTCTAAAAACTTATGTAAAGATGAACATGAAACAATGGAAATCAATCAAAATAAAGAGGTCAAGAAAGGAGATGTCACAGTATGAAATTATTGGAGGCTACTGGTAGCAATCAATGTAATTTGGCTAAATTCATATAAGACTGAAAAACAAAACAAAAAAGTAAAAGTATGCTCAAATTCGTATTTTCAAATATAAAGACACTTAAAATACCAGTTTTCATACCACATAGGGAGATATGTGTTAGAACATATTTAGAAAACTTTTAGAAGACTAAAAATATGGTTTTAAAATAGACTGCAATCAAAATATACAAACCACCGAAGAAGAGAAAAACAAGGAATGTAAATCCATATAGCAAAAGACAGAAAGAACAAAAAGAAAACCAGGAACATCAACAACCAAATGAAGACAAAATGATAGAAGTAGGAGCAAATATATCAGTTATTGCAACGAGCATAAGAGGGATAATATTCCATATTAAACATGCTTGATGTAAAAAGAATCCAATTAAACAAGAAACTCAAAGTTGAAAAAACACGTCAGACAAATACAAATAAACAAAGAGCTGTAATTTTGATAATAAAATCAGATAAAGCTGTATTCAAGGCAAACATATTAAAAGGAATTTTTAATGATTTTATAATTATAAAGAATAAAATTCAGTGATGTTATAAATTCCCATGAATCTTTCTGCATCTATCAACATTATTTCAATATTAAAAATAAAAAGTAGGCAAGAAAATAAAACAAAATTGTAAAAGCACAGTTACAGTGCTATTGAAATAGATCCAACTAAGGGAATATGAAACAGAAATCAAGACTTTGTGGTCGTTCACCTTTTTAGACTCTTGGATACTTACGCAAATCCCATGAAAGCTCTCTCCTTGCTCAGAAGCGTGTGCATATTGCCTACATGTCAGGGGATTTATGGATACCCTGAAGCCCATTCATAAACCTAGTTGTGGTCCCTATGGGTTAACAACACTAGATAAAAGGATTTGAGTTAAATAATTAATAAAGGTTGTTTTAATAATTACAAACTTTAATTCTATGGAGAATAGACTTCCATTGCCCATGGCCTGTTCACATAAAACTCTCATATATTAGACCACAAGTTTCTAGAGCTCTAGAAAGTTTTTTGAAGATACATTTTCTAATCAACATGCAAGAAAAATGAGAAATCAGTAAGAACATTTTAACCCTAAAAATAAACCATTAGGGAATTGTTGAAAATCATTCTCCAAAGTAACTCTTCAGTCAAAGAGGAAAAGAAAATGTCCATTCAAAATGAACAAAAATAAGAATACTATACCTTAGACATGTATATTAATGATTAAGTTAACTTATGAATTAGTTATTAAAAGCTATCTCTTTCAATAAATTGCATGGGACAACAGGTTAATAAATTGGCACTTGGGCTAAAAGGGAGAACAAAAGCCATAAAGAGCTAAGTCAATTTTGAAACAGAAGAGGAAAGATGGGTCAGGGAGAGGGTTACTCTACATCAGTGGTCAGCAAACTCATTAGTCAACAGAGCTAAATACCAATAGAAAAACAATTGAAATTTCTTTTGAGAGCCAAATTTTTTAAACTTCAACTTCTTCTAAAGCCAAATCTTCAACATAGACTAGCCCAGGCTGTGGTATTTTGTGGAAGAGTTACACTCAAGGGGCCAAAGAGCCACATGTAGCTCTCGAGCCACAGTTTGCCAACCACTGCTCTACATGACACTGAGATGCAGAAGAAGGTCGTGGAAATACAAACAATATGAACTGGTGCAGAAAGGTAAATACAACACATGTGGAACAGAAATAGAGACCTAAGAATAGATCCCAGTTTGTATGTGACTTGGGCACATAGTAACAACGACTCTTGCAGGAGTGGGGAACCTTTTGTCTACCAAGGGCATTTGGGTATCTATAACATCATTGGCGGGCCACACAACAGCACCAACTTAAAAATTAGCCTGCTAGCTGAAACTGGTTTGGTTCAGTGGATAGAGCATCAGCCTGGAGACTGAAAGGTCCCACGTTCAATTCCAGTCAAGGGCATGTACCTTGGTTGTGGGCACATCCCCAGTAGGGGGTGTGCAGAAGGCAGCTTATCGATGTCTCTCTCTCATCGATGACTCTCTATCCCTTTCCTTTCCTCTCTGTAAAAAATCAATAAAATATATTTTAAAAATTAGCCTGCTATATTTGGTCCAGTATTTGGTCAAACTCACCCATCATGCCTTGGCAGGTCCAGACCAAATGATTTTGTGGGCCTTATACAGCCCACGGGCCGCATATTCTCTACCCCTGCTTTAAAGCAATGGGGATAGGATGGTCTGGTTAGTATACAATGTTGAGAAAACTGATTCTCTAGGATAAAGAATGATCCCTCCAACACACTCGGGTCTGTGTCTGGTGTTAGGGTGCTTGAAACATTATTCAAACTTGAGGATCATAAATCATGTTACTAGGCACCACAGACACCAGACCGGATGCGGACTGTAAGAGCAATGAACAAAGATATTGATGCTGTGGTGATGACATCAATCACAGCCCAGCAACACAAGAATGGATGAATCCTGCCCTGACAGCTCCTCCCTACGGAGTCCCAAACAAACTGTACACAAGAAACTAGAAGAGCTTTTAAAATGCAGCTGAAGATGATGGCTCGGGCTTTCTCCATCCTTTTCCTCAAGTAAAGATGACTGTGACCAGCCCTGAGTATACTTACCCAGAATCTCACTCTTTGGATGCAGATGGGAACAAGGAGAGTCACTATAGAACATCAGGTAGTCACAGTCCCTATGAAAATGTTTTGATCATTGTTTTCCATTCACTTAAAAACATTATTCTGAGAAAGGGCCCGTAGGCCTTACCAGACTACCAAAGGAAGCCAGGGCACAAAATAAGACTCTCCGCATAGAAGATAGCAAAGACATCCATGGAAGAAGCTTAGACACTGAACAATCGCACAGAGCAGAACTTCCCCTGTAACCATCAACCCACTTTGGTCAATAACATGATCAAGAAATAAAACTCTATTATTGAAAGCCAGTGAGATTCCAGAGTTGTTGTAGCAATGCCCATTATGGCCGATATAATACATGACACATCTAGGCAGACCACTAAGAGACCAAAATCATTCGATTCATGTTTGACATCCAGCCTACGTAAATGGGTTAATTCCAGGTGGAATCATTACAGGGGCTTCGTAGACCTTGTTCTACCCCAAACAAATGGGTCCCAAAAACTCATTTTTGAAGACTTTATTATCTGATAGGAGGAACAAGCAGAAACTTCTTCCCTGGCTAAGAGTTTGTAGAGCCCAAGGACTCTGTGATGAGATTGGAATGTGAGAGAGTTCTCATAAGAAACTGACAGGGGTTTCTCCATGAACCTGGGGAGATAGGAAGGTCAGGTGCCAGCTGGAGTAACATTTGAGGGCAGAAAATAAACAAACTGTACTTTGAGAATTGGGGGAATCAAAGAAGCCAAGTTCCCACAGGAACCCTGTGAAGTTTAGTCCATGCGTAGGCTAGCTTGAGAAGACTTCATCCACGAGGATCGCCTAATGAAGTCAAGAATTCTTGGCAGGCTGGACATGAGGAGGAGTTGTAAGAAGTCAGCAGAGAGGATGTCCATTGGCTCAGAAAATTGTGAGACATAGAGGTCCTCACAGGTGGTCTCTGAGAACACACGAAAGAACCAACAATTGAATTCCTGCCTTGACAGAGGGCTTCTGACGGCCACAAGAGAAACATACATCAGTATCAGGTTAAAAAACAGCAACAGCAAGCCAAAAATATTGACTCTGTCTCCTGTAAATCCTCCACTCTATCTCCCCTGGCTCTGAAGAAGCCAAAAACAGTAGTTAGTTGGGAAGGAAATGGTATAAGGTGACAGAAAGAACAGACCACAACCTTCCCTGTCTCCTGCTTATCCTCATGCCCTGACTTAAGTCTGACTTTGGAAGAGAGATGTTTTGAATTGGAGAGTTGAAAATATTGATGTTAGAGTAGATTGAACTTTTTAGTCCTATAAATGAAATTTATGATACCACAAAATAACTGAAAAGTAATAAAATATTTCTTTGGTATCATCCAAGATGTAGGGAAAGAAAAATGTTTATGGGGAAAGAATGGCTTCTATTTATACTTGCATTAAGCCCAGTGACAAGAGCAAACCAAGCCAACTCACAAAATCCACCAGAAGGTGGATTCCATGTCCTACAGCCCAGCTTCCTCCACACAGGTGATCTGGCTGGCAGGAGCTAAAAAGCAGCAGGGCTTTGTACAAACTTGGCAGGTCTACAGTACCACCACTGGAAAGATGGTCAGGCATGTGCCATCCCCAAGATGTTCTGAAGGTCACAAGATCAGTGCATCCTTTTTCATCCAACTCAACTCTTCTCAGTAGAATCTCAGAAGCATTATTCTCTACTGAAACCTATCTTATAACTACAAAAATACCACAACTCTACAGTCTCTTCTTCTGAAACATGTCTGTGAGTCCAAATGTCTTATTTCCCAAGACATGTGTTACTTCCTAACCAATATGTTTTCCACTATATTCCACTGCTACCGAATATATATATATTGTACAATATAACAAAGACCAGATATATCATTACATATGGAAGGTACCTTACCATAAATATTACTTAATCTTTTCCTGTTTGAATGTGATCAATTACTTGTCTCATCAGCATTACCCATATTAGCCACATTGATCTGTCAAAACTAACCTCAGGAAAATTAACCAAAGGAACACTTGAGTTTGGTGTTGTTCTTTAGCCAAAGAGAACAGACACTGTAAGTAATCCTCAGAACTTGCCATTTTGGGTGTACGCAGGCAAGCTTCCAGCTGCCAGTATCTGCATGTCTTTGGCTGAGGGCTTTTTCCAAAGCTTCCAGCAGGCCTTTGAGTCTTGGAAATGCCAGGGAATTAACATTTCCCAGAGTAGCTCTCAACTAATGATGGATGGAAATTGGTGCATAAACACCCCAGCTGCCTCACTGCAGGCTGGGATACCTCTGAGTCCTCTGTTCTGTTCTGTTTCCCCAGAGTGTCCCTATGGGATTAGACTCCAGTTGCCTATGGTGGTAACTGGCTTGTTAACACACCCTTTCTTGGTTGCCTTCTCTTCCCCATCTCACTTCTCCATCCTCTTCTTGAGTTTTTCTTGAGATAAACAATGCACCTTTCTGGAGAGCAGGGAAATTAGTGTGGATGAAGCTAATGAATGAGCAGGAGGTAGGGGGAGCAGGAGGCAGGCACATAGCCTTGCAGCCAGTGGAAGGATCTGACTTTTCCTCTGCTTGTCACTTTCACAATGGCTTTCATTTGAAAGTCATTGGAGGGTTTGGAACTTAAGAGTGATGCAATCTGGCTATGATTTTAAAGGATCATGCACACTGTATTGCTATTGTAATAATATAAAGGCAAAAGATGGTGGTGGATTGGATCAGCGCAAGAGCAGTGGAGGTGGCAAATATGTTTTGAAAGTATAACTGACAATATTCGTTGATGGATGGGTACATTGGCTGGGAAAGAAAAGCAGGAAAACAAGGCTGATTTCATGACTTTTGACCCAAGAAAATGATAAAATTTACTGAAAGCAAAAAGTTGTGACAGAATTAAATTAGGAATAGTCATGAATTAGGTTACGAGTTTGATTTGGGATGAATTAAATTTCAGTTCCTATATATTCAGGTCAATCTGGCCAGTAGGCAATTGAACTTCCAAGTACAGAGCTCAGGGAAAGGTTGATGTTGAAGATATACAAGTGGAAACTATCAGCCATAGAGCTGGCATTGGAAGTCATAAGCACCTTCTTATTCATGTCTCTGAATTTTACTAATTGAATGGTAAACAGGTATTTTTTAAAAAATAGAACAATACAAGTGCTGTCTCTGGAGCTTATGTAGTCAAAATAGGAAAGCCTGTGAGCCTGAAAGACTGCAATCTGTTAACCTGTCCTGCTAAAGAAATCTGATGGGCACAAATGTGAGCATAAAATATGAGCATGACCAAAGAAGAGAATTTAGACCAAAATCACCAAAAAAAGTATTCATAGGACATATCAAAAGAACATCAGAAACACATGCGCACACACTCACATACACATGCACACACATATGGGAGATGCAAGATAGACAGGTAGATAGATATAAATATAGATATATCTGTAAGTAAAGTCATATACGTACTTGGACTGTGCATTTATGCTATTCAGAAGGAATGGAATAAAATTCCATCTTTTAAAAAATTCTTTATCTCTAGTGCTCCTTATCTAACTCAAGACTTTCAAATCTTCTCTCTTTTTCTGTGCCACCCCTGCTCATCTCAAATCAAAATTCCAATTTATAAGATGACTCTTAGCACACCGAACACTTAGAATTGAAGGCATATTTTTTACAGGCAAACTTGGAATCTGTTATCATTTTTTAAAGATGACACTTGATTTCTCACCTAATGTGCTAAAGAATGGCAGAGAGGAGGCCCCTAGGGACAGAACGAGATTTTTCATCGCTTCAATGCTAAAAATAACAGGCCCCTAACACTGAATCTCATTACTGAGCAGCAAACGCTCTCACCTCTCTCTTCTACTGTGAATGCCTTTCGGAAGCCCACACATTCACCCCACCACCGAGACACACACACACACACACACACACACACACACACACACACACACACAACCACCACCACACCAGCCAGGTTGTTACCTCCAGTGAACTTGGAAAATATGTTTCATGACTAGAGCCTTCTCTTGCCACGCTATCCTATATTACTGCCCCGGGAATGAGTCTGTGGTTATAGATCGTTTTGTTCCTTATATGGCAGGTGTGGGCCGAGCTGGTGAGAGTAATGTATGCCACAGCATGTCCAGTGTGCTGCGGGGACAGAAATTCAGACCTGGAGCGAATTTAGAGAAAGAGAAAAGCCGAGCCAGCGGCACGATCCAGCTCACTCCAGCCCTGTCAGTCACTGTTTACATCATGCTCGGCCATAAAATAGATAATGACAATATTTCCACATCTTCCTAAACTGCCTCTCTCTGGGGAAGTCTAAAGGTTCATAGCGGCCTTGTAAATAAGTTCCAAATCTTTAGCAGACAATGAAATCAGCCTATTATCAATCACTGGATCTGACCTCCCTACGCCCCAGGCAAGGGACGATTGGCAAGGCCTAGAAGAGATGAGCCAGAGAGAGAGCTAGGGATCCCACACAGGCCTGCTCTGGTCCTCTCTGCTATTTTGTCCTTACAACCTTTTCTAAGTCTCCTGGGGAAATATGAACCTCCGCCCTCACCCCCAAATCTTGTTCTAGAGCAGGAACCTTTTATCTGCCAAGGGCCGTTTAGTTATTTAGATCATCATTCATGGGCCATACAAATGATCAACTTAAAAATTAGCCTGCAGCCGAGACCGGTGTGGCTCAGTGGATAGAGTGTCGGCTTGCGGACTGAAGGGTCCCAGGTTCGATTCTGGTCGGGGGCATGTACCTTGCTTGCGGGCACATCTCCACTGTGGGGCGTGCAGGAGGTGGCTGATCGATGTCTCTCCCTCATCGATGTTTCTGACTTTCTATCTCTCTCCCTTCCTTTCTGTAAAAAAATCAATAAAATATATTTTTTTTAAAATTAGCCTGTAATACTTGGTCAAACATTTAACTCACTTCTAATGCCTTGGCTGGGCCGGAACAAATGATTTTTGCAGGCTTTATAAGTCCCCAGGCTGGATGTTCCCTACCCTGTTCTAGAGTATCAGAGAGGAGAATGTCACGCCGCACTGTAAGTCTCACCTTTCTCCCTCTCCCTACCTCACCAACTTCATCACCCCTCAGGAGAGCTCTATTTCCTACCCTGCCAAGGCCCCAAATTAGCAAAATACAGGATTAACATATTTAATTCCATTCACACTTAATGTACTAGGCCTTACAGAAAAATTTTCATTTCTGAGGGACACTACAAATTGCAAATGTCTTTACACCCTTTACTGCAGGTCATGCTTTCAACAGGCTCCGGGAGAATTGTGGATATTAACTCTCCCACCTTCCAATGGAGTAGGAAAGGCTTAGAGTTCAGGCAGTACAGAGGTCAGTGGGAAACACTGTCAACAGGACACTAACTGGAAGCCCCTACGTTCAAGTTCACCTGAATGAACTATATTAACTTGCCCTTCTTTATGGGGAAAATGAATATTCTGGAGTCAGAGGGACCTGGCTTTGCCACTCAGGAAAACATATAAACTCCTCCAAGTTAATTCACTAGTCCTTAACATTGATTTATTGTCCCTGCAGAAGATAGAGTGATGAAGGAAGATGAAGAGTTGCAAAGCACTGAGCACAGAGCCTAGCACGTGTTCCGGGAATGTTAGCTCCCTCTGTGCCTCTTTCCCAGCTTCAGGGCCCAGCACACAGTATCATTACTGCGATTGTTTCTCTGATGGGGATTTTATCTAACTCATTCTCCGTGCTTATTATGCAGCAGACACTGCACCAAGTGCATTCCAGGCACCCCTACATTTAAAACTCACCACAACCCTATGAAATAGGGTGTTGTGTGCCTCACTTAAGCTGGGGGGGAAAGAAAGTGATTCTCAGAGCAGTCTGTGGTCTGTCTGACGCTACTGTCCTAAACTCAAGCAATCTGGTACCCTGCTTAAACCCTCAGGCCTCCTACTCAGCCCTCCTGTTCTCTGCCAGACTCTAAAGTCTGCCCTTTCCCTCTCCATTCTCTTGTCCCAGTCTTCATTTGTCCTCAACCACCATGTCATCAGACCATTAAACAGCTCCAGGACCTGAACCCTGGTCCTGTTCATAGGGCTCTCACCTAGGATAGGCAGATTTAGCCAATGAAAATTCAGAACACTCAATTCAGTTTGAATTTCAGAAAAAAACAACACACAATTTTAGTACAGTATGTCCCACATATTGCATGGGGCATATTTTTACTGGAAAATTATTACTTATCTGAGATTCATGTGTTTCATATTTGGCAACAGAAGGAAAGCACTTCTTAAACCCAAGTAGCCTGTATTTATTTCCAAATGCCCCATGTCTATAAATCCCGCCTTCCTCAAACCACACTGTGGTAGTCTTAAATCAGTGGATTTGGGGGGACCATGCCTCCAATAACACATCCTTGTAGAGTTTCCTTTTCTTGAACCTGGGCTAATCTATGATATTGAATACAGTGC
This sequence comes from Lasiurus cinereus, assembly GCA_011751065.1. NCBI lineage: Eukaryota > Metazoa > Chordata > Mammalia > Chiroptera > Vespertilionidae > Lasiurus > Lasiurus cinereus. The sequence continues at coordinate 30,311,041 of JAAGEH010000125.1, read as the reverse complement.
AAGTGATGCTGTGCCTGTGCTGAGTCTAAGCCTTCGGAAAACCTGGCATTTTTTGCTTTTGATCTCTTGGGAGCCTCTAAGCTCTCACCACACTGCTGAAGAGACTACATGGAGAGAGAGATGCCTTGAAACTACATCGGGGGGGGCGGGGGGGTAGAGAAAGTAGCCAACAGCAACTAGAACCAAGGCCAAATGTATGATCCCAGTGGAGCCATTCCGGCCAGGCCCGGCCCTTCAACCATCCTTGTTCAAGAGTCAGATGTGTGAGTGAAGAAGCCATCTATGACATTCCAGCCGAAAGACATCCGTGATATTCAATTTCAACGTGCCCTGTCCAGATTATAGACCCTCATAATCATGAGAATGTGATGATACTTTCTACGGCCGAGCTTTGGGATGGTTTCTTACGCAGCCATAGATAACCGAAACGTGTGCCTCAGCAATTTTCCCCATAAAGTTTGGGAGTTAAACTTAAGCACTCAGCTCCCCCCAGTTATTACCACGGATGTCCCTCAATCCAACCTTACACACTCTGATTCTAGATCTAAGCTCCTTCGGTAGCTATGCCTTTAACAGCTGCTGGAGTCCAGGAGTCAGTCCCATATTTCTCAGTTACAGCTGGGAACCGAGATGTGTTGGGGCACAGCAGGCAGTGATCTTGTTGTGCCGCATAACACACGCCGCGCCAGCCCACATCCGAAGAAGCAATAGCAGAGCCCAGCTGAGAGAAGATTGTCCGGCACCTGCCAGTTCGCAGCTGGGGCCCTCTGCCAATCCTATTAGCTTTGTGCTTACATAATCACAAAGTCCACCTTTCAAAAGAAAAATGCCTGGAACCGTGGGCCATAACACCCCTCTGAATTATTATCTGAGTTGGTACACTGAGGGGAGGGTTGATAAAAAACACAGCGGGGGAAAATATGCTAGCAGCAGCAACAGAAAAACACAGTCTTCTAATATTTATTTGCAACCACAAGTAATAATAATGCCATTATTTGACCCCCAGAATTGGTTCAATCAGACCCTCTACAATGCTCAGGCTAGGTGTGCAATAGCATAATGAGGCTTGGTTTTGGTAGTGGAAGATTTCTGCACAGAATATTAAGAAGAGAAATTCTAATCACCTGGAATTAGAGTTGATGTCACTGGCCCTTAAAATATGTATAGCATCTGAAAATGTAATAAGAATGAAAAGTTTTTGACAGAATTAGTTGGTGCTGCTGAAAAGGAAACCCCAGAAGAAAGATTCCCAATAGAGAGAGCTTGAAGTCTTTTGCAGTAAGCCATGATGTAGGTCCTAGAGAGTAAGAAATTAACTCAAGATGTCGATGTTCTTTTTTTTCCTTTCTTTCTTTCTTTTTTTTTTTTTTTCTGGGAAGCTGTAGCACTCACAAGAATATCTTTTTTTAAATATAATAAATCTTTATTTTTCAGATAATTACAATTGTCTTTTTTCCCCCCATAACTCCCCTCCACCGGGTTCCCACCCCACCCTCTGCCCTTACCTCTCCTCCACTGTCCTCATCCGTAGGTGTACGATTTTTGTCCAGTCTCTTCCCGCACCCCCCACACCCCTTTGTTCCCACCCCCAGAGAATTGTCAGTCTACTCTATTTCTATGCCCCTGATTCTATTATATTCACCAGTTTATTCTGTTCATCAGATTTTTTTATTCACTTGATTTTTAGATTCACTTGTTGATAGATATGTATATATTGTTTATAATTTTTATCTTTACCTTTTTCTTCATCTACCACTTCTTAAATACCTTTTAGCATTTCATATAATACTGGTTTGCTGATGATGAACTCCTTTAGCTTTTTCTTATCTGTGAAGCTCTTTATCTGACCTTCAATTCTGAATGATAGCTTTGCTGGATGGAGTAATCTTGGTTGTAGGTTCTTGCTATTCATCACTTTGAATATTTCTTGCCACTCCCATTTGGCCTGCATAGTTTCTGTTGAGAAATCAGCTGACAGATGTATGGGTGCTCCCCTGTAGGTAATTAACTGTTTTTCTCTGGCTGCTTTTAATATTCTTTGTCTTTTGCTCTTGGCATTTTAATTATGATGTGTCTTGGTGTGGTCCTCTTTGAATTTCTTTTATATGGGGTTTTGTGCACTTACTGAATTTGTAAGTCTGTTTTTTTCATCAGATGGGGGAAGTTTTCAGTCATTAATTCTTCAAATAGGTTTTCAGTATCTTGCTCTCTCTCTTCTTCTGGCACCTCCATAATTCTGATGTTGGTACTCTTGAGATTGTCCCAGAGGCTCCTTACACTATCTCAATATTTTTGGATTCTGTTTTCTTTTTGCTTTTCCGGTTGAATGTTTTTTGCTTCTTTGTATTTCAAATCTTTGACTTGATTCTTGTGCTCCTCTAGTCTGCTGTTAAGTCTCTATAATATTTTTTATTTCAGTCAGTGTATGTTTAATTTCTAGTTGGTCCTTTTTCATATCCTCAAGGGTCTCACTGATATCCTCAAGGGTCTCACTAAATTTATTGGCCTTTTCTAGGAAACTCTTGAAAAACCTTTTAACCATGGTTTTGAAATCTAGTCATTTACTTTCCTCCATTTCTTTCATTTGTGATCTGTTTCTTTGTCTCTGCATTTTGGCTGCTTCCCCAAGTTGGTAGAGTAGCTTTGTATGTTAGGTGTCCTATATGGCCCAGTGGCTCAGCCTCCCCAGTTATCCGAGGTGGACACTCTTGGTGCACCCCTTTGTGGACTGTGTGCACAGCCTTGTTGTAATTAAGTCTTGATTGTTGTTGGTATCACTGGGAGGAATTGATCTCCAGGCCAATTGGCTGTGATGATTAGCTGCTACGCTGGGAGAACATCTGTGCTGGAGAAACCCTTATGAGACAAGACTTGCAAAATTGCAAAAGCCTCTGTGCTCAGCTTCGATGGGGCAGACAGTCTCAGGGCTAGCAGACAGTCTTGGCTTTCCCTCAGCTCTGCACTCATAAATCTCCAGATCTCTGCCTTCCACAGCTCCCCTGAGTCTCAGTGTGCTTTTCTTTTTTTCCTGACAGTCCAGATTCCCCCCTGAATAAGTCTGGATCCCCAGGGTCTCACCCATAACTGGAGTTCAGTGCAGTCGGAAGCTTCTGTTTCCCTCTTGCTTGAGAAAGCCAGCTACAAACTCAGCCGCCAGTCCTCTCTGCATGCCTCTCCATACCTCAGCCTTTTGCAGCTCCTCTGAGTCTCAATGTGCTTTTCTCTTTCCTTCTAATTGTAATTTCCACTCAGCCAGCTTTCCGGTGGTTCTGGATGGTGTCCGTTTTGTCTTTTAGTTGTAGTTTTGAAATTGTTGTGCAAGGCAGCAGTTTAGGTGTTTACCTATCCTGCCATCTTGGTTTCTCTTGTAAGTTCTTTTTTAAGAACACAGAAAAATCCCTTTATTTTGACTTAACTGATTTCTCCCAAATGGACTTTTCATAAAGGAAATGATTCTGTTCAATTTTTTAATTGAAGGTATGTTCATTTATACCTCTTATATGCTAAACACCATGATTGGTTCTGGAAATTTTGTGACAGTCGTGCCCCCAGTGGCCTGGCTTGCACAGGAGCCATGTGTGAAAGCAGACTCTTGAAGCAGGGTACTGATAAATGTAGTGGGTAGAAAGGTACAGCCTAAAGGAAAAACTAGGACAGTCAGCAAGAATTTTGTAGATGTATAGGTAAGTTCTGCATCTAGTCTGAGACCTCAGACTTAATTCCTTTCAATTCAAAGCAGAAGATTAAGTATGTGACCTGAGAAACAACTGAGTTTGTGAAGTGACCACCAACTAGCTTTATCTAAATGCTGATTATTTTTATGGCATTGAGTTCATGGTATCAGATGAAACTGAATTTGAATCACTAGCTGTGGACATATTACCACCTCTTGAGACTTGGTTTCCTCATCTGTAAAATGTGGATAGTAACTTTTACTTCACAAGGTTTTGTTAAGTACAAATGAGAGCAGGAAATTTTAGATAAGATTCCCCAGAAGTAGAACTCAAGACTAGGGTTCATATACAAGTAATTTAATGAGAAAATGCTCCCAGGACATCAGCAATGTCGAGCAGAAAGCAGGACAGGGAAGAGAAGGAAGCCAAGCGCAAGACCTACCTAGGGTGGCCTCAGCCTCACTCCTCAGGGGACCTCTGGAATATGATATATCTCAGAGTTTGTCTCCACCAGAAGCAAGAGAACAAGACCTTTCTATTCTGCATCCATCAGTTACCAGGTAAGAGCTCCCCTGAGGGCTAGAAGAGAAACTACACTCACAAGCACTTTGAACTCCACACGTAAGCAAAGCAAAACACACAGCAGAGCAGAGTTCAATAAAGAACAGTCTCAGGGGCCAGTTTTGAGATACTGATTTTATTTCCTTTGAATATATACCCACAAGAAGAATTGCTGGATTATATGGTGTTCTATTTTTAATGTTTTAAAGAACCTCCTAACTGTTCTCCATAACGGTTATATCAATTTACATTCCTACCAACAGTGCACAAGCATTCTGTATTCTACATACCCTTACTAACACTCATTATCTCCTGTATTTTTTATAGCAGTCATTCTAACAGTTATAAGGTGGTATTTTATTGTGGTGTTGATCTGGATTTCCATGAACATAAGTAATGTTGAGGACCTTTCCATGTACCTGCTGACCATTGTCCTGGCTTCTTCGAAAAATGTCTATTCATATTCTTTGCTCATTTTTAAAACAGATCATTTCATTTTGCTATTGAGCTGTACAAGTTCTTTATATAAGTTTATGTTTTAGCCTCTTATCATATGTATGGTTTGCAAATATTTCTCCATTTTATAGGTTATCTTTTTGTTTTGTTGATTATTTCCTTTGCTGTGCAGAAGCTTTTTAGTGTGATGTAGTTTATTTTGTTTAATAGAACCCATTTGTTTATTTTTGCTTAATAGAACCCACTTTCTACTTAATAGAGTTCGTTTAGTATAATGGGGCTTCATTTGTCATCTGACAATGACCATAAAATGTGGTTAGCATGCTGTGGGGGGGGGGGGGGGGGCAAAAAAAAGTATTCTGACTTTGTTTGAGAAAGTATTAGAAAAGCTTCACAGAGGAAGTGATAGGCCTTCGAGCATTTTCATTAACTCATTCATTCAATCAACAACATTTTAAACATCAACATCCACATTGGACTAGCTCTTAGCTCCTCACCTCAAGGATGTCACTGTCTACTTTAGAATGGAATGGCTCAAAGTGTGAGTGGCATCTGCCCCCCTGCAGCCCTTGGAGGGTGACCAGAGTGCCCCAGTTCTTCCCCTCATCCAGGCTTCTTCTTGGTATCCAACTTTCCCCTTCCTATATGTACCAGGTGTACCGGTTAATAATGCGGATTTTGTAATCAAACCACGATAATTTCAAGAGAAACATCAAAAGTGCTTTATTCAAAGTAATGTCCATCGCTAGCTACACATTTTCCTTCAGGTAATTTGTGGACACCGTCCCAATAGAACTTTGCTTGTTTTGAAGCAAACCATTCAGAGACCCAATTTTCTACTTTTTTGTATGTTTTTAAGTGCTGCTCAGAAAGTACGTGTGCCATCGATTGGAACAAGTGGTCATCTGAAGGAGCAAGGTCTGGTGAATATGGCCGGTGGGTTAGTACTTCCCGGGCAAGATCTTTTAACGTGTCTTTAACTGGTTTTGAAGTGCACTATCATGAAGCAAAATTACTTTGCTGTGTCTTCTGGCCAATTCTGGTCATTTTACGATCAAATTGACCTAGATGTTCTTTATCTTTCACATCAAAATCATGACTTTTAAAGCATTCAAAAACCGGCATTCACAAGTATCTTGAGATGGAGCATGTTCACCATAAGCTTCCCGAAGTACACGATAACTTTCAGCATCACTTTTCTCCAAATAAAGTAATGAATTAAAACTTCCCACAAATGCTCTTTTTTTTTTTTTTTGGCACAAAATTCTACATTTTTAAGGTAAAAATATCTATGATGTTAACACCTCCAGAAAATTTGACATATGAAGTTTTGAAGCTTGTTGTCAATACAACAAAATAGCATACATATCATATCATATATATATATATATATATCAACATATGTGTAACTCCATCTATTGAAAAAAATCCACATTATCATCCAGTACACCTAGTAACTAATAGCTCCTGTCAAAGAACCTCCATTCCCACGGATCCCACTTAAAATCACTGGTTCTTAGCTCTGAAAAGCCCTTTGAGTCTACACTACAGATGCCATATATCCTTATTCTACCTTCTGAGAGAGTAGCCTCCCAACAGCCCTGCTGAGTGCCCCCTGCTTATATCTGATTGGATGGAAGAAGACCCCAGATTCGAGCTGAATCAATCAGGTATTCTCTCCCAGGAATCAGGAATGAAACACAGACTGTGCATGAGTCTCCATTGAATGGTCCTGAACAGTTCTACACAGTCAGGTCTGAAGTGGCATTTTTTTGTCTGGAGGCACTAAGCATTGGAGGAACCAGGTCCAAGGAAAAAGAGAAGACTGAAGTGGTGACCAGAAAGCATGGCACCCTGTGGAGAAATACATAGTGAGCTGCTACGTTGCCACCTCCTGCCTATGGATTCTGAAAATTTTCTCCCGTGTTCTCCTCTGTTTTAAAGAATCTTATTTATCCCAGCCAGTGTGGCTCAGTGGTTAAGCATCGACCTATGAATCAGGAGGTCATGGTTTGATTCCCGGTCAGGGCGCATGCCCAGGTTGCACGCTCAATCCCCTATAGGGGACACACAGGAGGCAGCTAATCAATGATTCTCTCTTATCATTGATATTCCTCTCTCTCTCCCTGCCTCTCTGAAATTAATAAAAATTATTAAAGAATCCTGTTTAAATGAGTTTCTCCTTCCTTCAAATCACTCTTTGATTAAAACAATCTCCAAAACAGGGTTTCTTGAAACTCTTGAAAGAGATACACTGACGGGCTCAAGACTGGGTCCAGCCCTGGGACTTGCATAAGGCAGATGCTCAATAAATAATTGTTGGCTTGCTGGATGTAGGAATGAAAAGCTGCCCCAAAGGGTCTTCTCTGACTGCCTGAGAGTCCTCATTCACCTGTCTGACATCACAAGCATTACCGGGAAAGGGATCACAATGGTCCATGCACAGCTGGGATTCTCTGCCTCAAACGTGTTCCAGTAATAATTGAACACCTGCTTCTTTGGCAGTTCGGATCGCACTGAGCCGTTTCAGCGGATATGAGAGTTCATCCCTGCTCTCGCTCTCCAGTGAATGATGGCTTTTGCAACAAAGAAAATGCTCAGTGTTCTCTAGAGTCCCATCAGGAGTCAGAATTGTAAAGATTGGAGCACAGAATTGAGCATAGGAAGCCCACTAGTGAAGATTTAGTTCCTGGTTAACAGAAATGGGTTTCACAAGTAGTTTTCGGAATGAGGTCAAACCCATTTGCTTCCAGATGGTCCCCGACTACAAAAAAAGGGGGAGTGGGGTAATGAAAATTTTTTAGCCATCATATCGTCATTCATTATACCTAACCAGCACCTTGACTCCAGAAATGCTGGATATATCTGTCTTGGAAGGTATCCATGTAGCTTTCCGTATGTGATCTTCATGTTTTCAAAGTAATATATTTTGAGTCAAGGATTCATAAGCCATTCTCCCTCTAAGCACACTTTTCCCATTGCTGTCAAATAATTCATTTGCCTATTTTAGCTTTATCTTTTTTCTACTTGTGTTATTCATTTAACCATATTTATTGAGTGCCTCCTATTTGTCATACTCTTTTCTGGACAAGGGAATAGGGTAATAAGCAAAACAAAGTCCCCTACTTTCATGGAACATGTATATCAATTGACATTTAGAAGAAGGCAAATAATAAACACAAAAAAGAAGTGAATATATATACTTAAGAAGAAAAATAATTCAGAATTATGGAGATAAAAAGTTCCTGGGTGAGAGGGAGCTGATATGCTATAGTGAATATTCAAGGAAGACCTCACTGAGATGGTGACATTTGGGTGGAGATCTGAAGGAAGTGTGGAAATTAACCCTTCACATTATCTTGGGAAAGAATGTTCTGGGCAGAAAGAGCAGCAAGTGCGAAGGCTCTGGGGCAATGGATGCTTGGTCTGTTTTAGAAAAAGAAAGGAGAAGAGGGTCTTTGGAATGGAGAGAAGAAAAGACATGAGGTGAGAGATGCATATGTAAATACTGTCTACGAGACTGTGAATTCTAACAAACAAGGGCCATGTCTTATGTATCTGTAAACCCTTCCTCGCTCTTTCTGTAGCTTCTGAGTCATAAGAATGTTTTTATAAATGTTTGTCTTAGTTATAAATTACTGCATAGCTTATTTATGTTTTGTGTCTTTTCTACTGTATTTCTTTATTATGAAGCAACAAAACTTAAGTTAGTTTTCATTTCCATTCATATTGAACTAATAAGTAGATGTAATTCTACTTAGATGATGAGTAACTGGATAGATGGATGGATGGATGGATGGATGGATGGATGGATGGATAGATGGATGGTTTGACCAACAGTCTTAAATATATATAGATGTCAGATTTGACCAAAACCCTTGAATCTAGCCATGATCATACATCTGTACACATGACCAGAATTCAATAAGCTTCTCAGTTTACCCTTGACCTCTCTATCTGTAATTTTATCCATCAAGTAATGCAGCAGAAGGGTGAATCCCCAGCCTAAGTGGCTGAGATTATGGCTGGCTAATGCCCTGCTGTCCAAAGCTCGAGAATGTTGTGTTGTCATCACTTAAATATAAGCCTAGTTCTGAGCATCTTTATTCAGTCCCTGCTGATATGACATGATTGCTAATCATCACTTAGCTTTATTTCAGCATTTCTCATTGTTATACGCTTTACACTAATGCTCGGGAAAATATGAGTAAGTCTCCATGAGAAACAGAAAGAATACATATGCTTAGTAAACAAAGAAGTATGTGATTTCTATATTAAAACAATGGGTATTGAATCGTGTAGACCTGATTTCAAATATTAACTTACTAAAAGTGAGAGCCTGAGTGAGACATTTGCTTATATTCTCTGAACTTCAGTTTCTTCATCTAATAAATAAGGATAGTAATAATAAAATATTAAGAGATTATATAAGATACTGCAGAGAGAATGCTTAGAATCCTATCTAGCCCTTTGTAAGTGTTTAAGATATGGTATCTCCATGTGAACACATTGGAGCCAATGAGAGGCAATGTATTGATTTATACAATGTATGAGAAAGTGTTCCCAGTGAACACAAAAGAATAGCTAAAAATTCAGACTCTGTAACTAGTTTACGTGGGTTCAAATCCCAGCTCCAAAATTTACTATCTATAACCTCAGGCAGGTTTATTTCCCTCTTTATACCCTGGTTTCCTAATATTAAATGAGAATAAAAGCAATATCTACCCACAGGATTATTTTATATAGGTAATATAATAAAAAGGCTTTTAAAAGTACCCAGCATACAGTAAGCACTCAATAAATGCCACTACTACTCCAACTGTAATAATGAGGATTAGGAGGAGGGGTGAGGAGGAAGAGGAGAGGAAAAGAAGAAAAGTATAGTGGATTCCTTGATTCAAACTAAATTTTTCAAAGCATCTACTCTGTTTTGTCCCCAAGAAAAACTGAAAATAATAAACACAGAAAACGGAATTGCTCTGGGAACACAGAGGTAGTTTTCCTGGTTTGTTTTTACTTGCACATTGGGAGCTTTGCTGATAATAATATCAAACACAAATATTTGTATGGAAATAAATATGCAACATAAGACCAGAAAGTATACACTGTAGCCTTTCTATAACAGAAAGAAAATGTCTGGAAGGATGCATCGCTCTTATAAGTATTTCTTATAGATTATATGTATGTCTTATAGGATCAAGAACTAAGTGAGCCGAAACCGGTTTGGCTCAGTGAATAGAGCATCGGCCTGTGCACTGAAAGGTCCCAGGTTCGATTCCAGTCAAGGGCATGTACCTTGGTTGTGGGCACATCCCCAGTGTGGGGTGTGCAGGAGGCGGCTGATCAATGTTTCTCTCTCATCGATGTTTCTAACTCTCTATCCCTCTCCCTTCCTCTCTGTAAAAAAAAATCAATAAAATATATTTTTAAAAAAAAGAACTAAGTGAACTGAAATAGACCAAACCTAATCATCAATGATTTCTTAGGTTTTTACTTTGTTTTACTGTTTGCAATGTGTTTTCCTCGTTAGTCACCATTGGTTTTGATCCTCAGAGTGAACCAGGGGAAAAAAAGGAGAGATAAAATGATCATCAATAATACTGAGTAATAAAGTGGGGGGCCACCCAGATAGCCAATGCCTGAGTTGGGCTCAATGCCAGCTAATTTCTTGCCATAAACTATGTACATTGGCCCTAAGTCAACTTCCCCAAGGGAGGAGTTTCGCCTGTAAGAAATCATTCTACAGTGAGCCCTGAGACATCTGAAGAGGAGACTTCAGCTCCTCCAGAAAGATGCTGCACCTGCAACTCTCAGCAGAGGGCGCCCTGGGGAGGACAGGGGCCTCTTCCCTTTGTTCCTTGTGAGTTGTGTGTTAGTACACAGCCCTGACATCCCTAGCTGTCCACTGAACACCCACCCCCAGCTCTAAAGGAGGAACCTCGGAATCCCTGGTACTTAAGATGGAAAATCGCAGCACATCATCACAGAATTAGGAAGAGCTGAGTCTAGGGACGCTGAAAAAAACCCTAGAACAACTTGCCAAATAATTTTGCTCTTTGCCAAATCTCTTCCTATTTAAACCCTTAAAATTATGAGAAATGTAATTAAAACTATGATTTTCTCTATTCCAATGAATAGTTGCTGCTATCTAAGAAGAAAGGAAAGCCTCAGTAAGATACCTGTGCCTGTTCTAGCCCTGGGAGGGAGGGAAAGACCTCTTGCGTCTTCCAGACTTAGGAGCATACATGTGCAGTGCTGTAGCAATGAAAATAATTTTATGGTTGGGGGTCACCACAACATGAGGAACTGCATTAAAGGGACATGGCATTAGGAAGGTTGAGAACCACTGATACATGTGGGATCTAGACTGGTTATGAAGCTATTGTCTCCAAGCACCACCCAACCCTCTGTTCTCTGATGTATGATTCTGAAGCTGGACTCCATGGATAAAATGTCTCCCTTTCCATCTGACTTTCTGGTAGGATCTGCCAACAAGGGTGTCAAAGGGAGACTACAAGTCTAGAAGAAGGAGAAGGGACTTGCTCTTTGCTGTTTGCTTCCTGTTCCTGTTCATGTCACCTCAGGAATGTCCACCCTAACAGCAGCAGGGTGCTGTTAGGGCGGGCAAATCCAGAATCCACAGATCTTAAGCATAGGCTGAAGCATCAGGCATGAGCTACAGCAGTCCACAGGTGGAATTTCTCCTCTTGGGAAGCCTCATTTCTGATTGTAAGGCCATTCAACTAGTTGAATCGGGCCCATCCAGCTTACCTAGAGCCATCTCCCTGACTTACAGTCAATGGATTATGGATGCTAATTACATGTATCAAATACCTTCCTAGCAATGCCTACGTTTGATGAAATAACTGGGGAGTGTAGCCTGGACAAGTAGACACATAAAACTGCTCATCACAGTCGCCTTATTTTGTGATCATGAGCCAGTTATTAGCTTCTTTGAGTCTGAATTTCAACATCTCTGGAATGGGAATAGCTGTCCACCTCCAGTGAAACACTATGTTTTTAATGGAATGTTAAACTTAAGGACTGTCACCACTAAGGAGGTGAATTTAGCTAGCTAACTCCTAAAGAAATAAAAAACTCAGCCCTGGGCCTTTATGCCAGCAGATTTTAGGTAACAGGGGAAAACTACAGCTACCTACCTATTTCACTAATAATCTATGTGAATTTTGTAGCTCACCTATAAGACAGGCGGTGATTGCAATTAATGTGATTTACACCATAGCTCTTTTAAAATAACCCTTATTTAAACACTGTTTCAAGATGTTCCGCTATCTCCAGCCTGTCATCCAAGGTGACACCTTCCCAGGGTCCTGGACGGGCTCACTTCCCTTGCTCTGTCCCTGCGGATCTGAGCAGAACATGAGTCTCATTATCTCCTGGACCAATTCAGCCTTTTAATAATGATATTTAAATCAAACTCGCTTTTAATAGGTGGCTGAGCCATCTCCTTCATGAAGAAAAAAATCCCCAGCATATATCATCAACCCCACCTACACCAAGCAATTTTAAAGATTCAGATCATAGATAATAGAGCTTTGACATTTTTTTCAAAATTACGTCTTGAAAGGATGGACTAAGTAAACTAATAACAATAATAATTGCAAATTCATCCCAGCAGATCGAGAGGAACCTGGAGATGTGGTCTAAAGAAATACTTTTGCTGTTGGTAGATGGTGGCATTTGGAAGGATATTAGGTTTTGCAGTAGTTCGGATGAGGCTTTAATAGCCACTTGTGAACAGAACTAAAATAATGCTAAAGCCGATGGTAGATATGGCCTCTATCAATTCTCAAGAATACCAGCTTCCCCAAATAGAATTTCATTTACCTGCCCACTTTTCACTGGGTCAGATCACATCAGATATTTTCTAATCAGCAATTCCCACACAGCCAACCAAGTGAATACCGTGAAATCCTTAAATGTCTCCTTCGCCCATGTTCTATAATTTAACTCCATTGTACTTTCCTATAGCACCTTGTCTCCAATCAAAAAGCAATTTCACTTAATTATTTAATCAACAACAGTCTTTGAATGCCTATGAGGTACCAGGAACTTTTACAATAGGCTGAGATTACAGTAAAATATAAAATAGGATTCTCATGATCTAAAAGACTAGTGTAGGAGATAACTAAGCAAATCATCTTACCTAATAAAAGAGAAACATGCAAATGAACCATCACTCCACTATGTCCACAGCCAATCAGAGTGAGTATGCAAATTAACCCAACAAAGATGGAGGTTAAGTTACATATGCAGGCACAGAGCAGTGTGAAGCCTGCTATGAGGGGAACGGGGGAGGCAGAGGGAACTACTGGAATGGTGGTCCAGACAGAAGTGAGGACTTGCTGGCTCCCAGGGGGCTAGGAGTGAAGCCAGGGACCTATTCTTGCACAAATATCGTGGAACTGGCCTCTATCCTATATAACAAAAGACTAATATGTTAAATGTCCATTCAACCAATCAAAGCACATGCTAATGATGTGCTAAGACTGCTCACTTATGGGGTCCGGCCAATCAAGACTGAGCAAGATGGGCTAGATGTGCCCTGGAACTCTCCCATGGTCCCTCCCCAAACCCTCCCTGGCTGGCCAACCTCCTGGGTCCCTCCCTGGCTCCAATAGTGCACTGGGGGGGTCCCTCAGCCTGGCCTGTGCCCTCTTGCAATCCGGGACCCTTCGGGGGATGTCAGAGAGCCCTTTTCAGCCTGATCCTGCTCAACGCAGGAGCTGCCCCCTAGTGATCAGTGCGCTCCCACAGCGGGAGGCGCCGCTCAGCTAGAAGCCAGGCTCAAGGCTGGTGAGTGCAGTGGCCGTGGCAGGAGCCTCTCCTGCCTCCTTGGCAGCGCTAAGGATGTCTGACTAGCCATCAGTCGGACATCCCCCAAGGGCTCCTGGTCTGTGAGAGGGCACAGGCCAGGCTGAGGGGACTCCTCCTGCCCCCAAGTGCATGAATTCATACACCAGGCCTCTAGTTATCTATAATAATAAAGGCATAATATGCTAATTAGACCAGACGTCCTTCCAGATGACCTTCTCTGCGAGGGAAGCCCGGTTCGTGGGTGCCTGCCAGAAGCCAGAGGAAAGCCTGGGTCCTAGGTGCCAGAGGGAAGCCGGTGCTGGCAGTGGGGGAAGAAAAACCTACTCCTGCATGAATTTCATGCATTGGGCCTCTAGTAATATAATATGTGAAATAAGAGAAATAAGTGTGAATACTATAGGAGGTCAGAAGGAGAAAGACCAAATATAATTGAGCATGGGGTGGGAAAGCTTTCATGGAGAAGATAACATTTGAATGTTCTTTGAAGATGAGGAGATACCCTACCAGACATGCCTGTTATTTATGAGTATTTACACGTCTTAAACTAGGCTGAGAGTTTTATGTGTGTCAGAAAGGAACCATCATTAGCCATTTGGAGACTTAGAGAATGCATAACTTGCTTTTATGGTCCCATCTAGTATGAGGTGGCTATAGTCACTAGAGTCCACTAAGGACTTCCATGTGGAGGTAGTTAAAAGAGGGGACTAGGAGCATTGTCCAGGCCACCCAGCAAACAGCAACAAGAGGGAACAGAGCATGAAGGAGCATGATCATTTGGGAAGAAATGCTGAACATCTAGGAGTCCTGGTCTCTTGAAAATATGGAGTAAAAATTTAGCAAACATTTCATCCCTTTTAAAACAATTCAATCTGTTTGTATTTCAACTGAGCTATTATTTCCTATTCTTATAATTTTTCTCAGACCTTCCAAGAGCTGGAAGTAGACATATGTATATTTAATGCAGGAAACCATCCTTAAAAGACAAGACTGTGTTTTACATATCTGTAGCCCCTAAGAACATGTCCATGTTGTTTAATTAATGTACTTTTTGGTCAATACTTTGCTATTAAAATTCAATACCACATCTGACTTCAAAGGCAACAGTCACTGTGAAATATTATTTAGCCAAATTAAAATAATCGAACATTCAAGGCCTAGAATTGGGATGTAGAGGAACTAAGTTATAATTTTACACAATTTTCTCTTTTCTAAAAATGAGAAAAGAAGAAATTCAACCTCTCTATTTAGCTGGATTGAAACTCAACCACTAATTAAGGTGATTTTCTTTATTCTTACCTCCATTTATTCAGTGATTACTAGGATTAAGGAGTTGTGATTTAAGAATGAACATAGGCCACTAAACTGATGCAAAGCTACAAAGTTAAAGAACATGTTTGGAAGTACAAGAATAAACTTCTCTAAAGAAGTAAAAGGTGGAGGAGGTGAGTGGGCAATATTATGTGGAGAGCATGCTGTGAAGCCAGTATACAACCAGCATTAAGAAATTAAAACATTTTAAAAAGTATTTTACCTTGGACCTTAATAAAGATCAGAAATAGCAGGAAATCACATTTGGATGAAATAGACTCTAAATAAGGGAGTCAGAAAAATTTGTTTCAGAAAAACTTGGGGTGCTATACTAGTTTGTTAGAGCTGCAATAACTATCACTTTAATTTATTTTTGGAGGTTATTCATTCAAGATTAAGGTTAGTTTTTCATGAGGCCTCTCTCCTTGACTTGCAGGTAGCTACCTTCTCACTGTGTCTTCACATGGCCATTTTTGGGGTGTACATAGGCAACCCTGATATCTCTACATTTTCTTCTAAACATACTAGTCCTATAAATTATGGCCTTCTCAGAGCAGCCTGTATCTGAAAACTATGAGGGAGGTATAAACGTCCCATGCCTATGACCTCATTTGACTTAGTTGCCCCTTAAAAAGTCCTATTTCCAAATAAGGCACATTGGGATTAAAGCTCCAACATTTGAATTGGGGGGGCAGGGGGGAGAAACACAATTCAGTCCATAACAGAAACATTTGTAAAAGGATGTAAGAAAGAGCCATTTAGGGTCTCATTTGAGGACATTGCTAGAAACAATTAGTATGTCTTTAACACAGCACCTTGCTTGCAAATATTTTGCATAAAATACATGTTATGGCTGCAGAGTTATGGCCGCAAATATAGAGCTGTCTTTATGAAAACAGTTAAGTAAAATACAGGAATTTGTTTAAGTCTCTCCATTTTTCTCTAACCCCTTCCTCGGGATAGATTAGCCATCTTTCAGATGGCACTGCATTCCATCTAACAATAACTGGCTCAGCAAAATCTTGTCTAAACCATGTGGCACCTTGGAATAACTAACTTTTGACCCTCCATGGTCTCCAAAAACCTCAAGTCATGTCAAATCATATATTCGAAATAAAGTCAGTATACTTGCTACAGAAAACAATTCCCAAACGCATTACCTCTCACCTCTTTCCAAGTACAATGCCATCTCTAAAGACCAACTCATGGAAAATCTCCAGTCAACTGTAACTCAAAATACCACAGGAGCATCCTGTTCAGGGTAGAGGATTGAGTGCATGGAGTTTTCTCCCCAACATCTCAGAGAGTCCCATTAAAATCCCAAGGACTGTAATAAGTTGGAAAATGAAGAACTCGATATTAGCCCTGGAAATAGGGGACAGAAAGAGCACTAGCAGATATGAAATTTGAGCAAAGTTTGGAAGTAAAAAAAACATATGGAATCATACTGATAGACAGCACAGGCTGGGAGGAGAGGCACTGAGAGAGGACCCTCACCCTGTCTACCTTCTATCTGCCCGTGTCTTTAAGAGAAGCCCGTTAGTTGCCATGCCCCACAGAACTTGTACCAGCCAGAGCTAAAGTAAATGGCAAGCTCCAGGGATAACAGTCCTCACCCAATGCCAACCTCAGTGAGGACACATTCTCATGAACCATGAGCTCACCAGCCAGGGCCACGCCGCTGGCGGTATCGGCTTTCCTCTGCACAAAGGCGCCCATTCAAGGGAGCGGATGGAGATTATATGCAACCGATGTTCATCAAGCCAAGCTCTTCAGGAGGGCTGCACCTAGCCAGAGGAAGGGCACTTTGGGTGTTCTACCTATAGATGCCACAAGAGCAGTAATAGCACCAAGGAAAAAGAAAGCGTCCTAAAGCATATAGAGAGGGAATAAAACAATAATGTCAACATGATCATCTCTGTGACAGACAGAGAGATGCGTCCCCGACGGTCCCCCTTCAAGGCAGGCTTGCTGCTCAGATGCAGAGAGCACCATCAACACAACGCCTCCAGCTTCCAGCCCCGTCATGGCAACATCAGCTACAGGAAGCAGCCTCACCCTAGGTCAGTGGTTGGCAAACTGCGGCTCGCGAGCCACATGTGGCTCTTTGGCCCCTTGAGGGTGGCTCTTCTATAATATACCAATTGCAGGTGCGCACGTACAGTGCGATTGAAACTTCGTGGCCCATGCGCAGAAGTCGGTTTTCGGCTCTCAAAAGAATTTTCAATCGTTGCACTGTTGACATTTGGCTCTGTTGACGAATGAGTTTGCCAACCACTGCCCTAGGTCCTGCCCCTCTCAGGATAGCCTGTGTCTGGTGACTGAGAGGGGGGCAGAAAGGCCCAGCATTGCAGCCCAACACAGAGCGTGTGCCAGGGCAGGTGCTCCGGAGCCCCGAGTGAGCTCCACAGTCGTGGACCACCTGGAAGTCCTGACTAGCCAACAATTAAATTAAATTAAATTAAATTAAATTAAATTAAACTAAATTAAAATTAAATCTATTTTTCAAGCAATGAGAGTAGTAGTAAAATGCCCATCCAAAGATACCCACAAGTGATGCACTCGATACATAATTGGTATTATCATTAAAGGTCAAAAATCAGTCATCAGTGAGGAATAGAACAATTATGTAGGACTAAATCCCCACCGGCCAATAAGCACCTGGAGAAGGTGGCTGGCATGCCACCGGGGAGTCAATTGGCCCTGGCAAATGAGAATTAGACTCTAATTATCCCATTGGCAGGTTTCAGACCATTTTAAAATATATTCTCTGTAACTGTCACAGTGTCAAAACAATTATTTGCCTGCTTGAGCAGGTGTCAGACATTGTAGAGTATATATGCCCTTGTGAAATTAAATGAGGAACTTTCGGAAATGGGAGGTATAAGCCGGGGTCCTAATTATACCACTGCAGTTACCGAAGGTCGGTTGGTGAAGAGGAAAGAACGCTGATTTTTCCTTTTTCTCTTTTTCCCCCCCGAGGCACTGAATTCTGAGCACACGTGAGGCCAGGGTAGACTGTGCTAACCTGAACTTCAAGAAGGGATTCCAAGCCACTTTGCCGACTACCCTTCCCTGTGGGCCATCCCTGGTCCTGAAACATGTCTTCCTTTTCTCCGCACAGACTGTGGACTTCGCCCGTATTGTCTCCTTTGATTTTCCGTAGCAGCCTGGAAGTTCAGCCAGATGGCATCTTGGCCCCATTTTACAGATGCACCAACTGACTAATGGGTGGTGCTCCCAGTGTCCTGATTCCAACAGGCCCACTCTTCCTGGTTCAGTAACTAAGCTTCTGCTAGAATCAACGTTCAGCCTCTTAGCTCCAGGTGGGGACCACTCCATGGAGCAGCTTCTACTCCAGAGCCCGCGGTGGAACGGAACTAGGCTGAGTTTCCTGAGACCACATCCTTGCTCATCTTGTCTCTTTTCTCTCCTGTTCTCCGCCTCTCCCCTGGTTTCTCCTAAGAGCACTCCCACCCTAAACCCCAGGTACCCATATCCCTGCCTTAGGTTCTTCTTAGATCTAAGACAAGACTCCATAAGTCAAGGAATTTTCCTCTTTATGTCCATTTCCAGGGGATTTCTTGTCCCTGGGACACAAAGCAAAGTGACCCTGGGTGGCAGCATCAGTAGCAGGAGGACTGGAAGCAGCCACCAGTCTGTAAATGCAGGAGGAGCCAGTCAAGCTCCCTTATTGAGGGGCCAGTCCTGACCTGTGCCAACCAAGTGCATATTGTACCCAACTGACCACAGAGAGCTGGATGAGGACCTGGTGGAGGGGGACAGGTGAGGGGTGCCACTGGAAGAGCCTCCATTCAGTACACTCGTAGGTGAACTCCACTGTTCACCTTTGAGCAGAAGGGCCAAGAGACTGCCCACTGGATCTATGGCTTTTTCAGAAATACTGCTTCCTGGCTGCCCTTCTCGGCTTCACTGGCCGCTGCCTCCCTCTGCCCCCTGCTCTCAGACTGGCCTCCCACAATCACTGTGGGGTGAGCCCGAGCTGATGAGGGCACCGGCTCTGGCAGCAGCTTTTCAAAGCTAGAGGTCGGGCGTGTTTCCTGGGTGTAATTAAGCTGGCAATGAAACCCAGCGCTGGGATGGCTCGTCGCCTTTATTGTCACATTCCTTACCGCCTGTCAGGCCGCAGAGGCTCTGGGTCTTGAAAAGAGGAAGAAGCAGGAGGCTTCCTGCGCGGGGCTCAGTTCACCTGGTCCACGGGCATTTCCGGTCGCCTCCTCCATTTCAGCGGGATGGAGAGACGGACAGCACGCTCAGGGGCCATTCTGGGGGAAAGAATGACCATGAAATGAACAAAGGAAAATGTATTGTGAAATAACACACCTAGGTTTTCTCGGTACAATATGTGCCCATTGTGAAAACGTATAAATCTGAAAATAAAAACAACATAAACATCATTTGTACTCTTGCCATCTAGAGATAACCGCTCTAAAAGTGTGGTCTCCTCTCTTCCAGGGGGAGGTTAAAGTATGGGGGGTAGCGAGAGACAGAAAGAAAGAATCCTGACCCTAAAGGGGTTGTGATTCATTATATAGTCCTTTCTTTTTTTTTTTTTACCGGTGTAAATAGTCACTAACATGAATTCATATAGGACAACACAATTAACTATGATCAATGAGACTTTATCCTCCCTCCCTCCCCTTTAAGCAATCTGGGACCAGGAAAAAAGGGGGACTTAATTTCCATGCTCAGGAATACGACAGGACATCACATGGCACTCATGTTTTCCGCGCCTGCTAACACATTCTCTAGTCTCCCAGATTAATGAGAGAGATGAGGGGATTTACACACTGCTGTGCACTGAGAAGGGGGCTTACCAGTCTCCTGAAGTAATATCATTTGACATTCGGAGCTATTAGCCTGCCACTGCAGAGGGCACTCATTCTTTAGCCTGACTTGTGTTCGGCGGGTGGCAGTCCCCTTCACGTCCCCTTAGTACCGTGGCGGCTACAGGGCACTGACCTTTCTCACGCGGGAGATGTCATTGCTTTCACACTGATCGCCCAGAAACACTTAGCAGATCTCCCACTGTTAGCTCCATCCCACGCCAGCAATGCCGGCGTTTTATGACTGTCATGTGGCTTGAGCCAGCTGAAAACTGCCGAGGATGGGGACGCTGTGCTAAATTAGTATCTTCCCAGAGAGTCACTGAGTCAGTTTGCGTGCAGCTAATAAGTACCGCTTTGGCCAAAGGCAAAAGCCACAAAATCATCAACTGTTGGAGGTAGAAGGGAACTTCAAGAACTTCTGGTCCAGCCCTTTCATTTTGCAAATAAAGGAAACTGAGGACCAGGGAGGGGGAGGGCTTTATTCTTCAAGGTCACAGAGCTAGGCCAAAGTGGTGGTTTCCAGCCTGTATGCTGGCAGCATGCGATCTGAAGTGGAATCCCACATGTATAACTACGATAGGCATGAAACAGCTAAGGAAGACAATCGTAAGAAAAGCGGGGCTGGCATCCGAAGCTTCCTCCCTCCTTGTCCATCTCAGCTCTGAGGTATCTTAGGGAAGCCCTGGATCTCCACAGAGCACAAATCGAAACCACTTCCTATGGCTTGCTGGCTCTAGTAATACTTATCGCACCTCCAAATATTCTTTACGTAACCAAATAATCTAGATTAGACTGATAAATAATTTAAGTTAGGAGAGTGAAATCTCACAGGCTTCTCATTTGCCAAAGGAAGCCATTAATGGTCTCTGTGACAGCAGGTGACATGTCCATTTTAAGTTGAAGAGGCAATGAAAATGAGTAGACCTTGTGGTCTTCTCGCCCAGCATTGATTCTAGCCCTGGTACATTGAAGGGTGCTCTGTGGTGTAGGTGGGACTAACCCCACCCCCAGTTCCAATTAGCTATCGGCTGAATTAGCAAACGCCTTTAGTAGACTCAGCTCCACCGAGAAAGAACAAATATTGACCTTGGTGTTAGCAAATCAAGCCAGACTTACTAATTAAAGGATACAAAAGAAAGTCCGGGTGCTAAAAAGTATATTCAGCAGAGAGGTTGAGAACAGTCTCCAAAGGAGTTGTAAGTTTTCAGGTTATAAAAATTCTAAACAATAGACCCACAGTTACAGATGATAAATTTGAAAAAGTAAGGTCACATCGGACTGCTATATACTCAACTGCCTTCCTCCATAAAGAATGCTGAGCGTGCTTTGCAGGTAACCTAGTCTGAATAAATCTTGAGACTCCCTCGTTTGGGTCAGTTGCAAACCAGCACTTTTCAGATTATATAATATATAACTAAAGAGTATGGCCCAGTGCAATACACTTGATCACAAATCTAATCCTAATTATTATCCTCAGCCTTCTTGGGCTAACGTAACATGGCCTAATGAATCTATGAACTAAGGACTACCAAACTAAAATGGGACTCAATCACCCTATCTTAGGAGTTGATGCCATTAAACCAACTCTGAAGTCTTTCTTACAGTGTAATTATAACTCATGGCCACAGTGAATGACTCAAAGACAGACATGAGCCATAATTGGTCCAATCAGAGGAATGTTCAGGATTTTTGCTTGACAGTTTAGGTAGACATAGTCTTTCCCAAGGATATTAACAAGTAAGCAGGTAGTTGTCTTTCGTACTGGCTGCCTTCCTAGAGCTGAAGGGGATCCCACCTTAGGATAAAGCTGATATCAAGGAAGGGAGAACAGAGCATACAAAGAAACTAGCTCCTTCTTGGCATCATTGAGCAGCTTGATCAACCCTTCCCTGAAGTCAGAACTTCTGAAACTTCTGTTCCACAAGCCAATGCATTCCCTTTGTTTAAGCTATGTTGACTTGGGTTCTTTGATACTTGCAATGGAGAGCATTCTTATTGATATGCAAACATATGATGGTTTCCCAAGTTCATGAAATCTTGAGACATAAATGCTTCCAACTTTATTAGGGAAATTCACTTTCAGAACGCTGCAGTATTAAGCCAGTAAATCCAATCCTTCAGTCAATAGTTTAGGTCAACAAACGTGTGGAGACCAGCTCATGCCATAGCCCACATTATGCAGCAGGCTAAACAGAATCCCAATATCCCCTACTTCACAACACAAGAACACCACTCAAAAAAGATATACTGAGTTCACAAAAGTGGTACTGTATTAGCTTCCTAGAGCTACCATAAAAAAATTACCATACACTGGATGACCTAAAACAACAGAAGTTTATTCTCACACTTCAGGAGGCCAGAAGTCTGAAATCAGGGCATCAGCAGGGATACATTCCAAATGAAGGATCCCTGGGGAATCTTGTATGGTCTCTTCCAGCTCTTGGTGGTTCTTAGGGTTCCTTGGCCTGTGGCAGCATAACTCCAGTCGCTGTCTCTGTCTTCACATGGCCTTCTCTGTGTATCTCTATATGTCAAAACTCCTTCTCCTCTCTCTTATAATAACACTTAGCTAGTCATACTAACTCCAGATGATCTCAACTGGAGATCCTTAACTTCATTCTATGTTCAAAAAGCCTGGTATTTCCAAATAAGGTCACATACACAAGTACCAGGAGTTAGAACTTGGATAGAGCTTTCTTCAGGTTAGGATTTGAATAGAGCTTTCTGGACACTCTTCAAGGTACCAACTTGGTGAACACATACTCCTGATTTTTTTAATACCCCGTCTGAGGAAATCACCACCTTAATCCCTCAAAAGCAGTATAACTAAAACTGAACTCATTCTTATTCCTCCCAAATGTGTTCCTTCTCCTGAATCTCTTACTAGTAATGTCCCACATTTAACCAGTTGCTATGCTCTATTTTACATCTGAAATTTGTCTTGTATCCATTTCCTTCTCTATTCACAACAACTCTTTCAAGTGTTTGCATTTCTCACACACTAGCCTTATCCTTGGCCTCCCTGATCTTGGTTCCACCATCCTCTACCTCTAATCCATCCTTCCCACCACTAAATGATTGACTTTCCTGAAAGAGCAACCTGTTCAAAACCTACTGATGACTTTCCGCATTTATTTCATCTGATCTTTACAAAGGTGGTTTTCCTGATTTTCTCAATGAAGCGCAGGAATGAGCAGTGGCCTGCAGAGCCCACAGCCAGGATGAGCGCTGAGCTAGGAACCTGGTCTCCTCTCCCTGAACACAGTTCCCCTCCCCTTCCCCACATCCAGGTACATTTGGCAGAAACCTAACATTATCTCAACTCTTCAGTAATCCAAAAACCCACGGGGAGAAAAAGATAACCTGTGCAGATTGTACAAGTTATACTGTTCCCTTAAACAACTAGCTTCACGAAATAGTGTTTTAGGGAAGTTGGCCTTTGGCACACAGGCTTCCCTTCATTTCAGAGGTAATTCTGTCCTTTCCTTCCCCTTTTCCCAGCTGTGGCACCATAGAAGCTGCTAAGCAATTGTCCCTGACAAGGTCTCAGCGCCTGTCAATAAAATGGAATATTCTCCCATTCTCTGTTCCCTATTAGTACGGAGGAAGGTGTCAATCAAAGCACATCAGTAAATGCTGGCTTTTAAGAGAAGGCAGAAGGCCCTGACAGGTGGGGAATAAAAGATGACTATTTTTAAACTAACAAGTCCCCTTTTAAAGTAAGGCAAGTTGAGTAAAAGAGAGACAAGTTTCACTACTCGCTTCTCCGGAGATGAAAGGTCTCCTTCAGGTCAAGCCACCCTCTTGATTTGAGAAGGATGTCTTGTTTGTCCAAAGAGCAATTTTCAGTGATGTGCTACTGCTCTTTGAAAATCAAAGACATAAACAGCTCAATAAGTAGGTATCTGGGGGAAAAAAAAACATTTTTTTTCCCAAAGACTCAAGGATTTATAAGATTTTCAAAAGCTTGGCCATCATATTTAACTAAATAAGACCTTCAGCGAATGGAGAATTGATATGCAGGGTGTGTGCAATTAAATGATATCAAATTTAACAACAGATTCAATAAATACAATCCAGTTCATTGTGTATATATGTACACAATGGCTGCCATCTTTGTGCATAGCATTGCGCTATACAAAGACAAATGCACGGAGACTAAGATAAAAGGGCATTGGCCCCCTGACAATATGTACTAATTTGACACAGGGTTAATATCTGCACACATACCTGCAATGCCTGCAGCATCACTCAAGCCATATTTAAGGGTAAAATAATCAAACTACTATTCTATTCACTACATCCCCAAAAGGGTACCTTCCAATTGTCTTACCCAAAACTAAACTAGTTATCAGAACGCAGGGCTCTGTCACGTTAGAAGGTAGCAAGTAGCTCTTGAGCCCACACCTGAATCAATGTATTGAATAGACTCATTAACCTTTGCTCAAACAGCCACATATGTTCCTAGCAGGTGGCAGCATTCTTCAGTTCCCGGTGATATCCAGATAATTCCAGCACAAACACAGAAATGTCAGTGTTGCTAAACTTTTTAATTACACAGCCATATTTTCTTCACGTGACAGAGAAAATGGCACACTGCATACTTCTAATTCAAAGAGCCGGCTCCGGAAGCAAATGCGTGTGAGGAAGAAGGCACAGTGGACTCAACACAAAAGCCCATGAGGGTCCAGAGGGAAGGTAACTTGGACTTGGTGAGGCCCTGAGAATGAAGGTGGCAAGAAAGAGCCAACTTCAGTACAAGTGAACGCTCCACCACTGCACAGAGGACCCTCGGGTTTTCCACTCCTAGGCCACACCGGAAAGTGGGAGACTAGCTAGTGGGGTGTAAGAAGCACAGGGCATGCTTTCAGAAGCTTTCCAGAAAAGGTAAGACACCTGCTGGCTTACATACTTTTCTGTGAGAAAACAATGCATTTTCAGAACTGTTTATGTTTAGTTTGGTTTTCAATCCTCCTGGCATTAAGCTCTTCTAAAGTGCTTAATCCTTCAACCCTTACTTCCCTTCTACCCACTCTCCAGCCTCCAGACACAGACAATATTTCAAATAGTCCCCATAATCTTAGGACCTGACTTCAGAGGGCATCTTAATACAGGCACAGAAACCAGGACCATGAAGGCTGCTGACTTACTTATTTCCAGTCCCAGCCCATCATTCATATGTCAGAGAATTGTTTTCATGCCTGTTCCCGCTCCTGAAATGTGATCAGTGTGGTACAGAAGAAGGAGTGTGAGCTTTGAGCTCATCAATCCAAATCTGGGCTCAAACACTTCCCTCTGAACTCCAGAGGTCTCCTCTATAAAGTAGGGTTAATGATGCCCACACGCTAGAGTTGTGAAAGGGACTAACTAAAACACCTACCCCAATATTTTCCCCACAATAGGTGTTTAATAAATGATAGTCTACTGCCTTCCATTTCAGTGTGAGGCATATGATTTATTCATCATAGTATCACTAACAGCACAAAACTTAACATATTGTAAAATGCTCTTTAATTTTTTAAAAAAAAATCATTTTTATATTCATTGCCAGCACGACTCAACTCATCCCCCAACCACTTCTGCCTTCAGTGTGACAGACAATAACCCAGAAGATGTATTAGAGTGTTGCTAAGCAGCTAAGTGACTGTGAAAGATAATAATAAAAGAAATACATCGATAGCCTTGTCCTTGACATTTCAAGATGGTGGTAGGAATGGTTTAATGTCATGTAAATGAAAATATCATGAAATGCTTATAGCTTCCAGGTTACCCAAAAATAAAGGCTGCTCTCTATGCAATGACTTAGCCATTCTCCAGACTCTATGTCATGACTTTTGGTTTTAAACAGGCCTGTCTCTCGCCCACAGTTATTCCCTAGCACTCTATAGCTCTC
This sequence comes from Lasiurus cinereus, assembly GCA_011751065.1. Lineage (NCBI taxonomy): Eukaryota > Metazoa > Chordata > Mammalia > Chiroptera > Vespertilionidae > Lasiurus > Lasiurus cinereus. Next base: position 30,285,461 of record JAAGEH010000125.1, on the reverse strand, counting down.
TGTGTAGAAATGGGTGGGAGCACCAAGATAGTGTGAAACTGTATGGAACCAACCATGCATAAATGTCACACCATGTAGACTGTCTTAAGTACATGCCTCATTGTCCCCATTGTGACTGCCCAAATTGAGCAAAATAGCTGTTCTTAAAGAGATTAGGGTTCCCTAGTTGTCTGACAGGGATGCCCAGACTTAGATGTGAGAGAAAGAAATCAGAATTATACACTAAACTAGAGGCCTGGTGCATAAAATTCGTGCAAAGGTGGGACACCTAGGCCTGGCTGGCGATCAGGGCTGATCAGGTTCCCTATCTCCCTGCCTCCTCCTTCCCTCGCTGCCCACATCCACTGCCACCCACCCCCAGTCTCCCATCTCAGCCAGGGCCCAGCCCCAATCAGGCAATTGGGACCTGCTGGCCAGGGGGAGGGACTGGGAGATTGGCTGGCAGCCCCAATCAGGTGATCAGGGCCTGCTGGGAGGGACCAACTGCCACCATGGTGGATGGGAAGCAGGCGAATCGGGTCCTGCCGGCCAGAGGAGGGGCAGGGGAGGGAACCAGGAGGTTGGCTGCCTGCCCCAAGGAGGGAGCTAGCCCTCAGTCCCCCTGGGAAAGGGACCACGTCCACTGCCACCCACAGCTGGTTCCCCAGCCCAGCCCAGGGCCCAGCCCTGACCAGGCAATCAGAGCCTGCCGACTGCGGGGAGGGACCAAAGGTTAGCTGACAGCCCCATTGACAATCAGGGCCTGCGGGCTGGGGCAGATCCTGCGTTCAGCATCTGCTTCCTGGTGGTCAGTGCACATCAGAGCGACCGGACATTCCAGTCGCTCCAGTGTAATGGTCGCTTAGGCTTTTATATTTATAGATAGCTCTGGCCAGTGTTAGTGGTTAGAGCATCAGCCTATGCACAGAAGGTCCTGGGTTTGATTCCCTGTTAGGGACATGTACCTGGGTTGCATCCCTGGATTCAATCCCAGGCCCCAGTCAGGGTATGTGCAGGGGTTGACCAATTTATGTGTCTCTCTCATATTGATGCTTCTCTCTCTCTCTTTCCCTTCCCTTCCTGCCTTCCTTTCTACTCTCAAAAAAAAAAATCAATGGAAAAATATCCTCCAGTGAGGATTAGCAAAAAACAAACAAAACCAAAAACTAAATAAAAATGATAAATGAATAAGGTTTACCATAGCTTCTCCCCCTGTTTACAGTTGCTCATAAATGTGTGTGTGAAACAGTATATATTAAAAATTGCAGGTGCTTCACTCTGCTCTGACCTGTGCTTCTGGAAGAATAGTGTGCCCACCATATTTTAAAACTGGAGCAGAATGTCAGTGTAAGTACTTCTAATGAAAATCCTACAATAGCAAAAATGCACAAATTCCTTTCTCAGTGAAACCAGGACACATATAACATGTGGACTCCAGAATTCATGGAAGAGTTTCTCAAAGCAGCCAAGATCAGGCTGTGGCTGCATAAAAAGTAACAAGAAGAAGCCGAGGGTGAAAAGGCCCAGCAGTGGTGCCAGTAAAAAATAGGCTGCTTTCCCTGGTCAGTGTTAGAGCATCAGCCCACTCACCAAAGGGTCGCAGGTTCGATTCCTAGGCAAGGGCACATACCTGGGTTGCAGGCTCAATTCTCAGCCCTGGTCAAAGTGTGCGTGGGAGGCAACCAATTGATGTGTCTCTCTTGCACTGATGTCTCTCTCTCTCTCCCAGCCCCCTCTCCTCCTCCTCCTCCTCCCTTCCCACCTTGAATAGAAAAAATATCTTTGGGAGAGGATTAACCAGAAAAGGATGAAGATCTGAAATGAGGACCTCATCCTGAAGCAAACTATAACTCATTTCCACAAAGAGTACAGGAGCTGTGTTCAACAAGGCAGGAGGAAAAAGCCCTCCAGGACTATATTCAACTTGGAAAGGCAGAGGAAAATGGGTTATATTCTGAATGAATGAATGAATGAATGAATGAATGAATGAATGAATCAGAGATGCGCTATACTGCCAGAAAAAGTCTCTCTCTGTGGCAGAAAAGACAAAGAAAGCCCTTGGATCATGAAGCCTGAAAGATACATCTAGGCATCCTGTACCCCCACCTACTATCACCAAGGAACAGCTCATAAGGAGGTCAACCAGAAAAATAAAATGGATTGAAATGTAAAAACTAAAAACACATAGGTAAAATAGTGATACAAACTTACTATAAGCAAATCAGGAAAGGATAGCAAAACTTACCCCTATCCTATATAATAAAAGGGTGATATGCAAATTAACCCTAAGCATGGAACAACCAGTCGCTATAATGCGTACTGACCACCAGGGGGCAGATGCTCAGTGTGCTTCCACAGGGGAAGCACCACTCAGCAAGAAGCCAGCTCATGGCTGTCCAGCACAGCAGTAGCCTCTCCTGCCTCTGTGGTAGCAATAAGGATGTCTGATTAATGGCCCAGGGGAGCGTGCCTAAGCCAGTAGTCAGACATCCTCCAAGGGCTCCCAGGCTGCCAGAGGGATGTCTGACTGCCAGCTTAGGCCCGATCCCCCAGGAAGTGGGCTTAAGCCAACAGATAGACATCCCCTGATGGGTCCCAGACTGCAAGAGGGCGCAGTCCCAGCTGAGAAAACCCCCACCCCCCATCCCCGAGTGTACGAATTTTCATGCACCGGGTCTCTAGTATTACATAAGTGTAGGTTTTCTTTACAGCATGTCTTCTTAAACTAATATTTGTTCTAAAACTAAGAGCAGCTTTTCCAACAACTCACTGAAGTAAACTGTATTTGGGACTGTTAAACAGACATTCACACATTTGCATCATTTTCTCAAAGGTAATTTTTTTTTCCAAAAATTATAGAGTTGGGATTTGGTACTTTAACCTTGATTCATTGCCAGTGAAAAGTTTTCATTTTTAAGTGTTATTAACACTCTTGTTGATATTTTTAAACTCTACTTTGAGTTATTTTCTAACAAGACATTCTCTGCAAAAGAAATCTTTTACTAAATTGTACAGAACACTATGGTGGAACTATGGCAATCATTGAATTTGGAATCAAAAAGTATAGGCTAGAATTTCAAAGCTCAATATAAGTTCCATGAAGCTTAGTGGTCTTTACCCCTCCTCCCTCCAGCCAAACCTAACTCTTTCTCACACACTGTTGTCTTCAAGACCTGGAGAACAAAAAGTCTGCTGTCTGTTGGCTTAACTTGATGTAAGATTTAATTGTCACTAGTGACATTTTGAGTCTGATATTTTTTTAGGGGGAGAGGGCCTCGGTATTATAAAATGCTTAGCTGCACCCTTGACTTCTACTCACTAGATGCCAGTAGCCCTCTCCAGGTTTCTCCAAATGTTCCCTGGGAGGCAAAATATCAACTGATATAGAACCACTGCCTTCTGTGGCTAGTGGGACATTTCTGAGCATCTCATGGAAAGTCTAATCCTATATAATAAAAGCCTAATATGCTAAGTATCTGGTCATCAGGTCTGCCATTCAACCAATCAAAGCATAATATGCTAATGATATGCTAAGGCCACTCAACTGCTTGCTATGACATGCACTGACCACCAGGGGGCAGATACTCTGACCAGTAGGTTAGCTGGCTGCTGGGTCCAGCCAGTTGGGACTGAGTAAGACAGGCTGGACATGCCCTGGAGCCCTCCCATGGCCCCTCCCTGGCTGGCCAACCTCCTGCATCCCTCCCCAGCCCCAATTGTGCACTCGTAAGGTCACTCGGCCTGGCCTGCACCCTCTTGCAATGCAGGGCCCTTCAGGAGATGTCAGAGAGCTGGTTTGGACCCGATCCCACAGGCTAGGCCGAGGGCCCCCAACTGGTGCACAAATCCATGTACCAGGCACCTAGTGAACAATAAAATTTCTCATAGCCCTTTAGATGAAAGTATTCCAGGGAGATTAATATATGTAGTATTTATTCACTTCACTCAACTGGCTTACTGAGTCAGCTCACTATGGACCCCCTTTCTTTATTCCTTTAATCATGAGAACATCTAACCCCTCTGTAGCCAAGACCTCTGCCTCAAGAGAGGAGTTTTCATGTATGAAACACAACCCTGCTCTAATGCTTAATGCTTTTAGCCAGTCTTCCTTTGTTATCATCTGAGTAATTATTTCTATACTGTCCTATAATTTTTGCATATAACATAAACATTTCCACAGCATTACTAAACCAGCATTTATAAACTGTTGTAATAAGAGTGAGATCCTAGCCCAGCTGGCATGACTCAGTGGTTGAGCATCTACCTCTTATCAATTCCCAGTCAGGGTACATGCTCACGTTATGGGCTTGATCCCCAGTAGGGGGTATGCAGGAGGCAGCCAATCAATAATTCTGTCTCATCATTAATGTTTCTCTCTCTCTCTCTCCTCTTATCCTCTCTGAAATCAATAAAAAAGTATTTTTTAAAGAGCGAGATTCTGATGGGGAAAGATTTTTCCCCAGACCCTCACTAAGATAGATGAAGAACTGGAATCAGGGTATAGCTCTGTCACTTATTGGCTAATAATTGACATGTTAATTAATCTCCTGAACCTCTGTTTCCTCAACTATAAAGTGCCTGCAGCAATGTGTGCTTCCAGAGGCAAGAAGTAAATGAGATATAGCATGCAAACACCTAGAAAGTACCTGTCCCTAATAATAGATCAATAAATGTAGCTACAACTACTCTTGTAGCTTAGTCTTTTATATTTTAGTGTCCTGTTCCATGGATTTGTGCACATTGAAAGGAAATTATTTAGAAGAAATATTTTAATATCACTATTCGTGTCTTGCCAATGAAAGAAAATAGGATTCTACCACGTCTCCTATCTACCTACTCCAGGACTTCTGTGAGGATCAAATGGGATGAGGTAGGTGAAACACTTCACAACCATTTGGTTAAACTGTAAAATGTTTGCACCTGGCTATAAAGTAAATCGGGTTCCTGGGCTGAAGAAACCCCAAGGAGGCTAGTCGCTAAGGAGAGGAAGCTGGGGGTTGCTACACGATGTCATTACCCAGCGGGTAATAGCAACCATTTCCTGGCTGGGCTCTGGGCTGCATTTTGCACTATGGAGTCTTGGCAGTGCTGGCTGTGGTTTGGCGGGGTGTCGCTCTGGGGTGGTGGCGGGGCTTGTGTCCTACTTGGAGGAAATTGAGTGTTGGTTTGTCCGTGCCAGGTCCATGATGCTGTTTATTTTTAAATGGCCAGTGTTGTGTCATGGCAGCTCCTGCATGGTCAGTATGATCATAGCTACTGGTCAGACTGACGGACATTTAGCCCTTTATATTTATAGATATCATCTGAAAAGTTAGCCAACAGCTCAGCCCTCCCCACTCCATGGAGCTGCTGTTTGAACAACTGAGTTTCTTAAACTGGGTAATGAGCATTTTATTTTCATTATATTATTCATTTAACTGGATATGTTGTTCACACTAAATCACTACAGAACAGTGAATATATATATACAGCATCACTGAGAGTCGCACTAAACTTCTGCTCATTTTGAAAAGCAGAATGACAAAATTTGAAATGAGAGATGCTTGTGAAAACCAGAGAAAGGAGCAAATTCTAAGGAGTTTAGAGGCAATACAAACCAACTGAAGTAACTTGGAACCTTAGTCCACTCCTCTCACTCCCTCCCCCACATTTTAAGTGAGCAAATCAAAGACCCAAACAAAATCACCTCCACTGAAAGATAAGCAACCATCAGAAATGAAACAGCATGACCCATTATTTACTCTTCCAATAAAAATGGGGAGAGCTATCAGAGCAAAAAGTAGATATAATACAATTCAGAAAAATAATTACTCGAGGAAGCAAGTGGGGGGACCTTTCAGACATATTTCTCTCTATTTTCAAACAAAGAAAACAAAAATTCATTGAAAAAAAAATGAAAAAGAGATAAAAGATAAAAGAAAATCTAAGACAACAGACAGGGAGAAAGAGTTAGCTGTCAACTCCCAGGAAAGAAAGAGAGAATGGCTTAGCACTTAATCGAATGAAAAATTCATGATCCTGGGAGTGAGGTGGTTTGAGTTTGAATCTCAGCACTACCAGCTACTAGCTGTGGAATACCTCTCTGAACCTCTTTCCTCATCTATAAAACCAAGATAAAATCTATTTCACTGGGTCATTATAAGAATTAAACAAGAAAATAATGCAGTCTAGTAATAGCCTCACAGGATAAAATAAATGTCTTTCCTTTTAGCCCTGCTGGCGTGGCCCGGGGTTGAGCATTGACCTAGGAATTAGGAGGTCACAGTTCAATTCCCCAGTCAGGGCACCTGCCTGGGTTGCAGGCTCTATCCTCGATAGTGGTAGTGCAGGAGGTAACCAATCAATGATTCTCTCTCATATTGATGTTGCTATCTTTCTCTCCCTCTCCCTTCCTCTCTGAAATCAATTAAAAATATATTTTTTAAAGTCTCTCCTTTTATCCACTTGTTTATCCTTATATGTCCCTTCCTTTGCCTATTACTCCCCCTCCATCTGTCTGTCAGACTCTCAATTTTTCTGTGACAGCGTGAAGCAGGTGAAGAGGAAGATTTAAAATCAACAAATTATTCAAAAGACTCCCTATACCAGTGGTTGGCAAACTCATTAGTCAACAGAGCCAAATATAAATAGTACATCAATTGAAATTTCTTTTGAGAACCAAATTTTTTAAACTTAAACTTCTTCTAAGGCCACTTCTTCAAAATAGACTTGCCCAGGCTGTGGTATTTTGTGGATGAGCCACACTCAAGGGGCCAAAGAGCATGTGGCTTGCGAGCCGCAGTCTGCCGACCACTGCCCTAAACCATTAATATCAATCTACTCTCCCAGTCAGAATTTTTCCAGTTTATAACAAAATCTATGTTATACATATATATATGCACACACACAGCACAAAATATATATACAAAGTATTTATAATAATAAAAGTGTAATATGCTAATTAAACCAGACGTCCTTCCAGGACAAAGCCAGAGCTACAGACATGGGATTGAGGCAGCCGCCACAGCTGCGAGGGAGGGATCCAGGCAGCCGTGGCTGTGAAGGCTTACTCTTGCACAAATTTCGTGCATCAGGCCTCTAGTACATGTATATACACCAATGTGAGCCCATATATTTAACTAGAGGCCCAATGCCTGAAGATTTGTGCAAAAATGATCCTTCCTTCCCCTGGCTGGCGGCACCACCTTCGCTCCAGCCAGAGCCACCTTTGCTCCAGCCAGGAGTTGCCTTTCTGTGGAATGCCTTTCTGTGGAACGCAGGGCCGCTCTGTGGCTATGTATGCAAATTAATCCACCATCTTTGTTGGGTTCAGTATGCATACTCACCCCTGCTTGGCTGGTGGACATCACGAAAATATGGTCAATTAACATCTTTCTCTTTTATTAGTGTAAATAAGGAAAATCTCCCTTACTCTAAAATTGTTGGGTAAACATGATCCATTCATATCAGCTTAACCAAAGATAATCCTATCTAAGAAAAGAGTAATATGCAAATTGACCTTACCTCCACTACACCCACAAGCCATGCCCACTAGCCAATCAGGAGCAAATATGCAAATAAACCTAACCAAGATGGCTGCAGCCACGAAGAGTAGGAGAGATGCTTGGGTTTCCTCAGCAATGGAGGAAGCCAAGCTTTCTGCCTGCCCTTGCCGGTCCAGGCCTCCACTCAAGGCTACAAAGGTTCAATGATAGAAAATAAATAGATAACCTAGAGGAGATAAAATGGCAGTGGAGTAGACAGACATGTCTGGAACTAAGAGTCGCACGGGGAGTGTTTATTGGCAAGGTAAGAGTCAGTTATCCTCCAGGAAAAGGTGGGGGTCTGCTGGACGGGGCTCTCCTGGCCAGGCAGCCCCACTGCCATGGGGATTTTGTCCGCTGGAGCCACCAGCTTGAATGCGGAGACCGCGCCATCTTGCAGAGGGAGGTGGATGTCTGCAGTGGTCTGAAAGCTGCAGCTGAAGCACCCACAGAACAGCCGGGGACCCAGAACACTGCTCTCCAATTGGCGCAGACACAGAGGAGATCCACACAGCACACAGAAAGGTCAGATTTCGCCTGGGATAAGGTGAGGTCTCCTGCCCCGCAGAACAGAGACGCGCACACTGTGGGAACCAGGCTGCGGAAGAGCTGCTTCTGGAGAGTTCCTCAGATGTGAGGCAGGGTGTGATCCCTAAGTGTGGAGGCAAACTCTCAGAGCTGTTGACAGAGGGGAGCTCTGGAAAGCGACTCGTTTTGATCTGAGGCAGAGGCACAGCCTGGGAGTTATTACAGTGTCCCGGCTGCAAAATCCCCACAAACCGGTTTTGAGAACCACAGACTGTTGACTTCATAGCTTAGGTCATTCCCTCTTTGTCATGTTCCTAAACAAGGTTGTCCAATAGAACACTTCCTTTATACTAGAATGTTCTGCAATAAAGGAAATGTTCTAAATCTGGGCTCCCCATCATGATAAAACAGCCTCATACACCTACTGAGCACCAGAAATGCCCAACGAATAATTGAAGAACTGGAGTTTTAATTTGATTTCATTTTGATTAATTTAGATTTAAGTGCACAAAGCCCCATGTGGCTAGTGCTACCACACTGTAAGCACAGATTTGGACTAATTAAGTCATATAATCTAGAAAGTGGAAATAATTTCATTTAACTCACTTTATCCACTCTCCCATTCTAACAAGACTCTTTTCATTAAGTGTGATTATGTCCCCTCTCCTGATGGTGACCAACTCAGAACAGTGGCAGATCTCAGTTTCCCTTACTTTCTCTGTTTCTGCTCAGACTGACTACCATAGGGATAAATAGCCCTAACACGGCCAAAGAAGGAAATGTTATCAGTGGAAAAGCCTAGATCAGTGGTTGGCAAACTCATTAGTCAACAGAGCTGCAAGCAGTTTGCCAACCACTGGCCTCGACTATTGACTAGGTATCTTGCTCAATAGATTTAAACATCTCTCCATGCTTTGCACTACATGACAAAAGATATTCTCGGGCTCATTCTCTCCACAGCCTCAATAAGGTGCTTCCTAGGGCTGTTCTTATAATGTTCAGCACAGGCTCAGGACTCACCCCAAAGTACAAATCTTTGCGGACCATTATTATGCAATCCGAGTTCACAGCTCTCTTGGGTCTGGAAGAAAATGTTTGCATTTCAAAGGAAGGAAGGAATTGCACATCTTTTATGCTACACATCCTGAAGATTGGTGGGTTTTTTTGTGTGTGTTTTTTTTTTCTCAGCTATGATTTTCATAACCCTTGGACAGCTGTAAGATGCTCCTGGAAAGTACTTGAACACAGACACCTGTGCTGCCATTTAAGTGCAGAGTTGTGACCCGGCACTCAAATTGGAAATAAGAACAATAACCTCTTGGGAATCTTGAGTACCTTATTAAGGTCTCATGCCTGATGGGAGCACCTAATCTCTTATAGGTCAACAGCACTGATTAACTTCCCTGACATGAGCTAACTCGACCTTATGCAGCTCTTGAACTCCAAGATGCTACAAAAATTCTTCCCAATGGTGGGATGTGTCTCCTCTGGGGACAGGGACTCTATGGCCCTAGACTGCAAACAAAGCTTACCTGACTGGCTATTTTATCATTACTTTCTCTGTTTCTGCTCCTTCTGACTACCATAGGGATAAATAGGATTTAAAGCATATGCTCCTTGTCATCTTATTCTTTTTTTTAAAAAAAAAAAAGTGGTAGTGCTTTTTAAAAAGATATTTGTATTTTTTAATATATACTTAATTGATTTCAGAGAGGAAGAGAGAGGGATAAAGAGATAGAAACATCAATGATGAGAGAGAATCAATGATTGGCTGACTCCTATACACCCTCCACTGCGGGGGATCGAGCCTGCCACCCCAGCATGTGCCTTTGGCCAGAATCAAACCTAGAACCTTTCAGTCCGCAGGCCAGCACTTTATCCACTGAGCCAAACCAGCTAGGGCTCACCATCTTATTCTGTGTATTTACTATAACGCCCAGTAGTCACCTCAGACAAAGTAAATGCTCATTAGATATCTGTCAATTACATAAAGAGAAATAAACCATAACTAGGATAATCAGAACTCCAACCAGGCCATATCACCCTTGAATGATTTGAAAGAAACTTTTAAAAATGTTAAAAATTATTGCCAATCTTTAATGAAAATAATAAATCAGAAATATATCCTAAGAAATATTTCTTCTTCTCTTTCTCTTGCCTAAAATAAAAATGCAATCTCTCTCTTCCTATATACTACATTTTTCCTTCAATTACTTATTTACATAAATATTTCTCCAAATTAATCTTATATTAATTTTCTTTCCCTATACTCTAATAGCTAGCTGATAATTTTCTTTTTTTATTTGGATTTGTTAATTTTAGGAAGAGAGGAGAGGGAGAGGAAAAAGAGAGAAGTTGAGAGAGAGAGAGAGAGAGAAATTGTTCCATTTATTTATACATTCATTGACTGAGTCTTGCATGTGCCCAGAGCAGGGAATCAAACCCATAACCCTTGGTGAATAAGGATAGCACTCTAACTGTCTAGCTAATAATTTTCCTAATTCTATTTCATTGCTGAATGTCAGGTTAAACTAAATCAGCTCTATTCAAGGTTTTATGTGCCTGTAGTTGATACATAGGGCGCTGCAGAAAGTTAACATCAAATCTTGGAATAAGTGTGACATCTGACATTTATGTTAATGAAGGAGATTGGCCTTGGGTTTTCCACATTCAAAAAGCAGGAGTTTAGGAATCCAATTTAGCTGACTAGTGTATATATTTTTATAGCACTTGTTTAAACAATTAAATTAATGAATCTACAAAAGGAGTAAGATTTGTATGGAGTCAAGGAGAAATGGCACTAAAGTAGGAGAATGTTGTCATTGTTATCTAGCAAATGAGAATATTCTAGTCACTTAGCATTGCATAAAGTCTGATCTATGGCCTGGAGAGAATACCCAGATGGTCATCCAATTACATTCCTTCTGAAAACAAACCTTCAGGTTACCTCCTATACCCCAATTTGTCCTTGGGCTGATTAAAATGAAACCTTACTTTGTAAATCAATGGTCAACTCTAAACATGAGTCCGTTTCCTGAGCCTCATCAACCACAGGGCACTGACAAGTTTCGTTTCTGGGATTGCCCACTACTGTTCTCACACTCCAAACCCTAAGAAATCAGCCTGCCTCGCTTTAATAATATCTTCAACTCATTATCTTCATTCTCAACATCCTCTGCCTGAAAACACTTGACAAGTCCCATTCTTTTCACTACACTTGCAAACATATTCTATTCTCTCAACAGGCTACAGAAATAATGGAAGATGGAGATTTGCCAACTGCCCAAAAGATTTAAAAAATGTGAAGTTGAACAGTCTCATTTCTCGACTTTGAGGATAGCTGTTCTGCCTCCTATATTTGGCTTTGAAGCAACCCATCTTCTGAATCAAATGTACTGACCTTACGGAGGCCTGACTGATGGAAAGTGAATACATTTAGGGGCTAAACAGACATGGTTTGAATTCTACACCCACCATTTGCATTCACTTGCCATCTGAGATTCATCAAATCCTTAACCTGCCTTTCCCTCATGTCCTTATCTGTAAAAATAATAATACTTACATCACAAGATTATTACAAGTTTTCAAGAAAAAAATATATATTTAAGTATCTGGCATTTTAATGGGTATTCCAAAGTATTCATTTCCTTTTTCTCAAGTTATTTTCTCTGGCTAATAGCTATGGCATTTACTGGCATTTGTAGAACCTGTAATATCTCACTGAAAGGAGTCATTCCAATTACTATTCTAGCAGCTTTTTCTGAAATTACAAGCCATAAATTTATCATGCTATGTCCAGTATTAGTTATATCCTATCAGCTATACTTCCAAATGCACGGGTTTTATTGTTATTTATAATGAAAAGTTTTCCTACAATCCTTACAGAGGCACTTGGCTTTATTACATGCATGGTCTATGTTTAGACATATAATTATCTCCTTCTTTCCAATAATGAAGTTGTTAATATCAGGACAGTTTGTGATTTGGTGTGTGTGTTTGTGTGTGTATCCAAGAGGAAACAAGGAATTTAATCATCTCTATATTTATTAAAATATTTCCCCTGTTGGTTGGTCCACTTAAAAATCTGTTCTCTAGGTCTCATCCTCAATGGTCTATTCCCAAGCTTTGGAATGCAACTCCAGCTCCTGACTTACAGCCTGTGTCCTTGAACACAGAGTAGACTGTAAAAGTATAAAATGCATAATAGCCGAGACCGGTTTGGCTCAGTGGATAGAGCATCGGCTTGCGGACTGAAAGGTCCCAGGTTTGATTCCGGTCAAGGGCATGTACCTTGCTTGCGGGCACATCTCCACTGTGGGGTGTGCAGGAGGCGGCTGATCGATGTCTCTCTCTCATCGATGTTTCTGACTTTCTGTCTCTCTCCCTTCCTCTCTGTAAAAAGTCAATAAAATATATTTTTTAAAAATTTAAATGCATAATAATATAGACTTGTATACAAGCACACGCCCCCCCCCAAGGGCCCGGGGGTGGGACGCAGGGAAATGGGTCAGAATAGAGAGAAATTATAACCTGGCAAACAAACAAGTACATTTCTTGCATATATTTTCAGTTCCATTCAGCCCTGACCTATCTATGCTACTAGCTATATTATTTCTGAGAAGGGCACTGGGATTTATGGGAAAACCACTAAATATTTTACAAGGTCATAAAAACGCTAGCAAGCCAAAGGATCCTTTAACCTCTCTAAAAGACAGAAGAATGAGACTCAGAGGTTTTATTTCCCAGTGATTTGACTACATCAGTCTTGCTCAAGTATCCAAAAGAGATGTAAGTAGAAACATTAATCACAAACGATACACAACCTTAAAGAGAAAAGCTTACTCAAAAGTCAGCCTGCCACTGAGAGATTCCATTAAACTTGTCCTGACCCCCAATCCCATTGTCTCTTTAAAAAGCCCTTTCTGCAATATCTGTGAGCTCAATAGTTCATTTCCTCACCCACCCAGTATGGCTCAGTGGTTGAGCATTGACCTAGGAACCAGGAAGTTATGATTTGATTCCAGGTCAGGGCACATGCCCAGGTTATGGGCTTGATCCCCACCCACTGTGGAGTGTGCAGGAAGCAGTCGATGGATGATTCTCTCTCCTCCCTGATGTTTCTCTCTCTCTCTCTCTCTCCCTCTCCTTCCTCTCTGAAATTATTATAAATATATATATATATATACATAAATTTTAAACTCATATCCTCCTGCTCCTATTGCTCTCTTTCATTCTATAGCACGCTCAGTTCCTTTACCAGTTGCCAAGAGGAAACCACCACTCAAGTATTTCATGATTTGGAGAGGATTCCTGAAGACCTAGGGTGACACGTAGAGATGGGTTACCTCACAGAGCTCACATCTTTCCAGAATGTCCTGGTTTCTCCCTCACCACCTCTGGAACAACCAATGAGACAACGTTTTCTCATTGGTTTTCTTCTAATTATTGTCAGCTGAATCCAAGTGACAGGCAGAGCCTCTCTAGGATACACCGCGCTGACTCTTACCTTGGCCCAGGTGGGGGGGGGGGGGGGGGCGGGCTTTGATATGTAAATCCAGGCTAACACCAGGAATGAGGGAATGAATGGGACCTGGGCCCACCCAAGCTCCTTTAATCCTAAATTTTTGGTGAAACACTCCCCCACCCCCCTCCCACCTGCCACCCCCTTCACCTCCCACCCTGGTATTTGGAATATAAATAAACACGCTGCATCAGCTCTGGGTCCACTGTCTCTCCAGCAGAAGAGGGCCGTGGTCCCACCTGGTTCGCAGCTTTTTCCTCCCATTTTGTGTCTTGTCTCTTATTTCTCAATCCCCAGCCACCTCTACTCAGAACCGGTTCATCCCTCTTCCCGTGCTGGACGTGGAAAAGAGAGACGCCGCCATAGTTTTCATTAACCACGCAACACACACTTAGAACACACCGTGGCTCCTTTGGGCAGATGAGGGGGCGGGTAACCAGTGCAACCCCAAGCTCTTCTAAAAACGTTTTCCTTCAAAGTTATCTTTCACCAGCAATAGAATTCTAGTGAGTTTCATTTGCTCCAGTTCATTACACGATGACATTCAAATGGCAGTCTTCAGCCAAGATGGAAACCAACATTTGTGAATACTTCTCATATGCTTTATGTTTATTTCTTGCATCCGTCACAAAGCCAACCCTGAAAGGTCTGCATCACACAAAACAGGAAACTTGGGTTCAAGGAGATTCAATTACAGGCCAGGTCTCAGAGCAGGTAAATGATGGAACTGGCATCTAACTCAGCTCAGACTGACAACAAAGTTTAAGTTTGCCCCCAACCTTCAAGAACACCACCACCTCACCACCCCACCCCACCCCCACACACACACAAACTTATCCTGTTATCAAAGCCAGCCATTCAACCAGTTCAAAGTTAATGTCTGGAATATACCAAAACCTAGAAAGGCGACAGAAGTTCAGACCATATCAACAGAATGCCTCTCTTTTATCTCATTGCATTGAAATCCCAAATTCCAAGGGTTTCCTCTGAGCAATATTGCTATTGTCCTATGAAATGTTTCCAGGTTACTCCAGAAAAGAATGTCAAGAAAAACCTATATTCTACTGATAGTCAGTTATAAAAAGCAAGGAATCCTTTTGGATCTTTAGCTTGGAGACAAAAAAAAAAAAAGGCATGAAAAAGAATAGTATCTTTATTCATGGGCATACCATTTTAAATATCCATTTTCTTTTTTTACTAGAGGCCCAGTGCACAAAACTTGTGCATGGGAATGGGGGTGTCCCTCAGCCTAGCCTGAACCCTCTCCAATCTGGGACCTCCTGAAAGATGTCCGACTGCCTGTTTAAATGGGCAGTCGGACATTCCTCTCATAATCCAGGATTGCTGGCTCCTAACTGCTAGCCTGCCTGCCTTCCTGATTGCCCCTAACCGCTTCTGCCTGCCAGTCTGATCACGCCCTAACCAGACCTCTGCCAGCCTGATTGATACCTAACTGTTCCCCTGCCAGCCTGTTTGCCCCTAACTGCCCTGCCCTGTAGGTCTGGTCACCCCCAACTGCTTTCCCCTGCAGGCCTGGGTCCTCCCAATTGCCCTTCCATGCAGGCCCAGTCACCCTCAACTTCCCTCCTCTGCCAGCCTGGTCACCCCTAACTGTCCTCCCCTGCAGACTTTATCACCCCTAATTGCCCTCCCCTACTGGCCTGATTGCCCACAGCTGCCCTACCTTGAAGGCCTGGTCCCTCCCAACTGCCCTCCCCTGCTGGCCATCTTGTGGTGGCCATCTTGTGTCTACATGGGGGCAGGATCTTTGACTACATGGAGGCAGTCAACTTGTGTGTTGGAGTGATGGTCAATCTTCATATTACTCTTTTATTAGATAGGATAGAGGGCCAGCTGGTTTGCCCTGAAGGGTGTCCTGGATCAGGGTAGGGTTCCCTTGAGGCATGGGGTGGTCTGAGTGAGGGGCCCATAGGGGTTTGCAGGCCAGCCATGCCCATCTGGAGACCCAAGAGGAGGCCCTGGTATCTGGGATTTATTTATCTTCTACAATTAAAACTTTGTAGCCTTGAGTGGAGGACTGGGCCCACCAGGGCAGGCAGAAAGCTTGGCTTCCTCCATCTCCAGGAACAACTCAAGTGTCCTGCTCTCTCCAGCTCTGTGGCTGCTGCCATTTTTATTGGAGTTTATCTATCTTCAGTCATTAAAACTTTGTAGTGTTGAGTGGAGGCCTGGGTCACCAAGGGCAGGTAGAAAGCTTGGCTTCCTCCATTGTCAGGGAAACCCAAGCCTCCATCCTGCTCTCCTTGGCTGCAGCCATCTGGGTTGGGTTTATTTGCATATTTGCTCCTGACTGGCTGGTGGGTATGGCTTGGGAGTGTAGCAGAGGTATGGTCAATTTGCATATTACTCTTTTATTAGATAGGATTGCAGAAAACCTAAACTAACTAGCTGACCAGCCCATTTTTATTTTATACTAGACCCCTGGTGCACAAAATTCATGCATGGGGGCGGGGGCTGTCCCTCAGTCCAGCCTGCACCCTCTCCAATCTGGAACCCCTAGAGGGATAGCTGACTGCCCATTAATTTGCATACTCGCTCCTGTTTGGTGGGTGGTTGTGGCTTGTGGGTGTAATGGATGTATGGTCAATTTGCATATTACTCTCTTATTAGATAGGACTGAAGCTGACATTTCCCAATTGCAAAAACCATGGGGGACATAGTTACAATTACAACACGAAGGGAAAGAAAAGCCTCTCATGTTTGGCCTGAGCTCCTTCCCACAGCATCTTTAAAGATTTCTTTCTTTGGAGGAGCAGATGTTTTCTACAACCTTGTGCAAATTCTGAGAAAGAAAATGCTTATTTCCTCTGAAAGCATCTAAGCTCAAGATCCCATAGCCATCCTCTGTGGAATTTCTCTGTGTGCTATGCATGTTCTCCCACTGAATTCCCGTGTGTGTGTGTGTGTGTGTGTGTGTGTGTGTGTGTGTGTGTGTGTTTTGAAGAGAGAGGAGAACAGACCTAAGGGATAAGGGAAAACATTTCCTATTAAAAATGTGCCTGGGATGTACAAAAGATAAGAAATATAATAACCAACAGCCAGCCTAAAACATTTAGGCACTATCTTAAGAAAGTGATAACAGCATGGCTTGTACAATAGAAATATGGAAAGAACATACATCAACAAAGAAATAACAAATTATAGTGCAATCATGCAATGAATCTTGTGCAGTCAATACAAATAAATAATAGAGCTTTACTGGAACAATGCCAACAGTATTTTGCTTTTAAAAAGTTTGCTGAGCCTGGCTACTGAAGCAAAGTGGTTGAGTGTTGACTTCTGAACCAGGAGGTCATCGTTCAATTCCTGGTCAGGGCACATCCCTGGGTTGCAGGCTCAGTCCCCAGTGGGAGGTGTGCAGGAGGCAGCCAATCAATGATTCTTTCATCACTGGCTTCTATCTCTCTCTCCCTCTCTCCCTTCCTCTCTGAAATCAATAAAAACATTTTTTTAAAAGTTTGGTTAAAAAAACAATAGGGATCTTATGATTCCAAATATTAAAATGTATAATATGTGTATAAATTTTATTATAATAACCATGAATTATACTATATTATATACAACTGGGTGATATGATTTATGCCCCCAAAAGAAGGTTTGAGGTCTGTTAACAGCACTTGTCCTTGAATGGGACCATAAATGTCATTTGTTTTCTTCTTTTGGCTTGCCTGTATTTTCAGTTCATGCTATGAGAAATATGCATTACTCCTCTAAAAGTATTTTTAAAGTTACTTTTCAATTGAAGATTTACACATGTGAGGAATCCTTTGACATCCAACAGCATCCAGAAGCCAAACCAGAGGCCCTTTGATAAGGATCATGTCTGCCAAGCCCCAGTGTCTCCAGACTGATTCCCACAGTCAGCAGAAACCCTACTCAGGCCTCTCAGAACATCGAGCCAATTAGGGGCAGTGTCACCACTCCACGCATGCCTCATGCTCCAGCACAGCCGACGGCAAGCTCGCGCTTCCAATGGCACAGGGAGCAGCAGGCTGCAGCTCAGATTCCATTTTGTAACTGAGGATGAACCCCCAACATTCTAGACAGGAAGTACACATTCTTTCCACACTATTCACATAACCTATTGCTGAATAACAAGCCACTGCAAACGAGGTGGCCTAAAGGAACAGTCGTTTCATTCTGCCCCTGGACACAGAGGATCAGGAAGTGGAGAGCACAGCAAGGGAATCTCACTCTGCTCCACGGCTGAGGGCTGACATCTGGAGGGGGACTCTTTCATTCACACATGTCTGCTGCCCGCACTGCAATAAGTGGGTGTCTGGGCCCCCCCTGTGCACCCACCTGGGAAGCCCCACCCTGTGGCCTCTCCATGTGACGTGGGCTTCGCACAGTATGGTGACTGGGTTGCACAAGGGAGTGTCACACAATGAGCACTTCAGGTGAACCAGGTAAAGACTGTCTTCGATGACAGTAGCCGTGGGGCTCACAAACTGTCACCATAATATTTTGCTCTGAATAATCACAAGACTGACAGACTCAGGGGTGAGGACACAGACTCTACCTCTTTTTTGTAATCTTTATTGTTGAAATTTTTACATAGGTCACCCTTCCTACCCCATTAACCTCTTCCAGCCTACTCCTGCCCTACCCCCAAGCCCTCACCACCCCATTGTCTGGGTCCTTGGGTTATGCATATATGCACACATGCATTCAAATTTATTAGTTCATCTCTTCCTACCTACCCACTCCCTGTCTTGATATTAGAGTGTCAACAAATTTGTGGCCAGTTTCCAAAACTACCACTCACATTTATCAAGTTATTACTCTGTGACAGCCACTGGAGCTGGATCCAAAAGGAAAAAAATAAACAGAGAAAGCACTATATTCTGGATCAGAGGAGCTAGATAGTCCTCTGCCCTGTTTCTGCAATAAAGGTATTCTTTAAGAAGAGGAAGAAGAAGAAAAAGGTAAAGATAAAAATTATGAACAAATACATATCTATCAACAAGTGAACCTAAAAGTCAAGTGAATTAAAAATCTGATGAACAGAATAAACTGCTGAATATAGAATCAGAAGCCTGCCAAAAGGGAGTGGACTGACAATTCTCAGGGAGAAAGGGGTGTGGGGGGTGCAGGAAGAGACTGGACAAAAATTGTACACCTATGGATGAGGACAATAGGGGGGAGGTAAGGGCAGAGGATGGGGTGGGAACCGAGTTAAGGGGAGGTAAGAGGGGGAAAAAGAGGAACAACTGTAATAATCTGATCAATAAAGATTTATTAAATTAAAAAATAAATAAAATTGATTCAACTAATACTTAACACTTTATAGAAATGTAAGGCTAAAAAGGGATACAAGATCAAATGTTTTTAGTGGGGGAAAGGTTTTAACGCTTCTTCTTTTTTGAGACTTCTTGTATAGGCTTTCTAATATTTGTACTAAATTTAAAGAGAAACTGATATTCCCTGAAAGCTTGTTTTTTAGTTAAATAATCAATGTCTAGTCTATTGCCCAAGAACATGTCTGATTCTACCCTAATACATCCTGTTGTACATCTTTTCTAAAACCTTTTTAGAGTTTCTTTTATGATACTATAACACGTATTAACCAAATCCTGGCTCCTTGCCAATTTTATATTATATTTTGAATAATGTTATAGCAACTGTTACACGATTCTAGTATGCAATATCCTCAATATTCAACGAGTTCCTTCTTCTAGTTACTCATTAAACCATATTGGTGGGCATTAAAAAGCATCTGAACTTAAAAATCAAACAGGGTTTCTACTATTATAGATGCATAACCACTGAAACAAGTTGGTATAAGAATATAATAACATAATATTAAAGAGGTAGGCAAAAAAAGTCTTTTCTGGCCAAAACTAGAAGAGCAGGAGAGGTGAAACCAGAGGCAAATTACTAAAAGGTCATTTTACTGAAAAATACAAGTGCAAAATAATGAGACTGTCTCTTGAATGGCCCTCAAAATTGGATCTAATGAACAAATCTCAAGATTCAGGATTTGCAAACTCATTTTGAGCAATGAACTAAGCCGGTGACCTCTCAAAGGCAACTGTGCAAAATATACACACCAGTATTGTTAACATTTGGTGTGTTTATTCTCCTGAATAGCTTTAAATTCACCATATTACCTCCCTGGTGGGGTGATTAGTATCCATGTGCCAAAGAATAAAAGCCTAAATAATGCCCATTAAAACAGTACATATACCAAGGGCAGCTGTGAGGAATGAGGAAGAATCCTGTCCTTGGGTCTTCAGACTCAGAACTGAACTTACTCCCCTCTATGGTGGTCGACTTGTCCCATTTTGCCCAGGACTGCCTTCATTTTAAAACGGAGCGTCCGTCCCGTGTCCCAGGATCTCTGTCCGTCCCAAGAAAATTGAGTTTGTCAGCCTTCTTACTAAGTAACCTTGGGTTAAGTGATTTTTTTCTTTATAAAGTTTAATGTCTCCAACTGTAAAATGATGTTTGGAAACCACCCTCATTTGTACGCTTGCTGTGAGAAGAATGGAAATAGTGTTTCAAAGGAGACGTGTTAATTCTACAAGCCTTTTGTTACCTGACCCAAGGACATCCTACACAGCTGCCCAGCCCTCCAATGACCTTGTGAGCTTAACCGCCAGCCTTTTGTGATAAAAATTTCATAAGCAGCGGGAAGATGCGGCCGCTGCTCCCTCTTCAGAAGGGCCCTGGGTGCTGCCCACAGTCGCAGGGACTCAAAAGACTGGCATCCCAGAAAAGGTGGCCTGAAGTATTTAAAAAATGCTTACAATGAGGACTTGCATTTCTTCTGCCACCAGAGTCTCATGAACCATCTTTCATTTCAGACCTAAATTCCCCTTTCCCTCCCACTGGAAACAAAAAGGAACGGGATGAGGGGCAGAGCAGGGAAAAAAGTCAAAAGCCCTGCTTTCAGCAAACTTTGAAAATATTTTCCTGCCAAGGGCTATCAGACACATTTCCTTTTTCTAATGCAAATTAGCAATCAGAGAAAAAAGAAAATGCGTTCAGACTAGCGCAGTCAGAAAGCACTAGAGTCAAAAAAACTGAGCAGTAATAATAATGGAATTTTTCTAAGCTCTCCTCTGACTAAAAGATGCCAAAGTCAGCATCTGCGCCCCTCTCTGGGCTCAGCAGTGGTGGAGCCGGTTCCTCACTCTTTCCCCCCAGGTCACCTCCTCCTGTCCTCCCTCCCACGGTGCCCCCCTCTCCTTCTTCCCCTGGGCACACTCCCCTGTCTTCTGTCCCTGCGCCTCTCACACCTGGAGACAGATATGCAACTCGGCAAGAACGGAGGGAATGGAAATTGCCTTCGCGGAGAAAGGGAAGAGCATCTGACATCCCCCTTGTACTTGGACTTGAGAGACTCTGATATAATCACCCCGGAGAGGCTGCAGGCAGATGGCAAACCCGGCAGCGCCATGGCCTCAGTCAGCAGGACACTGCTGAGATGTTCTCTGTGACATTTTGCTCAAGATGTTTCCAGCACACAAAGCCCAGAGCTGGCAACCAGCAGAAGAGCCTGTGGAGTGTTCGTCAGCCTGAAGCGGTGGCCACCTCACACTTCTGCTCCGTGGGTCCCTGCCTCCAGCCTCTGCCCAGCCCGGGAGGCAGACATCAGGTGCATGAGCAATGGTACCTTAGGGAGACGCTGAAGAGCACGCACCTGGAGGGGATGGGGCACAGCAGAGAAGTTGGTGAAGAATGGGTGTACCCTGTCTGACTCTGGCCTTCCTGGGACATCCTTCTCCACTTTTCATCTCTTGGAGTCACGTCAGGAGGTCAATGAGAGCTTCTAACTTCTAGGAGGATGTCTGTGATGATGATGAAGGAGAATAACAGAGGACTAAACACAGAGACCGCAGAAGTGTGGTCCCACCAAAGGTGGAATGCCTCTCTCACTTGAATTTCCATCTCATCAACATCCCACTTCTCAAGAGGGGGAGTGTCCATAGTAGTCAGGGTGACACATTAGCTATCCTAACAAGCAACCCAAATCTCAGGGGCCTCAGGCAATGGAGGTTTAGTTCTCTCCCAGGGGGCCTGATGGGGGTCAGTTCTCCTCCAAGTGGATCTAGGCTCCTGGTAGCCCAGATACATGGCCCCCGAGAAGACTGTGGCAGGGAAAAGCAAGAGCTTGGACAATCGCACAGAATGACCTTCAGCCAGAGCTGGGAGTATCCTTGGGTGTCATAACACTAGGAAGTTGCTAGCCTTGTTGAGAATACATGAGGTCAGGCCATTAAAAAGCCAGAGAGCAGAGTGCTAAGTCTTCATGATTAGTGCTTTGAAAAGACAACTGAGAGTTTATTCATTTGTTCCCAACTAATGAGAAATTTCCCATATTTGAGACAAAACTGAGCTTACTTTTACCAGCACATCTCCTCGTAGAGGCAAATAAGAGTGTAAAATGTACAGAACCAGGGGGCAGTTCATTTCTGGAATAGCTAAGAGACCATGCCATCTTTAGGCAACTTAGGGATGCCTCAAAGAGATCCTCTGAGCCCAGGTCCAGGCCATAGTGTAGGATGCTTGTAGGTAGGAAGAATTTAAAGAGTGAGCCTAGCCCAGCCAGCATGACTGAGTGATTGAGCGTCAACCTATGAACCAAGAGGACACGGTTCAATTCTTGGTCAGGGCACATGCCCAGCTTGCAGGCTTGATCTCCAGTAGGGGGGTGTGCAGAAGGCAGCTAATCAATGATTCTTTCTCATCACTGATGTTCTATCTCTCGTTCCCTCTTCCTTCCTCTCTGAAATCAATAAAAATATATTTTATTTTTTTTTAAAGAGTGGGCCTGGGCTCAGGGATGACCTTGAGGGGCATCAAGTCCCTGATGGGAGAGTTGCTGATAAGTGAAGGGGAGGTGGGTAGATGAGCAGGACTACAGCCCACTGAGCTCACGATTGGAATCATGGGCAGAGGCAAAATTCAAACTGAAGGTAGAGTTGAACTTCCTAGACTTGGTACTTCAGACCTACCTCCCACATGCGTCTCCCCACCGTTTATTTTGCTGCATTTTAGTTTTGGTTTCTGGAATTCTTTAGCACATCCCCTTCAGTTCTCACTCGCTCCAACACACAGGGCCACCATGTGAAACCTGCACACCATTTGCGGGAAGGTTGTGAAGATAACGAGCCCTTGTCTTTCAATGCTTTGATCACATAGGAGACAAACGCAAACAGAAGTTCAAATTGGTATAGTGATTATAGTGATTATAATTAATATCAGACAACATAATGATAAGAACATGATGTATTTATAATGCCTAATTAGAGCCGTTTTATCATTATTTTCTTCCCAGGCCTAATGATGGTGATCATCATTATTAATAACAATCAGAACCACAGCAAGACGATGACAGCAGTGATGACAAACAGCTCAGGGCCTGTTGGGTGTTCTCAGGGAAGAGTACTCCTCCAGCGGTCGCTTCCAGTCAGAATGACTTTGTTAGTTGTGAAGTGACAGTTTAATGGCAAGTGACATTATGATACAGAAGGAGAAAAGGCAGCTCAGGCTACCATCACACCACTGGGACAGACCCTCCCCCTCCTCTAGCACAATTCATAGGCAAATATATACACAGCCATCACCACCAGGCCAACCTCGAAGCAGGCACCATGGTTCATCCATCAAATGCTCTGCAGGAGGGAGGCCTGTGTCTGAGACCCCTGCTCTCCCATAGGGTCTAGTTCCTGGGACGACCAAGGTGCTATTCAATTTTCATCCAGACTGGTAGAAAAACCCAGTTGGATGGTGAATTTTTAGTTTTGATGATCAAGTGTCAACTTGACTAGGCTGAGGGATGCCCAGATAGCTAATAGAACACTGGAGAATTCTGACCAATATACCTAGCATATCTTAAATTACCCAATGGAAGGCAACTTTTAGGTTCCAATCCACCTGTAGCTGAGATGTGCCCAAATATATCAAGCCAGGAAAATGCTAGCTGGGCTTGAGTATAATCACTGAGTGACACCTGAACCCCACAATGGAAGTTCACTGGGGGAGAAGAGGATGGTACTTCTTCTGCTGGCAGATGCTACATAAACTGTCCAATGTGAGCAACACCAAGTCCAGGGGGCTTTAGCTAAAGAACTCCCTAGTACTCATGACATAGTTCTCTCATTCCTGTCCCACTCCAGCTCCCCACTTTGCTAAACAGCCAACCACCCTGTGCCTCTTATCAAAGAAGCAGAACAAGTTTGAACTTTAAAATCATTATCAGACTCTAGCTCCCCAATGATATATATACTCACCAAAAAATGGAGGTTACAAGAAGGATAATAAAGCCATCTGTGGAAGGATGGGGGAGCAGAGGGTGGGAAGAAGGAAAACAGCAGCCATCTCCAGCCAGAGGAGAAACACCAACACAAACACACAAAGAGACCGTATTCCTGAGGTCCAAAGCATACTGATCACCAACCAGCAACCTTACAAAAACTCAAGGTGCACAGACAGTGAACAATACATATTCATGGACTCACAGGAGTGTCACTTGAAATTCATTCATTCATCCAACAAATGTGCATTGACAGTACACCAAGCCACAGTGTGAGAATAAAGTAGTGGATGAGACACACAGCCCAGCCTCCAAGAAACTCAGAGCCTAGAGAAAATAGGCAATAAATAAACAAGCTATAAAGTGTGATAGGTGTCCTCCAGGATGAGATTGAGACCCAACCTGGGAGAACAGCAAGCAGCCTAACTGCTGGGATTTGAAGGAGTCTGGGTCCACTATCCCTCCGTGAGAGACATTTGACCTCCGTACTCTGAGTCCTGTGTGTATTATTTAGCAAGTCTCATAAGTCTCATCATTTTTTGAAGCAAATAGCAGGCAATGTTCAATAAGCAAAACCAACAATATCAACTACCGTCAGAACCAAGCTGACTCTAACATCTTGGACTTGGCGGTGAATTTGCCGGTTCATCAGTGCCCTCCAGCACCCAGACTCAGGGCAGAACTGGTGTGAGAAAATAGGGAGCTGTGACATTTCCCATTTACCCAAGAACCTTCTTATGCCTAGGAGGAGGTGAAAAAGTGTGCCACATGCAACATGCAACAGATTCATGCAACTGCAACATCCACCCACCCCCAAATTAACCCCACAGCTCTGTGGGCAGTACAGGAGGGACATACAGGTAGAGTCCACAACGGAAAGTAAACAGACTATCCTAAACAAGCCCAGTATTCAGGAGATGGGCAAAGCATCACACTATTGGGCTACCAATTTGCAATTCATCCCACACACAAGACATCTTACATGAGCGTCTATTTAGCTGCAGAAACATATATGTGAACCAGGTGTTGATGCTCATTGCCCCATCCTCCCATCAGAAAGGCTAATAATGCACATAGCTTTGCTCCAATTGACTTACTTAAGTTGTATATTTCTTTTATTGCTATGTACCACAATATCACACACTTAGTAGCTTTAAATAACACCTATTTTACTGTCTTATAATTTCTGTGGGTCAGGAGTCTACACATGGCTTAGCGAGGTTCTCTGATCAAGGTCTCACTAGGCTGAAATCAAGATGTTGGCCAGTGCAGTGGTTTCACCTAGGAGCTCCATAAGGGAAGAATCTTTGTACAGACTCCCTTGGGTTAGCAACAGAAGTTAGTTCATGTGACTTTCGTGGCAGCTTCTTCAAAGTGGGCAACAGAGAAAGAGAGTCTGTGGCTTAGAGTCTATGATCTCAAAGGCCTAAGCCCTCTTTTGAAAAGCTCACCCAATTAGGTCAGGCTCTCCCACTATATTCTCTCTTATGACCAACACAGTCAACTGATGAGGGACCTTAATCACCTCTGCAAAATCCCTTCGCCTTTGCCACATAACGCAACATATTTAAATCCCATCCCCTTTTCGTGGGATTGATTCTATTAAAAGCAAGCCTCACCCTAACTAGTTTGGCACAGAGGATAGTGTCGGCCTGCGGACTGAAAGGTCCCAGGTTCGATTC
Source organism: Lasiurus cinereus (assembly GCA_011751065.1). Lineage (NCBI taxonomy): Eukaryota > Metazoa > Chordata > Mammalia > Chiroptera > Vespertilionidae > Lasiurus > Lasiurus cinereus. The sequence goes on along the minus strand of JAAGEH010000125.1, from coordinate 30,259,943 downwards.
TGGTCAAGGGCATATAGCTTGGCTGTGGGCACATCCCCAGTAGGGTGTGTGCAGGAGGCAGCTGATCGATGTTTCTTTCTCATCGATATTTCTAACTCTCTATCCTTCTCCCTTCCTCTCTGTAAAGAAATCAATTTAAAAAAAATAAGACAATAACAACACCTCGATGACAATGTCACACAGTTCTGACAGAAGAGAGTGCTTCTTCTCCCCCTCACCCCCTTTAAAGACTTCCATAGCTGCATCTCTGTCAAGAGCTGGAGGGAAAAGAAACCAAATTAAGTTTACTAGTAATGTCAAATCGTATCACCTCCTATTTGTGACCACGATTTCTTTGTCTCAGAATCTGCTGAATGTGATGGACAGCAGCAAACCTCTGATTAGCATATTTTCCATTGCCATTTCAGGTCAAGGACTCTTTCCTCCCCTGGATTGGAGATTCCAGTCAGATTCTCAGTTCATCTGCCTAGGCATTCTCATTATTATGCAAATGTCATCTTTACCTGAAGGCAAGAGCTTTCTTCTTCATATTTAAATTCCATCCCCTTTTCGTTGATCTCTAAACACAGCCCATCTTTAAACTTTCCTTGGAGAACTTTTTAGAGATGAAATGATGTCCGCCGAGATTGTTCAGTTCCCTCCTTAAAATAGATTGGGATGAGATAGAGAGAGGTGGATGGAAGTGCCAGGGAGGACTATTGTCCCATCCCTGCTTCCAGAAGAGACTTTTTAAAATATATATATTTTAAAATATATATCTTTATTGATTTCAGAGAGGAGAAATAGAAACATCAATGATCAGAGAGAATCGTTGATCAGCTGCCTCCTGCACACCCCACTCTGGGGATCGAGCTCGCAACCAGAGCATGTGAGCTGACCAGGAATCAAATCATGACCCTCTGGTTCATAGGCTGCCGCTCAATCACTGAGCCCCCACCCACCAACCAGGCCAGAACAGAATTTTTTAGTGACTTCGGCTGAAATCTCATACTGGGTGCCCTGCTGCTAAGACAAAAGAGAAATCAACTGCCAGAGAGAGGCAAAGTCAACATTCCAGGCAAACCACTGTTTTAAGGGGGGGTACTAGAACCAGCAAGAGGCACCAAATGCCAAGGCAAACCATCTACATCGGACAATTGAAGGGAATTAAGTGGCCGGCTGCAAATGAACTCAACATGAGGCCAGCACGTGGGCACCCTCAAGGACTGGGCCTGGAGGGAGGACTGCAGATTCTGGCTTCCCCTTCACTGAGTATCTGGAGTGCGAAGTGCATTGCCACAGCAGGGCCACACTTACTAAAATGGCAATTTAGTGGCCAAGAGATGTCAATCATTCTCTCCACCAACCACATTCTTGTCTGTCCAAGTCCTCCTCCTCAGAATTGCCCTCTCAGCAGGGACCCTTTGGTTTTTACCCAGGTGGACACCTGACCAAAGCCCAAACAATCACATTCTCTAGCAGAAAATGTGAATGTAGGGTTCAGAGACCAGCGGGTCTCTCTCTACCTATATCCATCTATCTCCCTCTTCCTCCTCTGTTTCTCCGTGTCTGAAAGGAAAGGGAGTCAAATTTTCAGCCTGAGCCTTCCCCTCCTCTAAGAAAAAAAAATCTGTTGTGAAGCAAACACATGGAGAAAAACATAAAGAAGGTGAGAATGATTTCCAAACATCATGAACTCCCCACTTGATGAGCTATTCTAATATTTGGAACGCAGAGGCAGAGACCATTGTGCGGTAAGTAGATGGTGCTTACTATTCTAAGACCTCTCTTCACCTCCCTCCTTTCACCTGCAAACGGGCGCAAGAGGATCAAAGACCTAGCTCCTCAGGGAGTTTCAGTGGCTGCTTCCAAAATCATCAGTGACAGCTGCCTTCCCTTCTACTTCATTCCTATTTAGCTCTGAAGACAGCACGATCGTTTTGATAACTTGCAGGAAGACTAAAAGATGTTTCCTTTTCATTTTCTAATTTATCTCTAATGCAAAGGTCAACATCTTAAACGTTTCTTTGGAAGAAAAAAGTGTTTTTTAATGCTTTGGTTTCCTCTGGACATTTTTGACAAAGAATATGATGTCAACCCATCACTTTCCCCTACCTTCTTTCTAAAGGGTGTGACTGCAGGAAGAAGGGGGAGAAGAGAGAGAAATGGGAAGAGAAGGGGGAGGCAGGAAGAGGAGAAAGTTCTTGTGTACCATGTGCACTGCTGCTGAGGCACGATGTATATTATCATTTTAATCCTCTCAACAGCTCCCTCGTGTTAATCTGGCTCCAGGCCAGAGCCAAACAGATGCTGGAGGCAGCGTTTTATAGGCTGCAATTTGGTGGGGGGAAGCAGTTAGGGGGGCAGAACACAGGTTTTGGATTCAGATGACAAGTATTTGAGCTGTCACTTACAAGCTCTGTGCACTTGAGTGAGTCAAGCTCTGGGCCTGTTTCATCCTAAGTTTCCAGACAGAGAGAGGTCTTAGAATGGGGGTACTGCACAGGGCTGCTGCCAGGGTTGGATAGAATGAGTGTCCAGTACAGCACCGGACAAGCAGCACCTGGTCAGTAAATGGTGGCTGCTTCAGCATCGCTGTTATCCTCAATGTCATAACAATGTCAGGTGGGCATCAGAGAAGGATGGGAAGTAGTGGAATGGCAAGATGGATCTGTTCCTCCATGGTTTATTTTACAGCTCAGACAATGTGTGCTATTAGCAGAGGCTTCTCTCTCTCTCTCTCTCTCTCTCTCTCTCTCTCTCTCTCTCTCTCTCTCTCTCTCTGTCTCTCTCTCTCTCTCTTTCACACACACACACACACACACACACACAACCTTCTGAGAGCGCTTTGGTCCAGGATCACTGAGGCCTTTCTTTGCCCAGTTAGTGTGCACGGCCAGGAGCTCTCATGACTACCTGCATTCTGCTGTGAAAGAGCACAAAATACAGGTGGCCATTTCCAGAGTGTCTCATCCTTAAACCCCTCCACCTCCAGCCATTCTGTGTCTTATCAGCCCAGCTCCACAAGGTGTCATTATTTCCATCTGTCCTTGAAAACTTTTATTTCAAGATGCCTCTGTGATGGCCAGTCATGCAACCTGGATGAGAGCCTTGCAAATAAACATAAGCAGGAAATTTCACCCGACCAAATAGGGGTTATTCAAATGCTTTCTATCTGCAAAAGTCAATTACGTTCTCTGACAGTTTCTTGGTCTGTTTGCACGGGAATAAATATAGAGATGAATAATAATGTATTGGGGACAGGGATAATAAGAGTAATTAACATTTATGGATCGCTTCCTAGAAATGAAATGCTTTACATGATTTCATGTAACTCCTCTCATTAACCCTATGGAGTACAGAAATTTCAGCCCGCAAGCACAGGTATGGAAACTGAGATTCAGGGAGGCTATATAACATGCCCAATTAACACTCAGGCAGTAGGTGGCAAAGTTCACATTCTGCTGACTATCGAGCCAAATCCCTGAATTCCAGACTGTGAATACAGTGGTCCTTGGTCTGAACTTGTCCTTATCCTCCAAACCAAGGCTTAGATGCTGTTAGGGACTGCATTGTGTGTCCCTAAAAATGTTACGTTTAAACTCTGACCCCCACCCTAGCCAGTTTGGAGGCTTGGTTCCCTGTGTGGGGGTGTGGGGGGGCCCTACAAGAGACAGCCAATCAATGATTCTCTCTCATCATTGATGTTTCTCTCTCTCTCCCTCTCCCTTCTGCTCTGAAACCATTGAAAATATTTTAAATGCTTTTTTAAAGGAGTCCTTCCTAATTAGGGACCATATTCCTACATTAAGTTTAATGCAGCGAGGTAAAGTAGCATAAAGCTTGATCCCACCCATGTTCGCAGCTTGGGAGGAAGGCAGGCAGCCTGCTGGCACCGCCATCTGCTACATCTGGTATCTCGGAATTCCAATCTGGCCTGGCAGCTGAGGCTCTGGCTCGGCCCAACCTGGGCCACTTTCTCTGACCCTCTGCACCTGAGAATGAGGTCACTTCCTGCTCCAATCAGGCTAGAACGTCCAAGAGCCAGAGTGGTAACACGACACTGATTTTTCCTTTTTCTTGTCCACGGACTCCCAGGGGATTCCCTCCTCTGAAGTGCAGGGCTGGGGGTTTCTCTCTCCACCCAGTCTTCACTGCACTCGGGGCTGCAGGCCCGGGCATCCTGCCAGCTTCCAGTCTGAGGTTCTGAGCTCTCCTCTCAGGGTGAGGGTTCCTCCGTGACCATGCCAGCTGTGGCTTCTGGACTCTCTGGAAATACTAGAATAACTTTCCAACACTTTTGCCCCCACTGAATAGCTCAACGTGACTGATCCGATTGAGGTCCGATCAGTTTCCCACGGCTTTAATTTTTAAATAATAACAGCAAAACCTTTTTCCTTGCTCTTCACAAAACCCTCCAAGGAAAATACTGAGAATGGCACACGAGTTTTGTTTGTCTTATCCTTGGGGCCTCTCTTCATCACAGAGCTAACTGGTCTTCCTGCAATTAATTTTTAGTTATTGTTTTGGTCATTCCCACAATAGAATTAACCCTTGCTATGTCTGATTTCCAAACATGATGCTTCATGCTTCGAGAAAAGCCATATCCATGGGGACTGGTTTATAAAGGCTCTTATTACTATGTTTTTTGTCTTAGCTGCCAGTTATGCCATGCCATGCTATACCTGATCCCTGGGACTTCAAAGGCTGTGGCTCACGTTCTGACTGAGCCTAAAAATGCATCAGGAACAACCTGGATGTCTCTAACTATAGCAAGTTGTAACCTTGATCAGAGAAGTCAACTTCTGACACGAGCAGCAGTTTGGACACTTCCTATGATAGGAGACAAAGACAATCTCAGGCATGAAAAAGGAAGGAAGGAAGGAAGAAGGAAGGGAGGGAGGGAGGGAGGCTGACATGGAAGATCTCCCCAACACCAGTGCTTTGCTAGCCCTCCATGTGGGAATGGACTCAGCCACCAGGAAGCACTGGTACAAAGTAGAAGGTGGGCCATAAGGCAAGTTCAATGGAAAGTTCTGTGATCCCTAAAGCTGAGATCATGACTTCTCCACACCATTCTATGCATGCCGTGGGCCACTCCCTGCCCTTCAGACATTAGAGCCTCTGATCTACAGAGAGAAACAGTAACTGATGAAGAGAAAAAATAACAAGCTATGTTAATACACAGAGTTCAAGGAGAGAATGAAAAGATCCGTAAGAAAGTAGTTCATAAAAAATCCAGGCAGACTTTATTTGAATCCTGAAGACAAGCCTGTAAGCTTTCTCCTCTTGGCCTTCTCAGCAAAGGCTTCCTATGGAACAAGACTGGAGGGTCCAATGCCAGAAAACCAATGTGGGGTTTTTAATTCATTTATTGGGGTGATATTGGTTAATAAAACTATGTAGGTTTCAAGTGTCCCATTTTATAATACACCATCTAAAGTCAAATCTCCTTCCATCACCATATATTTGACCCCCTGTATCCTTTAGTGCCATCTCCACCCCTTCTTCCCTCTGGTAACCATCAGACTGTGTTTTCTGGGACTTTAAGATTTGATTTTTTGCTTGTCTGATTGTTCATATGTTGCTTTCGGTTTTATATCCTATGTATGAGTGAAGTCATACAGTTCTTGACTTTCACCATCTGACTTATTTTGTTTAGCATGGTATCTGCAAATGGCAGTATTGCATCTCTTCTTGTGGCTGAGCAGTATATTGCATATATGTACCGCATCCTCTTTATTGAATCATCTATTGAAGGGCACTTCAGTTGTTTCCATATCTTGGGCACCATGAATAATGCTGCAGTAAACCCAGGGGTATATATCTCTTTACAAATAAATGTTTTTAAATTTGTTAGGTAGATATGCTACTCATTTAGGAAGGATTTCAAGTCCATCATTGCTATTTAAAGAATTCAGAAGCTTCTCAAGGGCTCGTAGATTGAGATGAAAATTAGCTCACAAAGTCAAAGATATTCCTAGTGTAAAAGGGTCAAAAGAACTTCTACTTCCGACATGCTACCCCAGAGGAAAAAAAATAGTGGGATCTGAAATGATTGGTGCTTTGTTCCTTGTTCAAATAGATCTTGCCTTCTTTAAAATCGCCATCAGTGTATAGATTGACAAATCTAGTCCAACCCTCCATCCTATATAATAAAAGGCTAATATGCAAATTGTTCCCTTGAGAATTCAGCTTACTGGGAGTTCAATTGCTCACTATGACGTGTGGCGACCACCAGGGGTCAGCACAGATGAAAGAAGGCCCTGACTGGCAGCCGGCAGCAGGGGGAAGGAATGCCCCAATCGGCCCTGATCACCAGCCAGGCCTAGGGACCCTACCCAGGCACGAATTTCATGCACCGGGCCTCTAGTCTAAATACAGTATATATAAAAGGCTAAGCAACCAAACGACTGAACAACCAGTGGCTATGATGCACACTGACCACCAGGGGGCAGACGTTCGATGCAGTAGCTGCCCCATAGTGGTCAGTGCACTCCCATAGCAGGAGCACCACTCAGCTTATAGAGAGCCACCAGATGCTGGGCTCACAGCTGGCAAACGCAACTACAGGGCACGAGCCTTTCCCACCTCTACGGCAATGCTACCGAAGCAGAAGCAGTGGTGACAGGCACAGCAGGGCTGGGATGAGTGGGAGCGGCACAGTGCCCAGCCCGGGCTTGGGCTCCTCCCCAGCCACCTGCCGCTTCACGCACTACTACGTCCCTTGAGGGATGTTGCACTGCTGATTTCAGCCCGATCCTGACCTGCAACGAAGGGTCCAAAACCAGCTGTCCGAGGAATCCCAAATTGTGAGAGAGTGCAGACCAGGCTGAGGGACCACACCAGTGCATGAATCCGTGCCTCAAATTACCTCCTTAACCAAACTCTCATTTGAGGCTTGAACCAGGCCTCCTGTTTCCCATGATCATTCCTCTACATCAGTGGTCAGCAAACTCATTAGTCAACAGAGCCAAATATCAACAGGGCAACGATTGAAATTTGATTTGAGAGACAAATTTTTTAAGCTTAAACTTCTTCTAATGCCACTTCTTCAAAATAGACTCACCCAGGCCGTGGTATTTTGCGGAAGAGCCACACTCAAGGGGCCAAAGAGCCGCATGTGGCTCGCGAGTCGCTGTTTGCCAAGCGCTGCTCTACATCATGAGCTTACTTGCAACACCAATATCTAACTTAGAAGGGAGTTGACTGCAAACTCTAACCTGCTGAAGTATAAATTAATCATCTGGAGAGAGGGGCTGTGCGGGGTCCCCAAGCAAAGCCCGGCATCTCCACCCAGGCCCATATGTCACTTCCTTTTGCCAGGGCAGCTCTTGGACTGCTGGGTGTCCTTCTGCTCAGGACATGGAGCAAATTAGATCAAATGTAGCATTCAGCAACCTCTCTGAAGCTTTGAAGGTCATCTCAATGCTCAGCATTTTTGTATCTTTTCAGATAAATAATGAAAATGGAGATTTCTCAATATGGCATAGCTGGACTGGTTCCCTGGGAGCTGCAATCACACCGCACCACCAAGCGCTAGCATATGTTTCTCCTTGTAGTGTGGATGACAAATTAAGACTTAGGGAATACATTTTCATGAAGAATGAAGAACATCAAGCAATAACTTGTTACAGGAATATACTAGGGAGGAATACAGGCAAAGAAGAGTCACATTAGCAACACACAAAATAGAAGTTTAAAGAACACAATTAAGGAAATAAGGTCTTTAAAAGTACTCAATCCTGCCCTATCTGGTTTGGCTTAGTGGATAGAGCATCGGCCTGCGGGCCAAAAGGTCCCAGGTTTGATTCTGGGCAAGGGCATTTACCTTGGTTGTGGGCACATCCCCAGTAGGGGGTGTGCAGGAAGCAGTTGATCAATATTTCTTTCCCATAGATGTCTTTAGCTCTCTATCTTTCTCCCTTCCTCTCTGTAAAAAATCAATAAAATACGTATTTTTTTAAAAAGTACTCAATCCTCAAAATATCACCAGAAAATCTCCATGAAGATTGAACTACATCTTGCTGGTGGATAGCAAAGTGAAATATTGTACAAATGTCCAATCTGCCAAAATCCTTTAACATATCCATATCAGAATCACAAACAAAACTGATACTTTTTGTTGTAGGCAAATTAATTCCCTCTTCCAAAAAATGTATGTATCCTAAACCCCAATACCTTTAAGTATGTTACCTTACATGACAAAAGAGATTTTGCAAGTGGGATTAGTGGTGAATGCTTTCCATTTCGGGGAAAATTATCCTGAAATTTCCAGAGTCTGATCTAATCATATAAGTCCTTAAAATTGGAGAATATTTTCTGGCTCTGCTCACAGAGGAAAACAGAGAGATGAAATACTGTTGCCTTTAAATATGGAAAGGGGAACTATGAGCCAAGGAATGTGGGCAGCCTCTAAAAGCAAGAAAGGGTAAGAAAATGAATTCTCCACTAAGAGCTTCCACAAAAGAACACAGCCTAGTTGCCACTTTGATTTTAACCAAGTGAGACCAATGTTGAACTTCTAATCCACAGAACTATACATAATAAATCCATGTTGTGTTAAGCTACCAAGTTTGTGGTGTTATTTTACAGAGGCAAGAGATTACCATACACTTCTTAAACCTGACCAAATTGTGAAATATTAAACTGGAGACCCAGTGCATGAATTCGTGCACTAGTGGAGTCCCTCAGCCTGGCCTGCAGTATCAGGCCAAAAACAGCTCTCCCACATCCCCTGAGTGATCCCATATTGTGAGAGGGCACAGGCCAGGCCAAGGGACCCCACTGATGCAGGATCGGGGGCAGGGAAGGATACAGGAGGTTGGCCAACAAGGGAGGGACTGGGGAAGGGCACCAAGGTGTGTCTGGCACATCTTGTTCAGTTCCAATCGGCCAAACCCTAGCAGCAAGCTAAACTACCAGTTGGGGCATCTACCCCCTGGTGCATATCATAGCAACTGGTTGACTGGTCAACTGTCTGCCCCCTGGTAGTCAGTGCACATCACAGCAACCAGTTAAGTGGCCTTAGCATATCATTAGCATATTATGCTTTGATTGGTTGAATAACCAACTGGTCGACCAGACACTTAGCATATTTGGTTTTTATTATATAAGATTAGCCTATATAAAGCCATAGCTAGTTTGGGTTAGTGGATAGAGCATCAGCCTGTGGACTGAAGGGTCCCAGGTTAGATTCCAGTCAAGAGCACGTGCCTGGTTTGCAGGCTCAATCCTCAGTACGGGGTATGCAGGAGGCAGCCAATCGATGATTCTCTCTCATCATTGATGTTTCTATCTCTTTCTCTCCCTCTCCCTTCCTCTCTGAAATCAATAAAAATATTTTTAAAACCTTAGCCTATTAAAAAAAGGTAGGGGAAAAAATAGGGAGTAATATTTAAAATGTTCTCCTTATTAAAATACATCTGCTATCATAAAAATATGGAGCCAAATAAATGCTTTAGAAATAGACTGTGTCACATTCAAAGTATTTACACCCTTAGAGGAAAAATCTCTAAACAACAGGGAAAGAAAAAATTATTTTAAAAATGTTTGGGAATATCTAATTAGCAAATTTAAAATAAAATTACTTTCTGTCCTCAGTGTATATCACAAATCAAAATAAATTTTGCATCGCTAAAAATGTAAATATCATTAAATCTTATAAAATGTGGCAAAAAATAAATTTATATATGTTTAAATATGTGCAGGAATTAAAGCTTTCTAAGCTTTAATTAATAGGAAAAATCAGATTTAATGCTATAAGATACTTGGTAACTTCTAAAATAATATAATAAAAATTAAGAGAACAACAAGAAATTAAAATGCTTTTAAAAGAAATACAAAGGAAGGGTTAACATCTGTATTATATAACTTGCACAATTATGTACAAATAAGATGCCCAATAGATGAATGAGCAAAGAATCTGATTTGATCATCTATGCAGAAGGAGTGGAAATTAGTACACAAACATATAAAAATCCTCCACCTTGCTGTGAGCAAAGAAAAATTAAAATATTCATTAAGTACCATTTATACCTATTATATTATAAAAATAATGATAATACTCAAAGCTAACCAGGTTCTGATGAAGTTAGTACATTTATTCACTATTGGCTGCAATTTAAATAAATTCTGTTTGTAAAGTAATTTAAATATCAATATCAAAAACCATAAATATTAATTTTCTTAGGTCCAGTAATTCCATCATTAAGAATTTATCATAAGGAATTAACCCAAAGAAAAGAGAAATGTCTATGTTTAAAGATATTTAGCTACAATAGTAAAAATCTAAGGACAACAAAGAATGGATAAGAAAAGTTTTACTGGATAGATCATTAGACATTTATTGAAATGAAAAGTACGAAGGCTACATGGTGACATGGGAAATGTTAATACAACGTGATGAATCAACACGTTAAAGCATTCAGTTGAACCATACCAACTGAACTTTTTGTAGGAAAAACAAAATATTAAAAATGTCACATGATTCAACCTAATAGTTCTGTCATGGATACAGATAGGTAAAAATAATATCTTCTGAGGACCAGACCTAAGAGAAAAACAGTTGAAGGGATGGTAGTTTTATTATTTTATTTTTGTTAATTCTCACCAGAAGATATTTTTCTATTTACTTACTAACTTTTAGAAAGAGTGGAAGAGGGGGAGACAGAAATGTGAGACACATTGAGAGACACATTGAATGGTTGCCTCCCACAAGTGGCCCGATCAACGAGGGCTAAGGATCAAAACTGCAACCCCAGTAAGTGGCCTTGACCAGGAATCGAACCCACAACCCTTCGGTGCACTGGGAAACACTCTAACTACTTAGCAACACTAGCCAGAGCAGAAGGGATGGTAGTTTTAAGGATTAATTTCTTTTTATCCTCTGCTATTTTTCACGCTATTATATTATTTGTAAAATCAATTTTAATATTAAAACATTAAAGACATGAGTGCTATGCAGATAAAGACATATCATGAAATAAATCAAAGGATAAGTTTTGTTATATCTTTCCATTTGAAATTCTTTAATTCACCATATAAGAAGTAAGGAATTGTGTTTTCAACTAGATTAAGGATTTGTTTTGAAAAGATCTAATAAAAAATGTCAACTCAGTAATAAGACAACATAGCAGGGAGGTTAAGCTCAAGGTTTTAAAGAGTCAAATCTATTTATTATTTAAAAGATCTTGGAAAACTTACTTTACCTCATTTATACTCAGCTCCCTTATCTATTACCTCCCACAAGGACACTGATAGTACTTATGTTGGGGTAGTCCCAAAGATTTATTGATGAATACCAACTGCTTGAGTTTCTTGCAAATAACATATTCAATAAACATGAACAAGTATGTCATTACAATAGTCCCCCGTTTTCCAAGGTTTTGCTTTCCATTGTTTCAGGGGTACTACCCCAGACTCAATTGCAGCCCATAAATATTAAGTGGAAAATTCTAGAAATAAACAATTTGTAAGTTTTAGATTTCCTACTGTTCTGAGTAGTGTGATGAAATCTCAAGCTATCTTGCTCTGTCTGGCCCAGACATGAATAATCTCTTTGTCCAAAGTATCTTCTCTGTATAAACTACCTGACCACTAGTTTGGATTATCAGACTGCATTTCATGGTAGTGCCATGCTTATGTTGAAATAATCCTTATTTCACTTAATAGTAGCCCCAAAGCCATTCACATAACATTTATTATAATACCAGAGGCCAAGTGCACAAAATTCATGCCAGGGGCTCGGTCCTCACAGCCCCAACTTTGTCCAAAAGGTTGTCCAGAAGGTTGTTTGGCTATTTGGTCTAATTAGCATATTAGCTCTTTATTAAATAGGATATTGTTATCATTGTTCTATTTTATTATTAAGGTCTTACTGTGCCTAATTTATAAATTAAATTTTATCATAGGTATGTAGGTATAGGAAAACACAATATATAGGGTTTGGTACCATCAGCGGTTTCAGGCAGCCCCTGGGAGACTTGGAACGGATCCCTTTCTGATAAGGGGAAGACTACAGTATTAATAAAGCAGTATAAATCTTTAGATAAACAGTGAATAAAATTAGAGAATAATATTCACAGCAGAGTACTTCTATATACAATAGGCTGACAATTATTCCAATTTATATAGTTTTTATCTTGTCTTTTCTTAATCAAAACAGACCAGCCCAGGTAATGTAGAGTTACCTTCCGAATTAAAATGTCATAGAACATAGATTTAGTAGTAAGAGTAAATATAAATTCAAAACAAGGTTCCCTCCTCTGACCCTATAAAATAAGACTGGATGATCCAAGGTCATGTTTTTTAGGTGTTTTTGTCATAGACTCTTTGACCGTTATCATTTATGGATGTGCTTTCTTATTCTCTGGTGCAATAAGATTCTGAAGGCTATAGTTGACATTGGTTTTCTTTTTTGTGCAGCATGTATTCCTTTTAAGGACTGCCCCTCGCAGGGACAATGGGAATTGTTCACTGTATCAGTGATTGCCAACCTTTCAGACCTCATGGACCAGAAGTTGGCGACCACTACACTATATGGTTCCACCTCCTCCATCACAGGATCAATAGAACGTCGCAGACTGGATAAGGATATTCCCTTTTCAAGACCATCACCTGAAGAGAAAGCCTCTCTCCTTCTGAAATAGTAAGTAAGAAAGTTCAGGCTTGAGCTGGCAGGATCACATTGGTTGACTGTAGTAGACCCCATGGTGCTCTGTCCAGCTACCCTATTCAGGGCAACACACTAATTTCCCCCATTGTCAAAAGTGTTGGCAAGCCCATAGAGCAGGATTTGCTCCCTCCCACAAGGAAACTTCATCAAAGTTATGCCCATCCCAGAAAGTAGCCCATAGCAAATGATCTGCTGAGAAAGGCATAGACTCTTTGCTTCAACTCAGGAACAACTCTGAAAGCTTCCAGAGCTTCCCTGTAGGATTAGCTGAGGCTTCAGCTTCATCCACTTTAGAGGTCAATGTCTTCCTCTGCCCAATCTTGTCTTTATTACTTCCTCACAGATGTGATTTCCAAAAGCGCTCCCCAATAAATATTCATGCAACTCCCCATTCCAGCACCTTTTTCCTGGGAACCCAACCTAAGACAGTTGACACATGAATAAAGCTTGTCTCATAATGAAGAGACAAGAAATAAAGAAATCCAACAATATAATCTGAACCCCTTGATCATGTACACCTAAAGCCAGAATATGCTTTGATCTGTTTATTCATGTTTGTTACATAAAACAATGGATTTCAATTTTTATTTTTTTTGCTTAAGCTGCTGAAATTGGGTCTTAATATCTTATAACTGACAGAGTCCTGACTAGTATGCAAATGCTATCTCATCTCCTATAATAGATAACAAACTGCTATTTGCACAAATAGTGCTTAACAGTATTTATTGAACTCTATTGTCGCATGATTATTAGAAGATGTTCTTATAAGATGTTCTACTAAAAGGAAACAGGAAAAAGAAGTTGTATCATAAAACAAGCGTGGTAAGTGCTACATACTATATGTACCTCCAGAGTTATTATATAATAGCATTTTAAAAATTCCAGCAGTGTTGCTATAAATTTCTTTAATTACCAATAAAGGATGTTTAACTTTCTTTTAGGCACAGTTTAATATACCACAGAACACTGAGTACAAGTATGGATATCTATCACCCAAATGGGCTTAGTTATTTTTTAGTGTGTGTATATATATATATATATATTTATATATTTAATATCCTATCTAATAAAAGAGAAACATGCAATCACTTCTCGGCCTTTTGGCTAGGAACAAGTGTAGTAAAAAAGAAACATGCAAACTGACCATACCTCTGGTATGCCCACCAGCCACGCCCACCAGCCATGCCCACCAGCCAATCAGGAGCATGCAAATTAACCCAACCAAGATGGCAGTTAATTTGCATATCCAGGTGCAGAGCGAGGACTGAAGACAGCATAGAAGGAAGCCAAGCACTGCAGAAGGGAGCGAAGCTTCGAGAAGCAAGCAAGTGGGACAAGGGAGAAGGGAGGGAAGCAGGCAGGGCAGCAGAGACCGCCACAAGAAGCCCTATTGCAGGAATCTTCCTGCAACAGGCCTCTGGGGTGTGTGTGTGTGTGTGTGTGTGTGTGTGTGTGTACACACACATTGATTTCAGAGAGGAAGGGAGAGATAGAGATAGAAACATCAATGATGAGAGAGAATCATTGCTCGGCTGCACACCTCACATTGGGGATCATCCCGAAACCCGGGCAAGTGCCCTGACCTGGAGTCAAATTGTGACTTCCTGGTTCATAGGCCAATGCTCAACCACTGAGCCATGGCAGCTGGGCCAAATAGGCTTAGTTTTGCCTATAGTTTTGATGCCACCAAATGATAGTCTTCTTCCGTTTGTTCACTGGCCCTCTGGTGTCCTGGGAGAATTGGCACAGCTTGCACAGATTTATTACCAGAGACAGTATTTATTTAGCTCTGGGAAAGAGAGCCTCTAAGACATCATACTGAAAACAAGTCTTTGAGAAAGGTCACTCCATCTTTTCATTCAGTCCTGTAGGCTTCCTGCCTCCAACAGGGGAAACAGATGGTGGAGAAGGAAGGCAAAGTCTCAATCTGCTTACAACCCGAAGCCTTTCTAGTAGGAACATTCATTGGAATGAGGTTCTCCTTCCATATGGCATCTTTGTGGGTCTTCGATGCAAAGGAGAACTTGTTCCGATTCATCCAATGAACTACAAAGCAAATATGCATCACATACACCGGTCCAAAGGTAGCAACTCTGGGGCCTGCAAGAAGCTCTGAAGAGGTAAAAAGCACACGTGGCAGTGAAATAAATGAAGGGAAATGATGAGTAGAAAAATGCATGCTTCTCAAAGGCTGAGTAGAAATGGATGATGCTTTGAGCGGAAGGCTACAGTCAGAAAGCATGTGCACTATTTTAAGTCAAGTTCCCTAGCAGCAGAGCCAGCACACACAATTTATGGAAATGGTCCTTTTATGAGAAGGGGGCTGAGGGAAACAAGATGGGGCAGGAGATGAAGCGAAGCAAGCTGTGGTCTCAGCGGGAGCCTGATCCCGCGGGGAGTTCTGGAGCGGGATTTGCACCGCAGAATTGGCCCCTCTTCAGGCCAAGTGCTGGATTTTTTTCTCCCCGTTGGCTGTGTGCTCTCTCCCTGGCAGGGCAGCTACCCTTTGGCTCTGGGCAACGCTCTGGAAGCTGGGAGTCATTAGCAGCCAACACTCACTGCAACTCTGGGCGGTTTACCATATCCCTGGTAAAGGGGATCTGGGCAAGGCCCAGAAGAATCCACCAAACAGGGTAAGGGTGGAATTAAAAGGAAAGGAAGGAAGGAAGCAAAGACAGTGGTAGTAAAAACAAGTAGCTGGTGCTCGCTTCAGCAGCACATACTCTAAAAGCTAGTAGCTACAAAGCATTAAGGATAAATGGAAGCAATGGGAGAAAAAAAAAGCATGACAGTTTTCATTTAAGGGATAACAGAAGACATTCTTGAAGTTAATACAAAAATAAACTAAACCTAAAAGAAAAGTGGTCTGAATAAATGCTGGAGGAACAGCGGGGCACTGCTCTCCAGCAAAATCAGTATATCTAGGGGAGCAAGTATTGCCTTCCTCCATGATAGTGGTGCTTTTCTCAGAAGGGAGAGTGAGGGACAGAGTAAGAGATCTGATAAGCCCATTAGGCCACCTCTCCCGAAGGAGAACTGGGAAGACAGGCGAGTAACTTCCAGAATAAATGTGGTCAGAAATAACACTCTTCTGAGACTTCGTCCCCCCAGCCAAGAAAATCATCTTATAGAAATGAGAAACACTGCCACCAGGGAACCCGACACTGTCCCGGCCAGGTCTTCCTTTATTCCTCCCCTTTTACATTTACTACGGGAAAATGTATACAAATAAAGAAACAGAAAGAAAAATATAATGAAGCCCATCTTCACTAATAATTTAGAAAGCCGATTTCGTTCTCTCTGAATCCCCTCCCACTTTCCTTTCCCAAAGTATTTTGAAACAAATTTCAGATAGTATATCATTCATCAATATTCATATTTTAAAAGTAGGAACTTTTTATAACTCATAATCACAAAACCATTATCATATCAAAACAATAATAACTTCTTAATATCAAAAATATACAGTCAGTGTTCACACTTCCCCAGTGTTGAGTAGATGGGGCGTTAGTTGTTGCTGTTGCTCTTAACACTTTTTTTTTTTAAATCAGGATCCAAATAAGGTTCATACTCTGTGATTGTGGGTGTTAAGATGCATAGAATCTATAAATTCCTCTTCTTTTTTTTTTTTTTGCATTTCATTGTTGTTAGACAACTTGGGTCATTTGTCATACAGCGATCCCTGTAGTCTGAATTTTGTTAATCACATCCCCATGGTTGATAAAATGAAACAGAAACCTGATTCCCAATTTGTGGTCTTTATATTCCACACCACTTCGTGGGTCTTTCAAATCCATGAAAGTAATTCCCTGGAGAAGAGTTGGAGAATGGAAGGCCCAGCAGGAGTGTCCCTTTAGTTAGAGCTACTGTCCCCAGAAATCCTTGTTCAGGACAAAGCACACTATTTGCCCAGAATCACTTTAATACAAGTAAACCTGGTTCAAACAAATACTAAAAAGCTGAGCCTTACCTTTGCTGAGCTACCAGTTGGTTTCTCTTTGATGTCTTATGTGTGAGGCTGTTTTGCTGGGTTGAAAGACACTAAGGCCAGAGATGATGAAGGACCTAGAGTTGGTAGAATCAGAATCCCTGGGCCTTTGAAAGCATGGAGAACTGACTGCCCATGACTTAGTTATTCACAGCACTCCCAGTAGCTGTAGTCTTTATAAGCAAATTACCAAACTCTGGTTTTGTTCCTTTTTTAGTAGTCAACTGATTTTCCTTCCCATCCCACATTCCTTCTCAGACACTGAACTCTAACCAATAGCTTCAGGCCAAGGGACTGTTTACTCCCTTAACAACAGAGGATGGAACCAAGAATAGTGAACAGAACCAATTCAAAGCTAACCACTCCACTGACTGGCCAAGAACCAATAAATGTCCTAGATAATTTGAACTGAAACACAGGGACTATTGAAAGTCAGATGTTGGCGCTGCAGCATGTGTCAGTGGCAGACATCTGACTCAAAGCGGGGTGCAACCCAACGTTATGGAGATGCAGAGATGAGAGACTTGCAGAGAAAGCAGGTATGCATGAGGAGAATGGAGAACATATGCAGATAGGAGCAGACAAGAGAGAATGACTCTCCAGAGAAAGAGACATAAAGATAGCAGCTGTCTGACAACTTTCTAATATTCTGAAAGCCTTAGAAATATTGCCTACAGCTGGGTTTCATGAGACTTCAAGGACTTACCATAAATCCTGTTACATAAATTAGCCTAAGTGGGTGGGTCCCTGTGCCTGACAACCAATTACTTCATTTGATGAAAATATATCCATAGATTTAAAAATAATTTACTGAGTGCCAGCCAGATATGACAGTGCTAAGCATTACAGACACTTCTCTACTGGGAATCCAAACTCAGAAATAGCAACTTACTTTAGAACAGGTATATAAAAGGTGCTCTGGTAACATGAGAGAAGCAGTGTGCAATCTGCCTAAGGATGCAGGAGTGAGGGGAGAGCAAGAAAAACTTCCCAAAAAAAAAAGGAGGTGATACTGGGCAGCTGAGCTGAGCTAGAAGACTAGGGAAACATCTGTTCGGTGAACAAAAAAATCATTCTAGAAAGAACAAAAAACATGAACAAAGACATATTGGCCCAAGCAAGCCTGGCAACTTTTGAGGACAATAAAAAGGGCATTAATGAATTATAAACAAAGAGAGGGAGAAGAGGAGAGGAAAAGAGGAAGAGGAGACTTCGGACTTGTTAGCAATGATCAGCATAAAAGGAATGCTGTAAGTTTTATATTTTATCTGTCACCCAAATAGGAGATCATTAAAAATGAGAAAGAAAAAAATATGCCTATCAGTATTTTAGAAAGATGACTTCAACAGTGAAAAGAAAAGGAAATTAAAAGACAAAGTTAGAGTCAAGAACACAAATTAGAAGCTGTTGCAATTATTAGAAGCCAAAGAATCTCTTTTACTAAGACAGACAATGTGGGGTTCAAGAGAAAGACACCCATACAAGAGATATTAAGGAGAAAAAGTCTATAGGACTTAGTGACTAAATATGATTGGAAAACAGAAGAATCAAGAATGATACACAGGTTTCTAGTGGCATGACTGGGTAGATAGCTATACCTTTTTTTCAAATGGAGAATGCCAGGGTAATGAGGGCAAGAGCACAGGGAATGAGTGAGCTCAGTTTGAGGTATGCTTTGGAGATATTAATTTATATGAAGATGGATAATAGCCATTTTTACATACTTAGTACTCAGGAAACATTTGCTGAGTGCCTACTATGCATCGAGCACTCAGCTCAGTCCCAGGATCCCATATAAGTAAAAGCATCCACCAGCTCTTACTCTCATGAAGTACACAGTTAAAAATGGAGGATCATTATTAATCAATCGCATAACTATAGCATTGTAAACTGACAAAGGCTACATAGGGAACAAAGTCAGAACTGTGAAGACATGTGAATAGGGGACCACCTATGCTCAAGCAGGGAAACACATTTATGAAAGCAACCTCTGAGCTGGATGTGCAAAGACATTGAAGAGTTGAATATGTGAGGAGCAGGCACGAATTCTGTGCAAAGGGCAAATGTGTGGAGAAATCTTGAGGTGGAAAGGAGATAGAAAGAATGAAGAGAAGAGAGCAAAATGAGGCTGGAGGGTAACGCAAGAGATGAAGGAGATAGGGAGCAACATGAAAAACTTAGACTTACTCAAAGAGTACTTTGAAATATTGAACGGCTTTTAGCAGAGAATAAGATGACAAAAGGTCTCTTCAGTTCAATGTAAAAACGCACTGGAGGAGACAAAAGTGAACGAGAAGAGCTAATTAGAAGATTTCTCATAATCACACAAGACACAACTATGACTGTGGTTACAGCAGAAATAGGGCAAAGTGGGTGGTTCAAAGCTACTTGGAAAGTAATGATGATGGCTGAGGCGGGATATGAGACAGGATTTATCAAGGAAGACCTGTAGAGGTTCTGACTTAAATTTATTGAGGGTCATTCACTGGGTTAGGGAACATTAAAGAAGCACCATGTTTGAAATGAAAAATTGTGAGTTCACTTTTGGATATGTTACCTTTGAGGATCTTTGAAGCCTCCCAAGGAGAGAAGCATGTTAATAGGTAGACTGTGTAGCCTTGAGAATCAGAAAAAACACATAAGTTAGATTTGTACATAGGAGAGCTGCCTCCATACAGGTGGTCACTGAAGACTTGCATGAAGGTGACTATGTATATAGTGAGGAAACAAGCCATGGATGGGACCATTGGATCATTTTTCACTGGAGGATGAGCCAAGGAAAGGAGAAAGAGCCTTTCAAAAGGTAGAAGGGAAACCAGGTGTGTTGTGTCACAGAAGCCAAGGTAAGCGTGTTCCAAGAATAACAGAATAATTTGCTGTGAATTCTACTGAGAACACTCCTATCGTGAGCAGAGAAAGCTTCAGTAGATGCTAGGAAGGGTGAGATTTGTGAGTTAAGATCTTTACATGGATCTTGATTAAAAGAGATCAGTCTGGCTGAAAATGTGAATTCAGAATCGATGATAAAAGCCAGCGTGGAGAATGACGGGCATCAACCATGTGATCGTGGAGGGTGAGAATGGAGACCAGGGTCAAGCACTGGGAGATGTCAATGTGTACCAAAGAGAGCCGCACAGGAGACTGAGAACAATGCCCAGAGAGGTCACGAGAAAAAAGCGAGGTTTAGAAGCTCATCATCCCTCCGCATCTCATGTCTGGTCCACCAAAATAGCCTTCTAACTGGTTTCCCAACTACTTCATCCCTAATCTAGCACCTTCCAGTCTGCCACCAGGACAGGGGTGAAGGGAGCAGAGGAGTCAAGAGCAGTGAACACACAACAGATGTTTGATGGGTGATATAGCCAGCAACCTAAGTCTCCAACTACCTTCACCATTTATTTGCCATGTAAGTTTAGGCAAGCCCTCTTTTTCTTTCCATTTCAGCTCCCTCTTGTGCAAAATAAGGAAAACAATGTTCTGTAACGACCTCATAGGCTTGTCCTAAAACTTACAAGAGTTACTGGCTGTTCGAGTGTTTTAAACACTTGTTCTCCACAACAAAGGCTTCAGGAATTACTGTTCATCTTGAATCGCTGTGTGCTTCACAGTTCATCCTTTCTCAAACAGTTCCACTGGCTCCTCTTCCTGGCTCTCAGCAAGGTAATGGATGGCGCTGTCACCACCCAAACACCATTGCCCTTTCCTTTCCCGGTCATTCCAACTCTGACTCACAGTGAAGCAAATGTAATGCAATTGCAGGTAGAGTTGGCAAGATGTGCTCCATTTGCTTTTTGGCCCAGTCCGTTAATTGCACTTGGAAGTAAACAGCACACTATAGAGTGAAGACAAGAGGGTAATTTGGAAAGAGAGAGAGAAAAAGGAAACTGAAATGAATTTGGAGGTGGAGAGTGGGAGGGACAGTACATCACACAAACTTCAAATAATTGGGACTCTATCGCATGTCAAGGGCATTTGGAGCTTAAGCCTCCTTGCTAAACCCACTCCTTGCCTGGGTTTCATAGCCCTCCATGAAGTAACCCTAACACTAGTCACTATTTCTTCCCTGCCAATCATGTGTCTCTCATTGCCCATCAATGTACCTGCTTCTGCCTCCATACCTTCTCGCATGAGATGCCTTCCAAGAGTATCCTCTCAGTCCTCCTCCTGCCCAGTGTGTCCAGCTCAAGCCGTCCCTTATCCAGGAAGCCAAACCTCCTTTGCTGCACTTAAGAGGTCAAACCACAGTTTAGCACATCCCAGAGCTCTCCCCGACTCTGCCATCATTTCATGTGCACCAGCCTTTTCTCTCCAACTAACATGATTGGC
Organism: Lasiurus cinereus; assembly: GCA_011751065.1. Taxonomy (NCBI): domain Eukaryota; kingdom Metazoa; phylum Chordata; class Mammalia; order Chiroptera; family Vespertilionidae; genus Lasiurus; species Lasiurus cinereus. The sequence goes on along the minus strand of JAAGEH010000125.1, from coordinate 30,238,974 downwards.
ACTAAACAACCCATTACCTTGTTTAAGGTACATACTTCCCCAGATTTCCATATGAGAAAACGAAGTCTCAGTGAGGGAATCTGTTTGCCCCATGTTGGCAGGTGTTGAGGCCTCCTGGGTATGACGGTTAAGTTGAGCCTATAATTTTTCTTAAAAACAAGGCCTGTCTCTATCTTCCCCGTACTTTCTCCCACAATGCCAGTTCCTGAGGAGATGTCTGGACATCTTAGGAAAAGGATGACAATGTAAAAAAGAAAAGAAAAAAAGCTGCAGAGAGAGAGAGATAAGACCGCCCGAAAGATCAATATTTTATTTCCAATTTCACTGGAGCACAGAGCATACTGACCACATTCCAGGCCTTTGCACCATAAGACTAAGGCCAATTCTGATTCTCTTTTCCCCTTCACCATTCAGCAACACTGAATTTGCTAATATTTGTCATGTTGGTTTAATCAGGACAGACTGTGATTTTTACATTTTAAACAGGACTCCTTTCTGTACCTTAACCCTTCAGCCAACCAAGTGTTATTGGGGTTACTGTGACCTAATATATGCAGATTCCCCACAATGAGCCATCACCACGGTAATTTTCTGCCCTTTGTTTTCAGGTTTTGTTGCATATGCTCATCAAGGAAATCGAAGCTTTCCTGGTGAACAAAATTCCATTACCTGCCTTTGGACTCAAGGGCTTCCAATGTAAAGAAATGTTTTCAAATCCTCCTGGCATTCCATTTCAGGCGTGTTTCTCCGAGATCGACAAAATGTTCTCTCCAGAACCAAGCAAACCTTTTACCTCCTCTTCCTGGAGCTGCGACTGGCCAAATGTCATGGCTTGCAACGGAAAGATGGGCTCCTGAGCTGTCAAACCTCCTAGGGGTCGCCTTCCATCTGCTCGAATGAGCTCAACAGCTGCACAGTTCAACTGAATCCTGCTTTTCACTTCGAGCACAAGGAAAAGTGTGCAGCGGGGGTGAACTGTCTGCAGTGATGGTAGCTGGCAACCTGCCCATCCCAATAGACACTTGCCCCTCCTCCCAACAAAAGGCAGAATTGGTTCCCCCAACTCAAGTCCACGCTGTAAGCACTCAGAGAGGCGGGACCACATTACACATGCTTCTGGTCTCCAGCGGCCCTGGATGGTGCCCAGACAGGTGTCCGCAGACAGTTCCCTTCCTCCTGCTCCCCCAGTCTGCGTCTTCTAGGCAAACCTGTCCAGGGCCACCCAGCAACACCATTTACAGGAATCCTTCAGTCACTGTCCAAACAGAGCAATGCAGTCTGGGGATGTTTTCTGAATATGAAATGATCTGGCTACTTAACATGGACGGTTTGATGGCATTAATGAGATGGAGTGTTCTGGGAAAAACCTTCTGAGTGAAGCGGGTCTAGGTCCAACATTTAGAAAGCTTTTAGTTGCAAGGCAAAGCCACGGGAACTGGGAGGCCTGCCATCATTAGGGAGACGTCCAGCAGAAGGTGTGGGAGGCAGAGCCTCGTTCTCCTCCTCACCATCCCTGGGGTCCGTTTTAGGCAGCAGAGCTAGATGAAGTTCAAGAGCTTAGGGGCGCCGAGCGGGGGAGGCGGGTGGGAAGCAGAAGACAACTACTGCCTGCCTGCAACTGAATTCAATTCAAAAAAGGTTGGCCCTCGACAGTTTGGCTCAGTGGAGCAGTCGCCTGAAGACTGCAGGGTCCCAGGTTCGGTTCCGGTCTAGGACACATGCTCAAGTTGTGGGATCGATTCCCACTGGGGGCAAGGGGGACATGCAGGAAGCCGCCAATCAGTAATTCTCTCTCATCGTTGATGTTTCTATCGTTCCCTCTCCCTCCTTTCTGAAATCAATAAAAATATAATTTTTTAAAAAAAGAAAGCAAGGCTGCGAGGCAATCAGAGGGAGATCTGGAATTTTTTAAATTAGTTTGAAATTCAGCCATCTGTGATTAAGCTATGACTGCGGTCAAGTAACTCTTCCTCTGAATCCATTGGGGATAATAACAGTATTTCCACCACAGTTGTTATGAAAAACAAGTGGGCAGAGGTGACCGGGGTGTTGGGGGAACTGAGAGATGCTCTACATATGTGAGGCATTGGCATCCCCGGAGCCGCAGCTGCGGCTCCAGCCACAGGGATCACAACGCAGCAATAAAGCAGGTAATGCTCCTTGGCGGAACACTGATATCGCCCACAGGTAATGGCTGCTCTCTCATTGAACATCCCTTCCTAGCAATTCAATGCGAGGATGCATCGTGTTCCAGTCTAAGGACAGAAGGCACACCAGTATTTTAACAGAGCGATAGTATTATGAAGAATTATCCACATATAAAATCACTAACGGGGTAACTGAGGTCATAAGCACAGGGAGCAGTTCCCCCCCTAAGGTTGGCCTGGGACTGAGTGGGTTGCTGGGAAACGGGACTTTGAGTGCTCCAGGCCCAGGAAAAGCAAGATAAGGTGGCCACCTTTGTGTTGGGAGAACACTGGGAAGAACTGGAATTGTGAAAACTTCCAAGTTCAGAGATGGGACCCAGACCTGTGGGAAGGGGCACCACCTGGCTGATGCTGGGATGTCAAAGGAGGGACAGCAACGTCTAGAAAAATGACCCAATGCAACCAGCTGCTGGTTTGCAAATGACCTGGCACAGAGGAAGCTTTGCTGGGGTGTGGCTCACGAGAACAGCAAGGCACCAGGAAGGGGCAAATCCCTCCTCGCTCTTGTGCCTCGTACTGGCAAAACTTAACGGTGACCCAGGTGGCAGAGCAGAAATGTGGTTTGCGAGTCCCCATCCAGCACCCCTGAGCACAGGGCAGAATGTTAGGTTTGGAACAGTGATAACAGCTTAATAACTAGCACCACGGCCAGCAAACATAGGCAGAGGAGGAAATAATCTGTGGTGAACGATTTAATCAAAGAACTGGCCTTTTTTAAAAATCTTGCCAAGCTCCTAAGTCCAGTCTCCCTGCCCTCTGACCCAAATAATGATCCAACCATTTCTCTCCCGTCCCCAGCCCTGTGACAGCCATCAGGAATAGTGCTGGGCTCTAGCTGTCACAGCAGCGGACCTGACACTCAGTCGTGTCCTATGGCCTTTTCTGGGGAGCCACGCTGTCTGCTTTGCAAACTCACAGACAGCTGCGCTGAGAGGCCCATTAGGCCGCTTTAAAATTTCATGCAGTCATTATTCTTTCATCAAACACCACAAATCCCCCTCCACAAGGCCAAGGGCAAGCACATGGGAGCCACAGCGGTGCTCTATTCCATTCCTTGCAGAACTGAGCCCCTAAAAAAAGGGGGGCTTAAACGGGGCCCAGCAAATACCACAACCGCTCACCCTTCCCCCTGGAGATGCCGCCAGATGATGGCAGTGAACATGTGCCTGTTCATGAGGCTCAACCAGCAGCACCCCGTCTTTCCTCACCCGGCAACACCTGACAACCACCTCTGCCTTTGGGCCAGTGATGGGCAAGGAGACAAAATAGCTCACAGGTGACCGCCAGTCTCCATCTCTGAGAGGCGATAAATCTTTTCCAGGAGGTTTTATTCGCAGTTTCCCAATTAGCACATCATTTGACCTTATTTTCCCCTTTCCCTCCTCCCACCTTCTATCCTTCCCTTTTCTATCTTTTTGTTTTTCCTTCCCCTCCAACAGTCCTCTATTTTTCACTTTCTGCTGAGACCAGTCCCTCTCATGCTGCTTGTTGAGTTCCCTCTTTTCTGTATGGATCTGTCTGTCTGTCCACATCTCTGCGTGTGTGTGTGTGTGTGTGTGTGTGTGTGTGTGTGTGTGTCCACGCGTGCACGTGTGCACGCACACACATGTATGTGTGTTTCCCTGGTGCGTTCTGCCTCCTGCAGCTCTGTACCTCCCTCGGCCACCACTTTTAGCTCTAATCTCTCCGGAAAGCAGAGTAAAGTGCCTCTGTCTCCCGGGGCAGCGAGGACTCCATTTTATTCCCTTGTTGCCTCTGCGGAGAAAAAGAGGAAGCTGAGGGAACATCTGTTCCATTCAGGACACAAATACCAAGCCCCAACCATGTATGAAACTATGAGCCACAGAGGCACCGTTCAGACCATCGCTGCTCAGTAAGTGCCTCTTTTGTGCCAGGCCACATGCTCACTCATCACTGGGGACACAGAGAGGATCCAGATTGGGTGCATGTACCACAGATCCCAAGGCCTGTGAGGGAAGCAGATCTGTGGAAATGCTGCAAGAAGGCTATTGAATCAGGCTAGGGAAGGAGTTTATTAAGAAAGGCTTCCTGGAGCCTTAGCTGGGGTGCTCAGTGGTTAGAGTGTCGACCCTCACACCAAAAGATCAAGGGGTTGATTCCCAGTCAAAGGCATGTACTGGATTTGCAGTTCAATACCAGGCTGTGGTGAGGGCACGTGCTGAAGGCAACCAATCAATGTGTCTCTCTCACATCTCTCTTTTGCTCTCTCTCTCCCCCTTCTACTCTTTCTAAAAAAAAAAAAAAAAAAAAAATCAACGGGAAAAATATCCTCAGGTGAGACTTAACCAAACAAAAAAAAAGGAAAAAATGAAAGGCTTCTTGGAGGAGGTGGTGCGGAATCTTAAAGAATATGTAGCTGTTAACCAGAGGAAAGAGAGAAGGACATCCAAGGCAGAAGTTGATCATGAGCTAAATAGCATGAAGGCAAAACACAAGCTTGGGGTATGCAGGGATCCACAGGTAGCACAGGGCTACTCTAGCATGATTCAGGTGGTAGTGCAGCTGGAAAGCTGGGAAATGGTGGGGTCACCCAAGACTCATGGGCAAGGTGTGAGGGACCCCACTCAGCACCCAACGATCCTGCGTGCTCCTGTTCACACTGCCTGAGGCATCCTCTGGCCACTGGAGTTTGCTGGGCCCATGTGAAGAGGGTCTAACACCCTTGGGAGCACATCCATTTATGGCCCGCAACCTCTCTGCTCAGCTTCGATGGAGGTGGTACAATGGACCGAAAGGATGGCCAGAAGAAAGGAGAGCAGAGAGAAAGCTAGGGGCTGGAGGAGTGAAGCGTGCAGAAATCATCCCCTACAGGAAACTCCATGGGGGGCAGAGCTGGTGCGTCTTCACTCCCTCCCCCCACTGGTGTTCTACCAGGTGGCTCTTCACACTGCCACCAGCATTAGAAGACTTGCTTCTGGGAAGCATGCAATTCCAAGACTTGCCATCTTACTAATTCAACTTACTGCACTAAGCAATTGCCAGCTCTGCAGAGTGGGGTTATTATTTCCTTTTCACAGATGAAGAAACAGCCTGAGGGACTCGTCTAAGCCCCTCAATTTGTCAGAAGCTGTCAGAATTCACACTCATATTTACTCTGTGTTGGGTTTTTTACCTACGGGTTTGGAACATTTTTAACTATCTTTCCCACTCTCCATTTAAAACTGCTTGTGTAAGCCAGCTCATTGTTTAGTGGAAATTTACCTTTTGTCTTCAAGTCTTTTGCTTTTAAAATGAATATTAAGATGTGCTTCAAGGAGTATCCTCCACTTTAAAAAAGATAGAGAACGTGTCCAAGCATACAAATATATAGGTATACTTCCTAATGTCCCCCAATCGTAGGAATCGTCTGTGGTACATATACCCAATCTGTTCTAAAGTTTCCATTCTCTTCCTCATCCTATTCTAGAAAAAGCCTGGGCTTTGGAGTCAGACTTGGTTAAGATATTGGCTCTGCCATTTAATAGCTGTGTGAATCATGGCACAAGTCACTTAGCCACTCATGTGTAAGTCTCGCACTTCAAAAGGTTTGTTGTGAGGCTTAAATAAGATGACACAAATCTGATGCCTGGCACCGAGAGGACAATCCATTAATCCCTTCCTGGCCTTCCCCTTCCTTCCACACACTTTCACCCTCCAGGGAAATGTTGCCACTTCCACAGGCCAATAACCTCAAAACAAAGATGACACATCTTTTGATTTGTTTATCCATGAATTTAAGCTCTAGCTCAACCATATTTCACTCTGTGCCTAAATGTGTCTAAAAGGTGTTCCCGTAAATTCCATTTGAATGACCTCATCATTGTTGGGTGGCAGAAAAGAAAATCAGATGTCAGCCTTAGAGGAGTCACGAGGGAAAAGAAGGTTGCAGATTCCCCTTTGCAGAGAATTGTGAATCTCTGAGGCCACACTGAAGTCTAAGGCTCGGGTAATACGCGTGCTTTGGCTTAAAATAGAAAATGAACCACACAATTTTAGACCAAATGTAAAATCTAGTAGAGAATGTTTTCAATGTAGGTCACTGGTCGAGTCCTGCTTGAGTAGGTGATATAATTACTAGTAAGTTGGGTCAAAGAAAATGCAGCTCTCCATGGAGATGCATTGTCACTGGGAAGGACTGTGGAGGTGCTGGTTCCCTCTGGTAAGAACCAGAGTTTTGGAGACACACTCTAAGAGGACAGAGTCCTTGTCAGCAAACTTGTGAAGGAAAAAGAAAAAAAGACTTTGAAACCTATTTAAGCCCAGATAATTCCCTTTGAAAACTGGCCAAAAACTGGGGATCTAGCATAATGCCAGACGTTGGGTGACATTTAACACTGGTGGGTCTTGATCCAGCATCTAGAAGAGTTCTAGAATCTAGAGAAGACTGTGTATAGATTAAGAGTCCAGGGATGAAAGATAATTTTGAACGGCATTGGGGGTCAGAGGGGCTTTAGCTAAAGGAGGTAAATTCTCCTTGTCTCAGGACTCCTTGCTTTTTATTAACACAACTTGTCCTAAGGCAAGGTGGAGATACACACTTCAAAGGGTAGGATTTGTACAGAAGCATTGTCAGATTGGGGAATAGCCTACAGTAGGAGGCAATAACATGTAGATTAAGATCCCCTGAGCTGTCTGGCAGCAAATAATCATCCTATTCAGGTTTGGGGGAAATGCCTTTAGCCATTCCCAACAGGTGATAGCATACGTGACTCAGCTCTTGTTGAGTCCCCAAATTCCATCAACCTTTTGATGAAACTTTGCAATTATGACATGCTGGAACTGGCTTCCAGCACTAGCACCCTGCCAGCCACAGTCCAAAAGGGTCGCTATGTCACACCATCACTAACCATGTCATCTTCTTAAGCCTTGAAAATTCCCAAATCGATCCAAGATTGGAAGACTAAGAAGAGCAATGATTCAGTCTCTCCATTTTCACTTGCAGTGACTAAATAAATAGGCCATTTCCATCTTCTCAGCCTAAATCAGCTGGACCATGCAGGTGGGGGCACACCTGAGGCTGCCTGTAGATTAAGCTAACCTCCAGGTTGTTCCCATCAGCTAAGCCCCTCTCAGAGGTGGCTCCAGCATGAATGTCTTAAGCTGCCAACCCTGTCCCCCAAAGCATATTCTTAATCATTCCAAACAAATACCTAGGAAAAGCAACATTGGAGCCAGAAAAGCACCACTTTGGGAACCAGAGAGAGCTGAGTTCAAATCTCAGCGCTGGAACTTCCTGGCTCGTAACCTTAGGCAGCTCACGGTACCATCAGGTGTCCACTAACCCTGACTGCCCAGGATGAAAGGGGTTCCCAGATGCAGGACTTTCAGGGAACCAAGATGAGTTTGTCACTCAACTTAACCTCTGAGCTGCCATTTGCTCGTCTGTAAACACATAGTGAGAAGACCTATCATGCACGAAGCCTGTCAAGCAAGACCCAGAGGCCTTCTTTGTACCAGAAACACTCTTTAAGTCCTATTATTCCAAGACACTTCCTTGCTTTAAAAAAAAAAATCAAGAATAATGCGAGAAAATAAAAATAAGCAGGAAAATGAGAGAGACGGTGGAAGAAAACAATGAGAAAAAAGGTAAGCAGCCCTGGCTGGTGATGCTAAGTGGTTAGAGTGTCAGCCTACCCACTGAAAGGTCCCGGATTTGATTCCCAGCCAAGGTCAAGCACATACCTGGATTGTAGATTTGATCCCAGGCTCCAGTCAGTCAGGGCTCCATGTGGGAAGCAACCAATCAATGTGTCTCTCTCAAATGGATGTTTTTTCTCTCTCTCGCCCCCTCTCTTGCCCTTCCACTCTCTCTCATAGAAAAAATAAATCAATAATCAATGGGGGAAAATATCCTCCAATGAGGATTAACAAAAAAAAAGAAGAGAAAAGAAAAGAAAGCAGAGGCAGCAGGAACAACCCGCAGAGCCCTCTGCCAGGGCCTCTGAGCCCTGCAGGAATCCAGCGTGGGCATGCAGTGATTTGCGAGGCACGTGGCAGAGTGACAGAATGAAACTGCTCCTTCTCGGGACACTCAGCTCAGAAATCGCCAGAAGAGATGCTCAGGGCACCATCTGTTCTGAGGCCTTCTTTTCACCCTTCTTCCTAAATACGAACACGCTTCCCCCAACCAGGGCCCGCCTGAGAGCAGGCAGGAGGGGAGGCCTGCATCCGGCCGATTTTCCCAAACCTCCCGGAGCAGGGACCAATGTGATGGCAACATCTAAGCCTAGGTGTCCTTGCTGGCAACATCCACACGGCATGTTCTTGCTCCCATCCCATACCTGACAGGCACACTTTTTGCTGTAACTGTTTCGTCACCAGTCACTGCCGAGTGGGGGCTTCAGCTGCTTCCTTTAGAAAGAGACTTAATTGTGGCTGCTTATCTGGGGGTCAAGTGCATCTCTCTAGGCTGAAGGGCCATTGAGGAAACTGCACTTGTTTAGACATAAGACAGGTTCCAGCTAAATAAGGTGCGTCCGCAGGTATCTCAGCCAACAGAAAGGTGATTTTCATTTAAGTGGAGAGGATCCTCAACTTGGGCTCCAGATTGTCCTTTCATGGCTATGTGACCTTAGATGAGCCCCTGAAATTTTCTGTGAAGTCTTTTCATCTGTATAATGAAGATAAAGATGCAAATCCCCATCCTGCTATAGTGCAGCTGCATGTGGCAGAAGAGCAATAAAGCACGTTAGAGCACTAAGACAGTTTTGATCATATGAGGTAGCCAAAAATTGAAAGCAATCCACTAAGAGTGGAATAAATAAACTGTAGTACAATGGAATACTATACAGAAATTTTCAAAGAGCAAAGTAACCACAACATACAACTACATGGATGAATTTTCCTGACAACATAATAGATCAAAGGAGCCAGATAGAAAAAATACGAAGAATTGTATGATCCCATTAATATGAAGTTAAAGTACAGCAAAACTAATCTATATGATTAATGTAATGGTTACTTAGGGAAGGAGCACAAGAGACCCTTGTAGAGTATTGGAAATGGTTTTCATCTTGATCTGGATAGTGGCTACATGAACATCCTCATATGTAAAAGTAGCTACAGTTTTATACTTAACTAGAGGCCCAATGCACGAAATTCATGCAAGAGTAGGCCTCACAGCCCCGGCTGCCTAGGCCCTGGCAGTCCTCCCCACCCTCATTCCACCTCCCCCACCCCCCCCCCCTACCCCCCCTAGCTTTGTCCAGAAAGTTTTTGGAAGGTTGTCCAGACAATCCTCCCCTTGTTCGGCCATTTAGTCTATTGGCATATTATGCTTTTATTGTTATAGATATCTAGGCCCTTTTTAGTTTATACATCTAATATTCCAATTAAAAATCAAAGTTTAAAAGAACTGAACAGATACCTGAATTGCTACACTGGGTAGAATTCACAGGTAGAAGAATTCTCTGATGATTCACCACCCTCGAATTTTTGTTCTATGCTGATTCATCCTTCTCTATGATTGCAATCATTATTGGAAATTAAAGGGCAAAATGGTGAAGGGATTAAGCAAAAGGAAAAAAAAAAGCCCTTATAGACAGACAACAATATGTTGATTATCAGAAGGAAAGGAGGGTGGGAGAGGTAGGAGAGGGTAAAGGAGGAATAAATGGTGACGGAAGGAGACTTAACCTGGGGTGGTGAGTGCACAATACAATGTACAGATGATTTTATATAACTGTACCCCTAAAACTTATATAATTTTATTAACTAATGTCATCCCAATAAATTGAATTAAAATGGGGCAAAATATCCAGCATTTCAAAATGGGAAGCAGTGCCTTAAAAGCAAAAGGCACATGAACGTTCACACACAAATACAAAAGACTATGACCAGCCCTCGGCTGCTGATAGAGATGAAAATCTCTAAATGATCCACTGCCAGGCCTGATCACGCTGATTTGTTTCTGATCCGAGCGGAAGGAAAGCAGAGACTCTGCAGTAAGTTGGAAGGTCCTGCTAGGTCTGACAGAGGGAAATATGATTAGAATGCACTCAGGCAGAAATAATGACTCGCCTCCCCCCAGGACCAGTCTGCCCTCCCGTCTGTACCCACAAGCCTTGCACTGCTAACGACAGGGTGTTGGAAGGCCGGTGGCATCTCCAATCCATCCTGACTCATCATGCAATCAGAAAACATATCACCTGCAAAACCCCAGTCCCTTCCAGAAGAACGGCTCGCACAAACAAGGAAGTCTCTCATTAGGTCAGGTTCCCTAGCAGAGCCAGGGTGAGGATTCGGGGTGGGGAGGTTCCTGAGAGGGTGTGCTTGGAAGCAGCCTATAGGGAATGTGGAGAGAGAGGTCTGGGGAAGGAAGGTGTCTGTGGGCAAAAAAGGTGGGGGAAGGTGAAGAGAGAGGAGTCAAGTGTCTCCCCTGATTCAGGGAGGGAAAATACAGCAATTGCCAGGAATGTGATACATTTGTCACAAGTATGGGAAAACACTTCAAGAATTGGCCAGAAGGACTTGTATGCATGTATATAAGCATAACCAATGGAATACAAGACACTTGGGGGGGGGGAGGAAGCAGGTGAAGGCATGTACTTGGGGGTAGGGAAGTCCGGGGGAGGTCAATGGGGTTGGGGGGGAGACATGTGTACTACTATTTGTAATACTTTAAGCAATACAACAGGAAAAAATAAAAAAGAATTAGGCCCAAGTCTGTGTTGCAGGTTTATTCCCTGGCCCTGGTCATGGTGCAGGAGGCAACAAATCCATGTCTGTTGTCTCTCTCTCTCTCTCTCTCTCTCTCTCTCTCTCTCTCTCTCTCTCTTTCTTTCTCTCTCTCCCCCCTCTTCGCCCCCACCTGCCTTCCTCCCTCCCTTTTATTCTCTCTAAAAATCAATGGGAAAAATATCCTCAGGTGAGGATTAACAAAAAAAAAAATTGCTCCAAGATTGGCAATCAGAACCCAGAAAATACCCGAGCACCATCTTGCCAAGTGGCCCACCACTGGGACCTCCAAACCCTCAGGTCTCCTCGAACCCTTTAGGTCCGACATGCCCGAAGACGAGGTACCCAAGGAAATTTGAATTTCAGATCAACAGTGACTCATTTTTCATAAATCTAGAATTTATATAGGACATATCTATACCCAGAAGTTATCTGCCATTCGTTTGAAATTCAAATTTATGTGGACATCCTGTTTATTTGCTAGACTTGGCAACTCTAAAGTGAACTCAACTCTCTCCCTCAAGCAGACCAGGAAAAGGCTCTCATGGGAACGGTGAGGTGTTACAGGCTCCTGCTGCTCCCTCCTTCACCCCAGACATGAGGAGGCCATCTCTGACGCCTCGAGGCTTTGCTCACTTGGAGAGCATGCTCTGTTCTCCCCCGCCTATTCGCTTTAATCTCTTTAGCTGGACTTCATTTCATCCCTACCTCCAGCCTCCCGCTTGCCCTTGAACTCCATCATGCCCTGAGACTTATTATCTCTCTGCAGAAATCTTCCCTGGAAAACACACAGATACACACGCATGGAATCTGAGTGAAATTCTTCCCTTCACGTGTACAAACATTCATCCTCGCCATTACTACCTTCAGATGGGAAGCACTTGTACATGTACCTGCACCCCCACATACACATGGGACACCAAATTCTTGGAGTAGGACTGTGTTTGTGCATTGCTCTATTCCCAGCACTCTTTCCAGGATCTGGCTTTCAAAAGAGTTTGAGAAATAAATGAATGAATGATATACTGTAATTTCTCAGGGGGAAAAAGTGTCCAGCTCCTTGAGAAGCACACAAGAACTACTGGGGGAAGGAGGAGTCCTTTCTTATGTGTCTGGCCTTAGAAATCCCCCGAAGAACCCCACTTACTAGGAGAGCACACATGTCCCTGCATTGCAGGGCCCAGCAAAGCACTTGCAGACAGACTAGAAGATGGGTGATTCTCCATGCCCAGTCAGACTGGACCTAAGACCTGACAACCAATGTTGGCCACACCTGTTGGCCAGCACCTTTGCCACTGTGCTCTCGGAACTGGTCTTGAACTACATGTGGCTTCCCCTCCTACCCTGACTTCATAGCTTCTGTAATTCATTCTACTAAATGTGCCCTAACTTAATGCCCATTAAACTAGAAGCCAAGTTCTGCTCTTCACTCAGTCTCCCTCAACTCTCTCCTCTTTTTGTTGGATGATAGCTTGGCGTTCCCTCCTAATTGCTGCATGGGTCCTGAACACCTGTGTTTTATGCTATTCCATGGAACATTTCCCCAATTAAAGCCTCGGAGAACAATGAAAACCAAAACCCATCTGCAAATGGAGAATTATACATTCGACAGCAATAGCAACACTAGGTCATAGGCTAGGTCGTTAAATCACTGAGCATATCCATCCAGTGCAGAAACAGAGCACACCTCTAAAACATTTATGGCTGAGATTTCAAACTGCTGGAACTGAGACATTCAGAGAGAATTCCCAAGAAAGCTTTCCACCTGGCTCCAAGGCCTCCGCGAGAGCTAGGGAAGGCAGCTTTTATCTTTCTCTCAGTAACACCAAGGAAAGGAGCGTGTCTTGAGAAATGACAGAGCAATCTGTCTGACTGCAAGATGAGGCTAGGAAATGCAGGGGAAGTTTCAATGAGGATATGTGCGTCCTCTTCTAAACTGTGAATAGTAATTCTAGTCTACAGTCGAGAGAAAGGGCCTCGTCATCATAAATAAAATGGGGCTCACCTTCCTTTGTTTCTGCGCGGGTCTAGAATGTGGTAGCAGTGAGATGGTCTTGCTGCCTGAGGGTAACTCCCATTGAAATTGAGGGGAATAATCTGTACTCTCTTTAGGTAATAAGTTGGCCTTGAGGTCAACCCATATGACAGCCACTTCCTAGTTGCCATTTTTGTATCACCAGAACCACCTGGTAGTGCTCCACTGGATCTTGCGCTTTTGGCATCGTTTGCCTTATCTTTGCACTGGCGAACATATGCAATTCAGGTAAGTCCAAAATTCTCTTGCTTTAAGATGCGGGCCAAGAAGAGGTGAATCCAGGCAATACCATTGACGGCAAGATGGCTAGCAAAGCCCTCCAAGGCTAGAGTGATCTGAAGATGGATGAGCCCAGGAAGGGTGCACCAATTCAGACCTCAGATCCCAAGCTGCAAATCAAAGCGTCTGCCTCTCATAGTAATTCCTCTCACCCATAGATTCCTATGGGTGAACAGAGCCCAAAACTAGTAGGAAACTGACAGAGAAACTGGGAGAAGATTCCTACTCTTTCTTACCCAAGTCTGGTTCAAAATGGACAACGGGGGCCCTGAGGATGAGCAGCCATGCCCTGACTCCCACAGTGTTCAGTCACCAGACCACCAGTAAAGCCCTAAGGGTCTTTTGGTTGTATGAGTCCTTTCTTTTCTCTTCTCCAGGTAACTTTAAAACCCTAAAAGGCCACAGCTACTAAAGAAGGTTGCCGGTACACCACGCACCTTTATTTGTGGGTTTTGTTGGGGGGGGGGGGGGATCTCTCAAGCCATGCCCTGCTCTAAAACTGGAAATCTCGTGCCAATCTGGAATGCTCCAAACCAGACACAGGCCACTTCCCTTCTGCTGATGTTCCTTTTCCAAAGAGAGCAAAATGGAAGGTAACCAGCTGAGAAATGTGAACCTCCACAAACGATTCAGCCCCCGAAAGACAATTCCGCAGAGGTATTTTCTTCCCCTTGGTTAACTGTAAAATTGCTTCAAATCCCCATCTTACTTTCATGCATATGCCCTCCTTTTGTTCCAGATTTTGGAGAGAGGAGGCTAGTTTTCTCACAAAACCTGGCTCTATCCTTTGGATCTCACGGTTTCCAGAAAAGAGAAATGACCACCAGTCTCCCCTGCTCAGACAAACCCCTGCCTCCCTGCCCATCTTCCTCATGCTGAGCAGAGTAAGAGACGTGCAGTTCACTCCTGCAGTCACAGGCAGACATTCCGTAGCTCCTGCAGAAGGTGGGATGGGGAGGCAATATTCATGGGCCAAGCACTGGGTGGGCTGGTATTTTCACTCCTTTATCTCATTAAATATAACACCAATTGACAAGAAGTAGGATTTATCATCCCATTTTACAGAAAAGGAAACTGAGGCACAGAGGTTTGGCTCCCCGCTAGGTCACAGTGCTAGAACCAGATGGTGGTCTGAGGCTGCCAGGGCTGGACGTGAGGAGAGCTCTTTCTGGATGACCGACGACTGGCTTTGTGACTTCCTAAAACTCACTTAAAACTCCCTGTTGGAGCTATTAATATCATCAATTCTCCTAAATTGGAATAAACTTCTCTGCTCACCCTCTCCCTGTTTCCTGTTTCCTTGTCCTGTGGTGCTGCTGAATTAAAGCCTGCAAAGTTCCCTGAATTCCTTGAAGGGGAGTTTCAATAAACACAAGTTATTAACCTTCAAAGCACCCAGAGTTGGGAATGAAGAAGTTATAAAAATTATCATAACGTCCTGCTGGGGTCTGATAATGAACAGAGGCTTCCTTGCATTGTCAAACACTTCCCCTGAAGGGAACCCCTCCGGCTCGAATGGGCATTAATTCCAACGTTAGTCCCTGGCTCTTCTCTCTTGTGTTGTAAGGAGAGGTCAAGGGCCTCTTTCCAGAACCTCTCCAGTAGCTTCATGGAGACTCTGAGCTGCAGGGGCCTGAGGCTGCTGGACAACACAGCTCCGCCATTCTCTGGCTTTGACTCCCAGGTGCAGTGGAAATAATGCTGTGACAACGCCTGCTGGGTGAGAAGGTGCCACTGCGGGGAGGTCGAGACCCAGAAATTCGGTATACGCACTCAATATTCACTGCTCCGCTCTCTTCACACTGACCGTGACGATCACGTGTCAGAGAAGGACCTCGCTTTGTCCACCCAAGCCACACCAGCAAGGGGAAACCAAGCTGGGGTTGTGCTGGGAGAAGAAGGGGGAAGAAAGGGGGAAAGGAGAGCTAAGGGAGACACCCCACCCTTCTGTGGGTCTAGACAACACAGCTGTTCCGGATTATGCAAATACTACGCCAGGAGCAGGAATGAAGGAAAGGGTGTGAGGCTCATCAACTCACCATCAGTGATCTCCCATCACATTCCCTACCTTACGCTTCAGCTTTGCTCTGAGCTCACCATGTGCCAACATCTCCATCTGCAGCCCGGTGCTCAGGACTGGGGCGGCCACAGAAGAGTCTGGCCACCTCCCCCAGCTTCAAGGTTTGGTCAAGCCAACGGGGATAATAAACTTGAGTTGAAGGTACAGAGGAAGGCACATAATCATCACACCAGATTTCACAGATCTGACCTACCAGCACTAGCTTCCAAAAATCTTATTTGCAGCCCTAGGAAGAATGGGAAAGGGCAATTCTGGGAACCTGGCAAGGTCTCAAAGTCAAAGAGCATTGTTGCTAAGCCTTATGTCAGGCAAGCATGATTGTGCCAAGTGTCTTCCAAAGCAAGTAATTTCTTTTCACTACTGTTATGATTAATATTTATCCTTGACTGGGCATGGTAAAGCCTAAGAATTTTGGAATCACACAGATGTAGATACAACGGCATAGGTGCCCTTGAGTAAGGTGCTTGGCCTCAGTTTCCTCTTTGGTAAACAAAAGGGGTCGTGATAGCAACCCCTTCATAGTAACACTGTGAAGTCTGACTTTGTTAATTGCATGTAAACCACCCAGCACAGTGTCTGAGCACTCAATAAAGGACAGTCACTCTACCGGGTGGAGTCTACTAGTGACTAGGTAATAAGTAAGGTAATATTAACAGTCTGAAAGGAATCTGGAGGAAGGAGAAAGATGGTAACAGAGAAGGGCTTCCCTTTCTCAGATGAGGGCTGCTTTTTAAGGGGGGAAAAAAGCACAGTACAACCCAAAGTTATAAAACTTGTCTCCTGCTTATGTGTAAGAGGAGCCAGACCAGTATAGAGCCAATTAAGAGGCAGGAGAAATGAGTCTGCCTTGTAAAAAAAAAAAAAAGACCTTGAACTACATGAAGAATGGGTGGGCCACGGAAGCCACAGTGGGCCATGGGAGGCCCCTGCTGATGTCCAGACTTTGGGCCACTTACATTGACCAATGGGACCTTGATGCCCACCCTGTGGTTTCTTCTGCCCTCCTGACAGGGAATAGAGCCCGCAATACACTCTGCTACCCACGCTGTGACTCATCTAGGGACAGGAGGCCATGCTTCTAGCAGAGATCTAAAAATCTTCAGGTCTTTGTTTGACCCCCAAATAACTGCCAAACAGCTTTCCCTAAAACACCAGCCCAGAAAAGTGGGCGATGCATCTTCTCCATTAACCACGCGGCTCACCTTGAAGGCCAGCTCCAGGAGGAGCAGCCCGTTTTCCTCCGCCCCCCATAAAGAAAGCCTGTGCATATTAAGAGAAAGTCCTGCAGGCAAGGGAGCTCAGGAGGGGGGCTGCCTTGATTAAAGTGGGTTGTTCTGCCAAGAAGCCTTGAATATGCTCTCCTGGTTTGGGGCTGTTAGAGCAGCGCGGAGGCAGCAGGCAGCATGAATTGCCTTTTATCTAATTGGAAAACTCCCACTGAGTTTAGAAGTACCCATTTAGACAGGCAGATCAATAAAAGAAATGGGGAGCGGATGGCCATGGAGATATTATGTAGCCGGGCTGATCCTCTGTACATCTGCTTAATAAAGATTAACTCGTCCTGGTGGCGGCACAAACCCGGAACACCCTGCTCGCTCCAAACTGCACCGAATTCCACTGGTTTCCAACGAGCAGACGTTTCTCGGGAGCCGCAGGCAAGAGACCCCTGCTCTGTCTTCTCTTTATCTGGACTCAAGAGTTCAGGTGGAAGGGAGGGGAGAGGTCGGGTCCAGAGCCTTGGGAATTTGCCTAGGATCTTTCTGGCATCTTCCCAAAATGGCACCCCCATGATCCAGATAAAAATGCCATGAACCAAATGCAGAGATCCACAGAAAAGAGAGAGCAGAGAGAGACATCAGGCTCCCTTGCCATTTCGTACCGTTTTACTGTGTCGCCCTTGCACCATAATGGACACTTTCCGAACTCCTGCTTTAAGAACTTCTCAGTTGACGCCACCTTTCTCCCTGTCTCTTTTTCATCGTTGAGTTGGGGGCTCTAACATTCATTCCTTATTCCCACACGGCCACCCTGTCCTCGCTGCTGTTCCCCTTTCTCCCCCACCCGCATCCCATAAACTGCCAAGCCCACCTCTAATTTCAAACACAAGCTTTTGTTCCAGGCTAGAGTGTGGAGGCTGATTCCCTTCAAAAGGAAAAGTGCCCTGTGGCCGAAGGTCCAGAAATAGAAGGGGGGCTGAGAGGGGAGTGTGTGCACACACGCATGTGTTTGCACTGAGCTAGGAGCGTTTCGTTTATATTGGGGAAATTTTTAGAAAGCTGGGAACCCTGCCTTTCATTCATGTGCCCCTCCTTTGACTCCTGCAGAAGTTTCTCTCTGGGCAAGGGCTGCCGACGGGAGCCTGCTGACACTCAGCTTTAATAAGGCATTTTCTCCTGCTCAGTCCTATGGAGAAGGCACCAGCTCATACCTGGGCCATGGGTCGGTTTCCATGGAAATGACTTCAGAGTCACAAATAAGGCGGTATTATGTTCTCTCAGCAGGACTAGATGAGAGCTAGAAGCTACAGAGAGAAAAAGGAAGGGGGGAGGGGGACAGCACTAGAGGGAAGGGGTGGGGAGAAGAGAGAGACAGAGAGAGAGAGCGCCATAGAGTGTTGTTTGGGACAAAGCAGGTTTCAGATAGGGTGGGCAAGAGGAGCGGAAATGGCATTGTCTCCTTTGAGGGAGGTCTTTCATTTTCAGAGATAAAGGGAAGAAACCCCATTCCAAAGAATCCCCTTCACCTTTTCTTCTTCTACTGGCTGCTTTCTCAACTGCCTCATTTGGTAGGGGTGCAAAAAGCCTGCAGAGGAAGGGGTGGAGGGTACAGGACGGAGCAGGAGGTGAAACAGAGTAGGAGGCCAGTCAAACTGTGTCTCTTCCTCTCGTGCTCAGCAGGAAACTCAGAGCCTCTTGTCCATGGCTCTGACAAATCCCAGGCCACACTTAAACCCCTCCCAAAATTCATGAGCCCTGCAGGACCTCGGCTTCCTTATGAAGATTGTTCTCCTGAGACAAGTGCTTTGGGAGGGAGAGTGACCACACTGTCTTCTGAAAGGGAGCTTTTCCTTCAAAACTTCATTGGTTTACTCTCTGTCATTGTGCACCAAAGTCTGGGACTCAAGACCTAGATTCAGACTCAACAAGCAAATACAAGCACCAAGCTTTTTCAGCTGAACCATGAGACTGTATATGGGGCAATAAATTCTAAAATTCTGCCTGTGTCATGCTTGCTGTTTAACGTATATAGAGATATCAATGATCACAATGCTTTTGATGCAACATGTTTCCTTTGAATCCTGAATCCATTATCAAGATACCCAGATTTTCAAAATGATGACAACCTTACATGCTTTCTTCTGAGCCTTCATCCTCTGCTGGTGGCCACTGCCACTAGCTCTCTCTTTGTCCGCAGTTTAGACAAACTGGGCGGCTCCCTCTGTAATGTGGTTTAGGCAGCACTAAAAGTCTTGCCAATCTAATATTTTGTCTCCCTATCAACTAACATCAGTGTCTAAAACCCCACATTCAAATTACCCCTTTCTGTTTTCAAATATCTCTCTATCCAAAAACAAAGATTTAGGGCCATCTTCCCTAACTTTTCAGTATGAATGTGTTTTCAGATTAACTGACAAAGTGAGATTTGGGGGTGAATGAATTCTGATGCATAAAGTAGGGGGCATTTCCTTGACAGCTGGAAATATTGGATATGGAACCAAATACTTGATTCATGGACCATCACTTGGGGGTCACCCCAGGTGCTTCGAGGAGTCAGAGAAGACCACTGAGTGAATGCTCAGTATTATTGTCACAGGTTTTCAGCCTTGAGCTTCTGTCTAAAAACACCGCCAGAGTGAGCTGGATAGACCAATTACCTCTTTGGCATGCAAAGAGCAGGAGCCCTGGATGCAGGTCCCTGGTTGGTCCAGCTCTTAATCTTCAATCAACATCTAACCTTGACCCTGGACGATGATGACAAGGAACTGGAACTACAGCTTTAGACTCCTCTCAAGCATCAGAATTCATGGAATCACTAAGAGTTGCCAAATAGGTGGGGCCGGGGACGAAGGCTTGAAGCTCTTTGCTCATCTCACTGAGAGTTCTTTGACAGGGCACAATGGCTCCAGACAACCCACGGTCTCCACCCAAATCTGTATTTTCCTCTCTACTATGGGATGGGAGATGGAAGGGCGAGCCTTGAGCTAACTCAAGAGGCCAATTGCAGAATCTGTGGGAACATCCTATGCAAGCAGTCAGCAGCAAGCCTAACTAAGATCTCCCTAAAGCAGCAGTCAGCAAACTGCGGCTCGAGAGCCACATGTGGCCCTTTGCCCCCTTGTGTGTGGCTCTTCCACAAAATGCCTCAGCCTGGGCAAGTCTATCTTGAAGAAGTGGCGTTAGAAGAAGTTTACGTTTAAAACATTTGGCTCTCAAAAAAAGTTTCAATCGTTGTACTGTTGATATTTGGCTCTGTTAACTAATGAGTTTGCCGACCACTGCCCTAAAGCATAGAAGAGTAAAGAAACAACTTTACTTTAGGACTGGAAATAATTTGGTTAATAAAAAACTTAACTAAAGCAGAGAATCATAAAAAACTGATGCATAACACTCAAAATAGTTTATTGTAACATAAAATAGAAACATACTTTCTTCTGCTAACTTTTTATGTGGAGCCACAATGTTTTCTTTAAATATTAAAATGATAAAAGTTCTCCATCATCTTTCTCCAAAAAGCCAAATCCATAACTCATCATCTACAATTTTCCATTTCCATTTTTTTCAAAGCAACGTGAAAATTTAAGAACATTAATGGGGTAATGTGAGTGCAAAATCCTCCCATAATTTTCTGTTTCTCTGCAATCATTTATAGTCATCTCACCCACACCGAATTCAACCACAATTTTTTTTTAGCAACTTTCATTTATTGAGTCCTTTTTCAAAGCATGCAACTTTGTTTTCATGGAAACAGTTTATTCATGCTCAATGTTCATTGGTTTAAATATTTAATTAAATCATAACTTCATCAGTTAATGTCATTAATTGGTTTGTGGAGGTTGGTTAAGAGAGGTTCCACTGTTATTTTTTTTTCTCTTAAGACAAATTCTCAACCTAAAAAGGCACATCACATTTTTTAAAACATGTTTTTATTGATATCAGAGAGGAAGGAGTGGGAGAGAGAGATAGAAACATCAATGATGAGACAGAGTCACTGATTGGCTGCCTCCTGCATGCCCCCTACCTAGGATCAAGCCCGCAACGCAGGCATATGCTCTGTCCAGGAATTGAACCATGATCTCTTGGTTCATAGGTTGACACTCTACCACTGAGCCAAGCCAGCCAGGCATCATTTGAAATATCAGGAGTCATTTCTCATAGAGTGAGACCTGTCCATGTAACAAATCAGAAAATACTGTCTCAGGATACAAAGGTAATTGGGGGAACCTCGGACATGACAGAGGGAAGAGGTCACAAATCTCCTCTCCGAAAGCAACTAAAACACTGGATGATGTTACCCAGACAGCTATTTCATGATCCTGGAAATCAACCAAGGTCACAGAACAAGCTGAGAAGATTTATTCATAAAGCACTACTGACTCTGGATAAGAACAGTGAGAATCTGTAGCCTATCTGCCTGGGGCTGATCCCATCCCTCTCCCTTACCCTGTTAGAGCAGCTTGCACAGTGGTCCTAACAGGTGGGCCGGCTGGCCATTACCCACAGCTTCTCTGCCGGAAGGGATGACTTCATTTGAAGCTAACGGTGAAAATCTGGTTCCGTGCAGGATAAGTAGCAATCTCAATGGGGAGCAAACAAGGAATGTCAGCCATTAGGACAGTCTGAGGTAATGGTCCTATTTGGGGCAACAATGGACTAGAGGACTAGCCAGAACTTTAAGAGGGAAATACAAGAAATGAGACACTTAGAGAGGCACCTGGTCAGCCTTCCACTCATCCCTGGCTGATCTACAGTTGGCACGCATGTGCAGGAGAGACCAGAGAGAGCCTTGTGAAAAATAAAAGCCAGGGAAGACTTTAAAGGGCCTGAACTTGGGATGCTTTCTCGAATCACAGACCCAGCACAAGGTGGAAGTTCTACTGGCGGAAGCACCTGCAGTGACCCCTGGTTCAAAGGTTGACGCTCAACCGCTGACAAACACAACCTCTGAGGAATTAATGACTGGCCACTAAGCTATGCAGACTCAAGGACAAATCCTAGGAAACAAGATAAAAATAAAAACAACAACTAGATCTACATGTTTCTATATCTACAGGGCGTGACAAAAGTAGGTTTACAGTTGTGAGTACCTGAAACAGTTTATTCTTGTATTATTTATTATTAAATTTTCTATATGAACAACTGTAAACCTACTTTTGCCACACCCTGTATAAATATGTTTATTTTTAAACAAAAAATATTTCAAAAACATAACATTTTACATATTTTTAAGTGAGCAAAGACATCAGCAGATTTTATAGGAAAGTTACTAAACAAACAAAAACCCTAGGGAAGGAGAAAAATCAGAATCCAGATTTGGCTATAATTTATTACCTAATATTCCAAGTTTTCAACAAAAATTTTAAGACATAAAAAGAAATTTTAAAAGTCTAACACATATGCAGGAAAAAAAAGCAGACAACAGAGAAATTGTCTCTGACTATCCCCTGATGTTAGTTTAGCAGACAACAAATACAAAGTAATTGCTATAAGTATATTTAAAGAATGAAAGAAAATTATGTTTAAATTAAAAATGAACAGGACAATAACAGACAGACAAAAGGATATACTATAAAATCTTAGAATAATTTCAGATAAAGAGGGAATAGAATTAGAAAATTGGAATTCCAGAGAGTAAAATAAATAAATAAATGAGAGAATGCCTTCAAAAAATTTGAAGTGCATAGTACTTCAAATTAATAATTTCCAGAAAATGTTTAAATATTTTAATTTATTAAAATCATGAATTCTATATCTGTAATAAGCAAGGTGTCACCAAATCACAGGATAAACCTTTACTTGAAATCTAATTTTCAGCCTCGTGTGAAATAGAATGATTTGGGTCCTTATCGTTTTCACTGTGACGTGGAGGTTCTCTTTTTAAAAATATATTTTTATTCATTTCAGAGAAGAGAGAGGTAGAAGCATCAATGATGAGAGAGACTCACTGATTGGCTGCCTCCTGCATGTCTCCTACCCCAGCCCATTACCTACTCCAGGTAACATGAATATTCTTGAGCTAACTCTTAGGAACTCTACACACTTTGCAAGAAAATTAAAATGAAGCTAACTCTTTCTTTCCTTGTGAGTTTGTTATCCTGGCTTTTTCTCAAGTGTTTTTATCCCTATAATTTCAAATTCTAGACCTAGATTTTTATATATATATAACTTGACTGCAAGTCAAAGATACACACATCCTCCTACAGTCAGCCTCCCTTGCAATATGCAAAGAGATTAAGCAGATTGTGACATAAAAACCCCATGTGTGCCAAACATGTGGGTGTATTCACTTCTTCATTCTGCATAACCAATGTGATTTGGTCTAAGACGCCATTGCAGCGTGAGAAAATTACAAATGAGAACCTCAAAAATACTGCGTAAATGCTCCTCGGTTTACTGATAGTATTTCTGATGCTTTCTGCTGCCTAGAAGAAGACGTCAATCATCTTCCTGGTGTGTATCGGTAAAGAAGAGAATATATCCTAACCATGTGTGTTAGAAGCTTTGTGGCCAGAAGTGGACATCCAGACAGCCTTGTGAGGCCCAGAGTAAAACTTAGGCCAACCTACCCTGAGAGAACCCAAGAGCCACAGTGGCAGGTCGTAGACCTTAGTCAACTTCTCTTCCCTGGCAGCCTCTGCAAGAGTCCTCCTGCGTCTCGCAGCACTGTCCACTTCCACAGCATCCCTGTGGCCATCTACGCCACCAGAAATCTGCAGTCACATGGGTCTCCAGGCTGAGGGTGGTCCTCTACTGGTTTCCTCCCAGGCCTGCCAGCCTCCTCGAAGCATTTATCTACCACTGTTGCTAACTCCACCAGGGCAGAGCACAAGTTTCTCTTCTGCGATTTATGGTAATTTATGCAGAGTGTTCTAACACGCAAAATTGCCGGGCCAATGTTTAAGAACACACTCGTTCGTAAGCAGATTAAGAACGCCCATTTGCATTCAAAAAGCAAATGTGCTCCTGTCAAAGGAGTCCCCCGTAATCATTAAAGGACGCCTGGCTATCAGCTTTTACAAAGGCCTGCAAGTTGGAAATTTCCACTTTTTAACAAAACAAAGGAAGGTGGTTCCGAGGAGTGACTCCCACAGCCCTTCAAACAGTCATTCCACTGCACGGCCATGGCCATCAAGATTGAGTGAATGAGCCACCCCTAGCGGCAGAGCCACCGGAGTCAATGAGTCAATGAGCCTCATGGGTGGAGAGCCCTCTCCAGTCTCCCTCGCTGATGTCCTACCCAGTCTTACCCGGTCCAACTTCCTGGAGCACTTAGGTCAGCTAAACTCTGGGAAGTCTCCTCCGCCCCCAGGAAAACTGCCACTCAAAAAGAATCGAAGTTGAATATGCAATCCAGATGCATGTTTTATTTAAGCGCCAGTGTTCTGCTCAGAGCCCTCCTGGTCCCCCTGGGCCCAGTAGGGCAAATCTAAATAAACCCCTGGGCAACAATGCCCTGGGTCTCTTCATCCAAGTTTCTCCCTCTTTCCCAGCCTCCGCAAATCTTTTGAGGCAAGGTGAATTTTCATGAGCATTTACAGACAAATTTTTATACTTTTCAGATGTCATTCAAACTCCCATCTCAAATAGTTTTTAAGAAGACGCCTCTCATTCATTTGCAGATGGAAATGGAAACTGGAAAAAGCTTTAAGCTTACAGGATTCTCAAGAAGGAAGAGGCAGGCCTTAGAACGTACCAGGCTATTCTGTCTCAATTACTAAATATTAACAATGCTTCATCTTTATACATAAATCTTTTTCTAATATATTTTTATTAATTTCAGAGAGGAAGGGAGA
This sequence comes from Lasiurus cinereus, assembly GCA_011751065.1. Lineage (NCBI taxonomy): Eukaryota > Metazoa > Chordata > Mammalia > Chiroptera > Vespertilionidae > Lasiurus > Lasiurus cinereus. Next base: position 30,214,687 of record JAAGEH010000125.1, on the reverse strand, counting down.
GGGAGAGAAATAAAAACATCAATGATGAGAGACAGTCGTTGGTCAGCTGACTCCTGCACGCCCCGCCACCTCCACTGGGGATCCAGCTCACAACCCAGGCATATGCCCTTGATCGAATCGAACCTGGGATCCTTCAGTCTACAGGCCGATGCTCTATCCACTGAGCCAAACCAGCAAGGGTTATACATAAATCTTTATATGCATATCCAATTAGTTCATTAATAAAAATTCCTAGAAGTAATAACGATAAAGAATTATTTGCATTTGTCAAGGACTCGCATTCATATTGTTCTTCCAAAAAATTAATTTCAGATCTGCCAGCAACAGTGTTTAAGAGTGTTCCACATCTTACACAACACTGGACATTATAAATGCTATTAAATTTTTTCAATAGCATAGCCAAAATAAGACTTGCATGATTTGAATTTGTTGGATTACCATAATAGTTGAGTTTGTCAGACCCTCTTATTATTCAATTTATGCACTTTGTTATTAGGTTCATCTTTTCTTGACTTATAGATCTTTCTTTATTAAAGATTAACATCTTATATCATGTATAATGTGACTATTTTCTCTAACCTGTCATTTACCCTCTGATTTTATATTATTTTTTTAATATTTCCATAATAGTAAATACATATCAGCAATTTGGGTTCTGGAAACATAGTAGGCTGAACTAACATATCCCTTCTTATCTCCAATCAGTACTGCTACATATAAATCATAGATAAAGGAGGAGGGGAATTAAATACATAACTTAGATTAAAAGAAAGGAGAAATTCCTTAGAGTCAAAAACAAAAGGACAGGATAAAACCATGTGCCAACATGATGACACTCCAGGGGCCTATCAGACAAAACATAGCCCTGAAGGTCTTATGTTTTTAATCGTTTCATAGGAATGGGAGGTAAGGCTTTGAGTCAAAACAGAAATCATTCCCTAACAGCAGACCACGGAAAAGCCCTTATCATCAAAATAAAGACTAGAGAAAAGTATACCCACTGGTTCAGGAAAACAGTAAGAAAGCTTGTCCTTACCTGGCACTCTGGGTAGGACAAAAAGTCTCCCCCCAGAAGAAAAAGACCCTGATCTTATGTCAGACAGGAATGTAGAGTCCAAATGTAAAACTGGTATGGAGTGAAAATACCCAAGTATAGATATAAACCATAACAAAAATTCTGAAGATGCTAAGTAAGAAAAGGTCTCCAGGACACCTAGCTAAATCAAATGAAAATGTACTTTGTAGCAACTCTTTCACAATCCGGCACCCATGAAACTCCCACAGGAAGAAAGAGAAAAAGCTCTACTGAAATGAGTTCACATACCAAAATTACAAATCACACTCACTACGCACTGTGACAGTGACCTGGTATACCCAGCAAACAGGCATAACAGAACTTGTGAGAAGGAAAAATCTTAAAAGACTCTTAGATGATTAAAATAAATAAAAAGGAGAAATACAATGTGGAGAGAACAGAAAAACATGAAAATTTTTGGTAAATAAACTTTAAGAAATTAACATTTAACTGCTCAAGATAAACAACAGATTAAACATAGCTCAAAAGTTAATTAATCGGAGGAAAGAGGTGAAGAAATAAGAGACAAAGAGGTGGAAAATGTTAAGTAGAACTTTTTAAAAGACTTGAAGCAAAGTAATATTCTCAGAGATAATAAATGAGAGTCTTCTAGAATTAATGAAAGACATAAATCTTAAGTTGAAGAATAATGAGTTTTAAAAATTTGATACATTTTAAAAACCCTATCCCCAGGCACGTATAGTGAAACTCCAGAAGAAAAAAGTTAAAGAGAGAGAGAGAGAGAGAGAGAGAGAGAGAGTCCTGAAGAAAAAAATAAATTATCTTTTCAACAGTGACAATAGAAGCAAGAACACAATAGACTAATACCTTTAAATGAGTAAAGTAGAATAAATATTAGAAATCTATATGATTCCAAGAGGAGGGAAAGTATTCATTTACAGACAAAAGCTAAGTAAAAATTCATATCATACCAAATATATCTATTAAAGGAAATAATGCAGGAAAAAGAAAACTGAATCTTAAGGCAGGTTTGGGGTTCTGGAAACAAGGGTAAGCAGGGATTGGGAAATATATGGATAATGTATGCAAGTATAAAAAGGAAAATAAAATTAATAATAATAATAATGACTTATTTAGAGGAAATAAAATAGGTAGAACTAAAATATAAAAAAGAAACATGGGTATGAAAAAAGGAGAGATCAAAATTAAAATGTTCTAAAATCCTTGAATTATTCAGGATAATGTTATTGTTGTAGTTGTTTTAATTAACTATGCATGTTAAAAAATTAAAATGTAACCAATAAAAGAACAGAAATAGAATGAATAAATTTCAAAAAACAGTTGAAACTAAAAAGGGTAGTAAAGAATATTTTATTAACTTAAGGGAAAGTAGGAAAGAAAAAAGCAGAGAAAATGCCTAGGAAGTAGGAAACATAAAATAAGATGGTAGATATAATTTCAAAACATTCTTAAACATCTAAATTAGATTTAATGTATTAATTTGAAGAAAAACAGAAATTCTCAAATTAAATATTTATAAATCTGCCATACGTGATTTACCAAAGACTCACCTGAAACATTTTCATCCATGTCAAAAGTCCATGGATGAAAAAAGATATGCTGGGTGTACCTCTCCCACTAAAGGCAAAAACAAAACAAAAACAAAAAAAAACAGTAGCAACATAAATATCAGACTAAACAAACAAAAAATACAGATGTAGAGAGAGATAACTATAGATGAAAATATAGATATAGGCAGAGATAGAGATATAGAGTTATTATCTAGGAATAAAAGGGGAATTCACCAGTAAGAATAGTAACTCATACTTAGGAAGCACTTGCTATATGTCAGACACTGTTCTAAATGCTTTTTATATATTAATACACTTAATCTTCACAACAATCCACATGGCATAACCCAGTGGTCAGCAAACTGCGGCTCGCGAGCCACATTCGGCTCTTTGGCCCCTTGAGATTTTAGCAAAGGCCAGTTTAGGAGTGCCCTAATTAAGTTAATAACAATGTACCTACCTTTATAGTTTAAGTTTAAAAAAATTGGCTCTCAAAAGAAATTTCAATCATTGTAATGTTGATATTTGGCTCTGTTGACTACGACCACTGGCATAACCCATTCTACAGATGAGAATATGGAATTACAGGGAATAAATGATTTTGCCAAGATTCAGAGGTAGCCAATGACATAGCTCGTCATTCAAACCCAGGCAGCAGTCTGGCTTCAGTGTCTGAACTGTGCTTTTTTTCTTTTTTTTCCTCCTAACAGCACAGCTTCGAAATTGATGAAGCACACATGTACTGAATTGCAAAGAAAAATTAGCAAATCTACAATCCTAATAGAAATTTTAATATGCTCGTCTCAGTATCTAATTAAGCAAATAAAAAATTAGTGAAGATATAGAACACTATTAAAATACTTAATCTAATGGCTCTATGTAAAATGCCATTCACAACAATTAGAGAATACACATTTTTTACAAGCAGCATGAAACATTTATAAAAATACATCACATAAAAGGTTGTAAAGCAATTTGCTATAAATCCTAGAGAATGAAAAGCATAGAAGCCATGATCACTGACTATAGTATAATTAAGTTAGAAATCAGTAACAAAAAGATAACCCCAATTGGCCACGAAGTTTCAATTGCACTGTACATGCACACCCGTGCATAGAATTTTGTGGGAGAGCTACACTCAAGGGGCCAAAGAGCCTCATGTGTCTTGTGAGCCATGGTTTGCTGACCACTGGGCTAGGAAAATGCTAGAAAATTCCTAAAATGAGCAAGGAAACCACCTTTATTCAAAAGCCTTTTCCTGAGGTATTCATATTTAGCAGCCATAGTGGTTCTAAGATTATCGGATGCCATTTGAGTCTAGTCCCAAAGGTAAGGCAAGATCAGGACATACACAGGTCCCAGTAAATAGTAGACACTCAAAAATATTTGTGAATAAATGAGCTAAGATGTGCCGAGAACCAATTCCAGTGTGTAATAATTACAAGAGTGCCATCAAAAGGTTGATGGAACATATGTAATTTACCTGCTAAAAATGGCTAAATGGCACTTCCCCCAAACCTGAATGGGATTGTTAACTGCCAGACAGCTCAGGGCATTTTATTGCCTCCTGTTGGTCAAACCCCTGAACAGCTGTAGGCTAGTTCCCCAACTGACAATGCTTCTATACCCTTTGAAACCTTACCCTTTGAAGTGTATTATCTCCACCTAGCCTTAGGACAAATTGTGTTAAATAAATAGCACGGGGCCCTAAGACAAGGTGAGTCTTCAATTCCTTTAGCTAAAGCTCCTCTGATGCCCCAATGCCTTTCAAAATTATCTTTCAACTCCTTCTTAATCATCTACGCGCAGCCTCTTTCTCCAGAATGCTGAACCCTTTGTAAGGCTGGGAAAAGAACCCTGGCAAGATGAAAATGCAAGGTGATGCATGAAATGAAATACTAATCCAGATTTATGGTTAAAGCTAGTTTAATTAATCATTCAGGTGTGTGTGTTTTTTTAATTTGGACTAAATGCCTAAAAGCCTGTCTTTGAATTAGATTAAATTGTGATTGGCAGTGATGCACTTTCTGATTAACTAGAAAAGTAGACTGCAGCTTATCCCATGTACCTTGGGTATTAAGGTGGGAAGGGACCACAGAAGTCATAAGTAGTACTATAAATGTAGCCCAGGATTTCTTAGGACCGCTCTACCTAGAGAATAACAGATTGCATGCAGTCCAGAATTTGCCGAAATGGCACTCATCATGTGGACTGGTCCCTTGCAAAGTGAAAGTGTGCTCTCTTTAAAATGAGTATATCATAGCATTTAGTTTGATCTGTATTAAATCAGGTGTGTGAGGGGTCCTGTTCCTAAAGAGAGGAGGGAGTCAGGTGAGCTAATAGTACTGAAAGTATCCAGTGGCCTTGTTACACAGATCAGTGTACAGAAGTGTAAAAATCTTCCAAAAGGTGAATCTATCATCTTAAACTCATTCGGTAATAATAATAATAAGCATCACCTGGCAGGTGTGGCTCAGTGGTTGAGCCTGGACCTACAAACCAGATGTCATGGTTCAATTCCTGGTCCAGGCATATGCCCAGGTTGCGGACTGGATCCCCAGTGGGGGGTGTACGTGAGGCAGCCGATCAATGAGTCTCTCTCATCATTGATGTTTCTCTCTCTCTCTCCCTCTCTTTTTCTCTCTGAAATCAATCAAAAATATTTTTAAAAAATAAGAAGAATTAAAATCGTAGGACTCTATACAGATCCAAACCTGGGCTTTCCACCCCTTTCAATAATGTGAGGAAGCTCAAGTCAATCCAAAACCCTTCAACTAATGGGCTCTTCCCCTGCATGACTTAAACGTGGGTACGCCTGTGGAGCTGCCCTCTGCCAGCTGTCAGGGCTGACCTTGGGGTGAGAGAAGCCAGGTTCTTTGTGCCCTGAAGGCCACTTTCCCCGTGAGGCTTTCCCTTCATGATGGATGAACGAATGTTAGAATGGAACACCTGGAGTGGATCCAGAAGAATAAATCTGATGCATAATTGTCAGTTTCCCGTCTCACACCAGAACAGGAAAGTCAGGAAAATTCTCTCGGGAAGAAGCTGTGTAATTGTTTTTGGAGACAGTGCGGAGACTTAACTGCTTCAGACAACACCTCCAGCAGACCCCGGGCCATGCCGAGCGGCCCTGACTACTCTGTCTATAAATGGGGTCAGCTCGTTGGGAATATTTGGCAGGGCCAAACGACCCATACTACACCTTTCCAGAAGCCCAAGGACCAGCTGCTTCTTGGTGATGTGGTTCTTGGCTGAGAAAATAGAAGTCCTCCCTTCCCCATCCCCTTTTCCTTTCCACGCTTGTCCCTCTCTTGCTGCCTGTCAGCTTTGCCAGCTCCCAAGAGAGGGCCCCTTATGTCCAGGGATAAGCTATCTCCTCTGAAATCAGCCAAGCCAGCCAGAGAAATCCGGGCCCATGATTCCCTCACTCAAGGCAGAGAGGAAAGGACAAGAATAGCCCTTAAAATTTCTTCTGCCTGAATTGCCTATATAAAACCCCATAGGTCCCCATTTGCCTTCAGTTCCCTCAATATCCCTTCAAAATGCTGGAAACAAACATGAAATTGCTATAACAAAGCTCGGTCTCATGCCAAAAATAATTTAAGTGTAAAAACATAGGGAATGCTTCCCTATGTCTCTATTACCTCCCTGGAGTCTCCCACCAGCCTTCTTCTCTCTGCACCCCTTGTATTTCCAGGCGTATGTGGGGCAGCCAGAAGAGCTCCATATGCCACGGAGTCGTGTGGTTTTTTTAAAATGTTGATCTTTAAAGGGCACCACTGCCAATGGTTCGGTCACATGGCAGGGATTTAATTACCTGTATGAGATACACTAAAGAAATGCATGTTGGGCTTTTCTTCTTTCCACAATTCCACTTCAATTTGTATTTTTCCCCTTCTAATTGAAATTAATTTCCCTTGCTATTTCGTGTTACCAAACACCTGGATGGGGTTATTATTCTGTAGAGGTAATTATAAAATTAGAAGGCTAACCACAACTTGGATTTCCTAAATCACAGGTGGCAATGGTACCAAGTGCTGATGAAAGGAAAAATAATTCAGAAATGCAAGCTAAAAAGAAAAAAAGAAATGCTGGCTAAAGTCTCTTACAAAGACACACCCACAGGCCTAGCAATGCCCCAAATCAGGTGATGCCTAAAGGTTTTCCCTGTCAATGTGAGCGTGATGGACGTTGTGATACAATGTCCAGCTGTCCTATATGACTAACAACACTTCCCAACCTGATAGGGTGCTCCTGCCAGACCACCCTCAGCTGTCAGCCTCCTGTGACCATTGCCTTGCCCATGGTCACACCTGCTCTGTGAGCAGCTGGTTCCACTGGCTGATCCTCCTAGGCCTTCTCACTCCAACTTGGGACAACTCTGAAGGACCATCCCAGCTCGAAGCTCCCTGTGGAATCATCATTGAGGACTTCACTGAGATGGCATCACTGCCCAGATTCTCCCTCTGCCCAATCCCCATCCCTCTCCTTCTCTCCCCTCTTCTTCTCCTCTTCCCTCTTCTCCCCTTCCCTTCCCTTCCACAGGTGTGGATCTTAAGAGTTCTTAAAAATCCTCCTTAACACTAAGTCAATCTCAAGGTTAGCTTCCCAGATAACCCAACCTCCACCAGAGGGGAGAAGAAGTTGGATAAAAATTTTTAAGTTGTTCTTACATTCACTGAGACATGCAAGCAAGTGAACACTAACCCACTTACTTCACTGCTAAAAGTGCTGTCGGCTCACTGGTACCAGCTCACTAATGGCTGCTCATGTTAGTAACAGATAAAACGGATGACAGCTCTAAGAAGTAATGACGGAAAGTTAATGGGAGCATGTATTAACAGCCTCCAAAACATTCACATTTTTGACCCAAAAATTACATTTTTATTTATGGATTATTATGCTTATTAGCCCATCTAATACCCAACTTATTGAAGGTGATTTACATTCAGCAAGTCAAACTACATAAATAATGTATAGCAAAATTAAGACAATATAAAGGCAGACATTAGGTGAATCCACAAAAAAGTGGCCATGGCCCCCCAAGTGTGGCTCAGAGGTTGAGTGTCAACCTATGAACCAGGAGGTCATGGTTTAATAACTGGTCGAGGTACATGCCAGGTTGAGGGCTCGATCCCCAGAAGGGGGGGGGGGGGGGTGCAGGAGGCAGCCCATCAATGATTCTCTCTCTAGCTAAGGGAACCAGCTGCTCACAGAAGCAGGTTCTATCTCTTCCTCCCTCTCCCTTCCTCTCTGAAAGCAATAACTTTTTTTTAAGTGGCCATGATGTCAGGCCAGATTAAGGCCTTTGGAAGCCCCATCCCCATATAGGCAATTCAGGCAAAAGCAATACTAGACCAAACACAAAACATACATCTGCATTGATATGAAAATAGCTTTTTATCTAGATTCCCTGCTAGTAAAATTCTCCATGGGTATACTGAAAATGAAAAAGGATAGCAATTAATGTTTGGGGCATCTAAGCATGAATTTGAACTGCCTGTAGGGTAATCCAGACTGCTGATTTCTTGAGAAAAAACTAATAATTTTACTTTGGGAAGAACTCTGGCTAGTTAAGCAACACTGCATATCGTCAATAATAAGTTGCTAGAGAAAAGGATAGGCTACTCCTGGGACTGGGACCTGCAAAGAGGCCTGGCGAAGGGCCTTGTGTGAGGTGGCAGAGGAGAGCTACAGAGGGCACCCTGTCCTGCCAGGTCCTAGAGCATCCCCACTTCCCAGGAGGCTCAGAGCCACATTCCAAACATAATTCAGAAAGGGTCATTTTGAAGGGCCCAGGCAAGTTGGTCCAAGCTCTGGTGATGCAGGCAGGTCCGAGGATAAAATGGAGAAGACCTAAAAGAGTCAAAGGCCTGCATGTCTGTCTTAACCAGCTCAGGCTGCTCTAACATAAAACCATAAATGGGTGGCTTTCACAATAGATATTTTTTTCTTATAGGTCTGAAAGCTGAGAGGTCTGAGATCAAAAAGCTGGCAGATTTGGTTCTTAGTGAAAGTCCCCTTCCTGGTTTGCAAATGCCAGTCTTCTCACTGTACCTCACATGGGAGAGAAAGCGAGCTCTGGTGTCACTTCCTCTTCTTATAAGGACACTAATGCCATCAGGAGACGCTACTCATGACCTCATCTCATTGTAATCACCTCTCAAAGGCCCCACCTCCAAATACCATCACATTGGGAGTTAGGGCTTCAACATAAACGTCAGGTCCATGACAATATCCTTCAAGCAATTCTCAGGAGGTTATTTTTCACACCACATCTTTGAGCAGAGTTGGGCAGCAGAATTTCCAGTTCCATTCTCTGACAAATAGCTGGAGAGCAAATGGTGTTTGTGAACTGACATCAGTTGACACGCAGGAGGGCTTGGAGTTTCCAAGAACCACCACCCAATTAAGGAAAGACCCCATCTCTGCTTTGCCCTGGCACATGAGAACACCTGCAGACAGGGCCAAAGTTCTCTTCAGAAGGAATTTATCCAACACAAGGATGAATGGGCAATAAAGGTTTTGACATATTTAGCCATGGAGTTCTATGTCACAGTGATTCTTTGCCTTTAAAAAACTTCTACAGTAGGAATTAATGAATTGTTAAACATAGACTTTAAAAAAAATGTTTAAAACATCAGTAAAGCACCTATAACCCATAGAATATCAAAAATTTAGTTCTAGGAATATAGCCTTTAAAATATCATCCTAAATGTCGTGAAATGATGTGCACAAAGACATTTATTACATGTTCTTTATAATAATGACTAGAGGCCTGGTGCACAAAATTTGTGCATGGGTAGAGTCCCTGGGCCTGGTGGGTGACAAGGCTGATCTGTGAGGTGACCAGCAAGGCCATTAGGGGGCCCTTGTTGGCACCCAGCTTGGCCGGCCTAGGGCTGCCTATTTGCCAGCCCCACCCTCCACTGCCACCAATCACCTCTCTTTGTGGGACAGCCAACAGGTCAATCTGCCCCCGCCCCCTCCCCTGGAACCCAGCTTGGCAGGCCTGGGGCCTGTGAGCGCGAGGAAGGTCTTGCATTGAGTGTCTTCCCCCTAATGGTCAGGGTGCATCATAGCAACCAGTCATTCCATCAGTATTTCCACCATTGGGTCTATTTGCATATTAGGCTTTTATTATATAGGATAACCTAGAAACAATTTTAATGACCCTCAGTAGAGGAACATTTAAGTACTACCACATAATGACTAGTAATCAAGAACAGTCAATAACGAATATCAATTACTAATTATGTTTTAATGTCTCATAAAAATGTTAAATGACAATTGCATAAAACTGTGTTTTTAAAGTTAACAAAAACCCACATACATACCAAGTGACTAGAAGAATACATATAGGAGTGATGATAATGTTTGGTAACAGCAATCGTATTGTTTTTATTTCTTTAGTTTTTAAAACATTGTTAAACTTGCATTGTAAAAATACTTACATAGTAAGTTTGCCAGGAAAATAAAACTAAAACAAGATGTGGAGAATACTCAAAGTCCTCACAGATTCATATAATTTCCAAAATGGAGCACAAAGTCAGAAATGGATCTACAGATTAATGAACGTCAGCCCAATGCCCGCACGGGCCACCACGGGGAGAGAGCCCATACCCAAGTGAGAGCTGACAAACTGACAAGTACAGGATCTTCCTTCCAGGGAAACAACCCCAGGATTTAATCCGAACCTGGCTGGTACCTGTGTTCCATTCCATTTCCCAAGTCAGTGTCTGAATTGAGACTGCACTGCAGTCTCAACCAAAGCCTCTGCCTTCGGAAGCCAGGGATGCAGTGACTAGAGAAGAGGGAATAGATGAAAAGGGCAAGTGCACTTTCCCTGTGTGAAAAGTCACAGCAATTTCTGGGATGGACACACTACTGCCTTTCATTTTCCCGAGGGAGCCTGAAACGGACAAAGTCCTCGTCCATCCGGAAAACTAGCCGCCTCCCGGCTATGGAGACATATTTTCCAAAACAGAATTCAGAACCTGTGGGTTTCACTCTGAGGAGGGAATATGTGAAGTTGGAGCTGTTCTGAATACACAGAACTTTTGCTTCACAGCAAATGGCTCTCCCTTATCCAGCGCTCAGAGTGCTTCCACTGTGGTATAAATCGAGAAATCCCATAGCTGGATTTTTCCAAGCTCTTTCGATCACAAATGGACAAAGGACTTTTCAATTACTTCTAGGTATGAAGACAACACCTATCATATTATTGAGATGTCAAAACGGTAGTGCTTCTAAAATAATGCTTGGCATGGATGCTGAGACAGATCATTTGAAATCAGAGTCATGTAAGGAGATCCTGGCCAAGGAGTTGTGGTAGCCACAGCTGTCTGTGCAGAGCCATGTGCTGTGCACGGAGAAAGAACTCAGAGTCCTGCAATGCCTCATTAGGGCTGAATCTCTAAGACAATATGTATGTTGTCGGCAGCATTTACCACATAGGGCTCTACCTTTTACTGCTACATCCAGGGTTCTCCTACAAAGAAGCTGTTCCCCCCAAAAATTCCTCTTAATCACTACCTGAGAAGGGAGCAAAGGTGTGTGTTCCTATGATTCAAGGCTTAGATCTTTCTTGGGATAGAAATCCTGTGGCTAGAGCACCAGCTTGAGCTGTCACTAGCTCCTTCCTGTTAAGTCCCAAAGCTTCCAGATTCAAGTGTTGAAAGAAGAGAGGAGGAGGTACAACCAGAACACTGAGGGTTGTGGAGGAAGGATCACAGAGAAGACACAAAGGGTCTGAACCTCACCATCATGTTGCTGGGACCAGCTCTCCCCATCTCCCTCATCGCTACCAGGGAGAAGATGGCTAGGCCTGCATCCATCACCCTCCTCTGTGGAGGTTCCATGCTGCTTCCTGCCCATCTCAAACATCTGGTGCAGGTCCGTGACGATTATGACAACCTCCTTCCCAAAAAATAGTTTGGGTAGTACTAACTGGTGGGACTGCAGTCTTTCCGGAGTCCTATGATCATGTTATCTGAGGACACAAATAAACTAAGCGGATATAAATTAAACTGTAAGGTCCTTGAGGGCAAGCCTCAAAGATATTCACCCACCACTGTCTGCCCAGTGCAGGCCTTACAATGGAGGAGAATCCCTCTAACCAGTAGTTGGATGGAAGAATGAGTTCATCAGGGTTGAGTTCAGCTTCCCTGTGCTCTGTGGTCCCTGCACACCCTCCGGCAGCTGCTGGTGTTGGAAAACAGCTGGTCTTTGCAGAACAGCAGTCTGCTTCTCCTTCCCCAAGGAGAGAGCAAGTCTTCTTCTGGGGGGTCACAGTAACTCAAGAACTGTAATATGAAGCCACGGGGTACAGGTTGATGGTACAGACCCCACCCCCAGCCCAAAATAGGACCTGCGGCCTTCCAAAGACAGAGGTGGCCCCTCCACAGCCCTCCTCTCAAGACTGCCCCAGAAATGCCCCTGGGGTCTGGTCTCCCACTGTCTCCAGAGCCTTCCCTGCAGCCATCAACCAGCATGCTACCTGCGCTCTGCAAAGTTTACTTACCAAGATTTTTCCCTTTTCTGTGCTTTCCCTCTTTCCTATAATAGGCCTGCGCTGGTTTTGTAATGGGAAAAGCCCACTCTGTTTCTAATTGTTTTAAATAAATTCAAGTCGTTTAAGGTGAAAGAGAAACTTTGCTCCAGTCTTACTGCTGCTCAAGGCTGCGAATCCGGGGAGTTTATTTTGGTGCCGTGAACACCCACTCCCAAGTCCCATATGGCCTGTGCATAAGCAAATGCATTCTACTGTGTAAAGGGCTACAGTTTCACTCTGCATTTCAAACAGAAACACAGACTTGTCAGTTTTTGTGAGGGGGCAGAGGGGGAGACAACCCACTCAGGATCCATGACAGAAACCCTTCTTTTCCCCAAGTTTCAGCCCTTGGACATGGAAATCGTTCTTTTAAGGAACTGGCCATCTTTTATCTGAACTTCTGTCTGTCCTCACAGAGCCATTTACAATGTGTAAGCCACCCAGGGTTTGCTCTCAGCTCTCTCCTTATGCACCCGTCTTCCTTATGATGCTCCCTTCATTCTTACATTGGCACAACAGTGATCAAATGCCAACCACATGCCAGCCACTAGGCTAGGCTTGGGGGTACAGCTAGGAACAAACATACCAAAAACTTCCCTGCCCTGATAAAGCCAATGTGAGGGGTAGGAGGGGGGAATCTCCCAGGAATATTCAAAAAGCACAGCGGGTGTCTGGGCAAGACTGGGTCTGACCCAGGGGGTTGGGTTTCTGGGAGGAATCCTTACCCAAAACACAGAGTCTGCAAGGTAGGAATTTCATGGCCAGTGGCTTCCTGGGAAATAGTGCTGGGGACAGTGGGCCTCACACCCATGCCAGGCTCTCCCTCTAGGCCAGCCACGCCCAGACTTTCTCCCACAAAGCAAAGGCACCAAAATGTTATCTTGAAAACCATTTACAATTTCTATTTCAAAAAAAGTATCAAACCTCATGGGAAAACAGAATCTTGCTTGACTACTAAACACTAATTTTATGATTTAATTTTTATTTTATTAAATTACATAGGGGTGAGGGGAGAACCATAATAAACATTTTCATTCTCAGGGCCTCCAAAACTACTCTTGATGTGGCCTTGGCCTCAGATCACTCTAGTTGTGGGTCACCCTCTGCTCTTAAATCTGCAACTGACATACCAACCACCGACACCAGAAACTTCCCTCTCCACCAGTCCAGACCACCTCCCAGTCTAAGCTTTGCCCTTGGTCTGGCCTGGGCGTCTGCAAGGGCACCAAAACTGAAATGAGGACTGCAAACCCCTCTCCTTCTCAAAGTCCCTCCTCCTCTAAGGAATTTATAGCCGGGTTGTTTTCACTTGCGTGCAAATCTCAAATAAATAGCTTGCCTAGAATAAATGTGGCCTTTCAAATACACACATAGCCACACGATTGCTCTCAGACACTCTGCCTCAGCCCTCTTCCTCCTGCAAACAGCTTTCTCTCCTCCTGTCCTTCACACATGCTTTCTCCCCACTTCATGCCACCCCCGCACCTGAGGCCCCATCCTCTGAGAGCAATCCTCCGCCCTCTCCCTGCCCACCTACGGCTACCCTCCAATTTCTCTCTGTCCTGCTGCAGTTGAACTTCTCAAGCCCGTGTGCTGCTTTCCTGGAGTCACCACCTTCCCTGCTTCCCTCCTGCACACACTGCCCACGAAAACAAGGCCACCACTGTCTCTCTAAAATCACCAATGGCCTCTTAGTCATTAAATCACAGCACCTTTACTCAATCTCTAATATCTCTCTGATCATGCTGATGCTACCTCTGATAATGACATTAGCTACCATTTACTAAGCTACTAAGATGGTCCAGGTGGAATGCAAGCCCTTTGTATTTTCCCTTACTTAATCTTCAACAGTGCTACGAAATGGCAGTTCCAGAGGGCCACTCCATTGAGAGGTACGGACTGTCTCCTTTCCTTTGACCAACAGAATAGAGCAGAAGTGCAGCTGTGCCAGCTTCCAGACTCAGCCTTTAATAGATCAGCAGCCTCTACTCTCTGTCTCCTACAACCCCTGCTCTTGGAACTCTGCATTACATGATGGAGAGAGAACCTGGAGAGGCCCCAAGACTTCCTGCAGGAGGGATGCCTGGCCAGCCCCAGCCCTTCAAGACATCCCAACACAGGCCCAGCCCTGCTGGGACAGAGACCAATTGTCCACCCCACGCCCCCTTGTCCTGCCCAAATGGCAGATTAACAAATACAACGAATGAGTATGTCTTCAAGTTGTGAGTAATAACATGCAACATATAATAACAAGCAATAATGAATACCAAGCAGAGGGATTATAATCATCATCCTGATTTTACAGCTGAGAAAATGGAGCCTCTAAGAGGTGTAGTTGCCCAAAGTAACACAGTTATAGTCCTCTCAACCACTCAATCCCATCCCTGAATAAGGACTCTCCACTTTGAATCTTTCCCTATCTTCAACCATCCTTTGTCCTTTTCTGGTGTGCTGCACTATATAGTAGTGCTTTGGATGAAGATTTAGCAAGATAATTGTTTTAAAAAAAGATTTAGCAAGATAGTACATGCAAAGTATTCAGCATGTCTAAGTAATAAGCAGTGAATGAAAGTTTTGCAAATAAACGCTGTTCTTACCCTTTTTAATTGCATACTGTCGCTTGGCAATCTGATTCTAGTGGCAATGTAGGTACCACTTCAAGTGCCTCTGCTGACTACTGTTGGGTAGCCACCTCCAGGCCCACTCTGAGCTAGATCCCAGCCCTCCACTGCCAACCACACATGGGACAGATCTCCTGAAGATGTCAGTTCTCAGTGCACAGACAAGAGACTCCAAACTGAAGGCATCAGCCCCCATCCTAGTCAGATTAGAACCCTCCCATCTGACCCATTTTTTGAGTGACAATACCAATCTTCCTGTTTTCATTCATAAAAAAAGAAGGCAAGTTAAGCTCTTACATCTTATTCAGCCCTGATATCCAGTCGCCAGGTTTCTTTCATTGCTTCCTTTGTCAACTCTATCAGCTTATCTCAACTGTGTCCACTCAAGATATCTGCAGTCAGCTGCTAGGGAAAGTTTTCTTGAGTGACCTTGTCTGAGAAATCGCAACTCACTTGGTTCTTTTCAGATCACCTCTCATTCTCCATCAAGCTGGCTTGGACTTGATGACATTGGTAAAGGATGGAATGCCAAGAGAATTGAGTGCAAAAGATCTTTTAAGGCTGACGTTCAAAACGAACAACAGTCATTTCTACCAAATTCTATTGGCAAAACAAATCTCAAGGTCAGCCCTGATTCAGAGGTGGGGAAATTCACTTCATCTCTTAATGAGAAGAGTTACAAAGTTATTTTGTGCAAGACATAGACACACAGAGGGACTGATAGAGAGCATATTTGCAATCTACCAGGGTACCATATTTCTTCATTTTAAAGGTCTTCCACCATAATAAAATACTCAAATTCAAAGGCCTGACTGCCCCTCTAGGAACCAACCCAATTGTTTGTTGTCTTTTAATTTGTTCTGTCCTGTACATAAAAGTTACCAGACTTCTCAGGGGATTTGTAGAACAACAACAAAAATTAGGAGTCACTGTTGTGTGTAGCGTGACCTCCTATGCAGGCAGGAACAAAATACACTGGAATGGAACTAATGACTTCTTTAGGAAGTCACTTAGATATTTCAACCACGACTATAATGGTCCACCTAGGAACAGTTTTCAAGTTCATATATTTTATGCATGCTTATTAAACATATTTTATTCATGTGCATATGTATAAGTAACCGTATTCAGCACAACAGTACAAATATACAATCATATAAACGCCAAAGGAATAAACAGAAAATCAATCTTTTGTACTAAACCTTGGCCAAAATAATTATTGATAAGATTCTGGAACAAAGAGGAATGCTTGGGTTAAGATATGTTTTGTTGCTATAAAAATACCATTATAGTTGGCATATAGAATAAACTATCCACTCCAGTTCTCAAGCTGGGATAATCATTTTTCCAAAGAAACTACGCCTGCACACTAAGATTAGCAAACCCAGCACAATGTCCATGTAAACATTCCAGAGAAAACTCTTTACCTGGTAGTCTCATCCTGAGTCACACCATCATTGTTTTGAGAAATATACTATTAACTGGAAAAGAAAAAGACCATCTCTACATCTGAAACATGGAAGGAATGAAGTCTGCTTGGAGAAATGACTGGCTTTTGGACACAAACAGTATTAGAATACATTCTAGAAGGAAGAAGCTAGCCCAGAGAAGGAGAGAGAACAGTAGTATTTGCAGGCTGCCCTCCAATACAATGCCCAAAGTGCCCAAAATCAGAAATCAGTTAAGAGAGAGGAATGGAAGTTTGGGAAAAGACCTTAAAGTCACCTGCATTAGCAAGAACTAGCACTTGCTTGTGCCCCTTCCACTAGCCTTCCTGGTAAGAACTGCCTCCTATGTCAATCCTCTTTGCACACATGAATTGAAATGATGGTGCGGCAATGTAGTTCCAGTAATAACTCCATTTCTTCACATATACTGTTGGTTTTACTGTTCCTCTCCTACACTGATGCTTGTGCAGGGAATGAAAAAAAGCAAATGTGACCCAAGCAGAGATCTGAAAAGCACTTTCTAAGCGGAGCTTGTTCTTACTGTTCTTAGCTTCCTGCCACTACAAGAATAAGCTCAGGCTAACCTACTAGAGTGAAAGGCATCCCATCCAATCACGCCAGCGCCCTAGCCAATAGCTAGACATGTGGAACCACACAGAACCAGCCAGGTCCCAGCTGACCTACCAACTGACCACGGACACATACCGTAAGCAAACCCAGTGAAGACAAAACTAGATCAGAATAACAACCCTCCACAAAACTCTGAGCTAAAAAGTTTTGGAATTGTTTGTTATGCAGCAAAGGCTAACTGATACAGATGGTTAAGTTATATAATAGACCAACCATGAGGGGACACCCACCATCCCACTGCCTGTGCCAACCGAATAGAGCTAGAATTGAAGCCTGCTTGGGTATGGATTGTAAGTGAAGAGAACTGGGTTTCCCCACAAGCCCAGGTTTGAGTCATAGTTCTTGGGCACAGAAGCTCACCTGTGCTGTCTGGAGGTGGAGCTGACTAAAAAGTCACTTTAACCATTTCAGCCACTCCAGGGATCTCCAGGATGCATCTTTCTGTCCTCCACACTGGGGCTGAAAAGAGTTTTCTTCAGTTGCCTAGAGAATTTGATCTTCCAGCCATCCCTCGTCTGCAGTTCCCCGAGAGCAGGACCAGCTCTGATCTATTCACCAGGTACACCACAGAAGCTTCCTCTTAACTCATGGTATCTGATGAGCTTGGCCTTGCTTTGCTTCTTTGAATACTATATTTGGTCCTTGCTCACCACACAACTGTGATGGCGCTGTTAATGTTCTGCCTCACCCTAGCAACTCCTCAATGGTGGTGATCCCCCCTGGACATTTTCCTGCCACTTCTCCTCCCCAAGAGTCTATCTCTGCCAGCTGCACCAGGTATCAGAATGCCATCCTCCTAAACTAGTCCTAGCCAAGAACGCATCGTCAGCATCCTCTTCCACCATCGAATTCAAGTTGTTGTCCTTTCCCAATTCTATTTGCCAAGTCCCTTTTCCCCACCCCGACCTCCATCTACCTGGCCCTAATTTAATCTTGA
The DNA here is from genome assembly GCA_011751065.1 of Lasiurus cinereus. Taxonomy (NCBI): domain Eukaryota; kingdom Metazoa; phylum Chordata; class Mammalia; order Chiroptera; family Vespertilionidae; genus Lasiurus; species Lasiurus cinereus. The sequence continues at coordinate 30,196,891 of JAAGEH010000125.1, read as the reverse complement.
TTTCTGGTTGTTCTCTGTGGTGGTTGACTTAGTATACTTGACCCTGAGCTGGTACCGTCATCCTATGGTACCGTCATCCTAATTAATCCAGCCAGAACTACTCCAGCATGAAGCTCTTAAGCATACTGACCCACAATTCTTGTTTCATGTCATGCCACCAATAAAAAATGAAAATATTTGAAGTAAATGTGAGAAGTTTAGTGGATGGGGTACATATGTATGGGACTTGAAGAAAAATTGTTACATTTACTTATTTTGTAAATTTAAGAAAAGTAAAACATAAAGTGTCATGGAAGATACCAAGTATGAATATATATAAAATTTCTAAATAAAATACCTTTAAAAATTTTAACAGGAAATTTGAGGTTGTTTCTATAACCAAGACTCAATTCCTGATCAAGGCAATTTAATAATGTTCTTCTTAATTTCTTGATGGTCAACGATGATAAAAATCTTCATTCGCACAAGGGTTCATATAAATTCATAGAAGCGATTAAAAATGTAAAACTGTTTCCTACAATTATTCAAAAAATTTACATAATTGAAATTATGTTTTAGGAATCTAAGATCACTTCCTTTTCTTTCATTGATAAATGTAAGTTGAAATTTCTTGTGACAATGTGAATAGATTTCACATCCAGTTACACATATTGATCTCAAACATAAAGGCTCTATTTGCATTGTGCGCTCACATCATCAGAAGAGCCATCTGGCAGCTTGGACTCCAGCTACAAACAGATAGAAGAAAATGATATCTGTGGAGGCATAGGGCCCTGCCTGGAGCTATACCCACCCATGGCAGCACATGCTTGCACAGTGAACCATTGCCCCTTGGGCACCTAAATACAAAGTCCTTAGCAGTTCCCTGAGCCCTTTGTCTACCATGGGCAGGAGAGCCCTGTCACCATGACCACTGAGCTTCTTCAGGGAGAGGGGATGTGCCAGCAGATTCCACTATGCTCTGACCCTCCCAGGACCCCAAAAGACCCCTAGATGGGACTACTAATGATCAAAATGGGCTGAAGTCAGTTCACGCTTTTGGCCTGGCTCTCTTGAGGGCATCCTTGACATCCACGGAGGCACACTCAATTCCCAGGTAGGCCTACCTAAGCCTCTACTGTGACGACCTTCACCCGGGCCTATGGTCAACTTCTGGAAGCCCATAGTCAAGTGATTGAGAATGTCTGACTCTCCATTTACTAATCCTGAAGATGAGCTACATGATACCAATCTTCTCTGCCCATAGCAGAAACTACTAGTACGTGTTTATGCCTTCCTTCTTCCTACTTCCCTTAAGTGGGAGCTGCAGGATTCAAGCCTCCTCTATTAACATATTGACACTACTGATTTACCAAATTAGCATAGAAGTTAACAGCATAGACCTTGAACACAGACAGGTTTTGGTTTCATATCCTAGCACCAGCATTAAATTAAGTAGTTAACCTTGAAAAAACTACTTAATCTTTACCCTTAGTTTTCTTGTCCGGAAAATCAACATGATAGTTTCCACATATTGAAGATTTAATGAGATAAATACCATACAGAAATTTGCTCAGTGTCAGGCATATGGTAAGAATTCATTTGGAAAATTTGCTATTATTGCCTTTTCACTGCTATCATTGTTCTCATTTTTATTATTTTAATTATTTGCAGGGCCATGATGAGATAAAGCATAGATTGAGAAACTAAGAAAAGGTGAAATAAGGGAAAGTAATATATCCATGCTTTGGCCCCTTTATCATTGTCCCCAAGGCCTGCTCTGAGGGCAATGGAAGCTTCTGGACACAGACCTTCCTAACCCAAGAATCTCCCAGAGGAATGACCTCAAATCCTGTTTGAGGGAACAAAGAAAGGTACTGATTATTCAGATCACCCCACTTCCCTGACTTAATACCTTTTGATTACTACTCTTTGCAATTAGGATAAAATACAAACTCCTAGCCCTGACCCATTACCCTGTTTTGTTTCTTCACTGATCTTACCACTATATAAAATTATTTTTATTTGTTTCCATATTTAAGCTCTGTCTCTCCCCACTAGAATGCAAGTTCTGTGAGGGCAGGGATCTTCATGCCTTACTCATGGCTGTATCCCAGCACCCAGAATAGAGTTGGCTCATAGTAGGTACTCTCTACATAAATGTTGAACAAATGAATATTAATTACCATAATCAATGATCCAGCAATTTTTTGCATGTGTCTCAAAAGAACTTAATATTATTCTGTTTTACTTAATGAATGTTTGTTGCATGAATGAGTGAATAATGACTTTGCATGTCTACCCATAAAGGGAAATGGTCAAAGACTGAAAAATCCAATGTCTAAATGCCTTCTTATGCCAGGTGTTCAGTATCATCCCCATAGTAATCAAGAACTTAAGAAATGGACACAATGGTGTTGACTTTGGAGATCAGGGGCCAGGATGTTAAGATCGTATACTTGCCACCTCAAGAAATGGCTCTCAGCGCCTCAACCTTTGCACTAGGGAGGCCGAACGCCATTCTGCCCTTCAGAGCAGGTGGAAGCATATCAATGGCCACAAGGTTCCTTCTTTCAGTTTTCCCACAATTATGTACCTGGAAGACTCTTCGATGAGTATGTGCAGGGCAACAGAGGAATCCTTAACACCCAAGGTGAACTATAGAGCTGGGCACACCAGGGATCAGGCCACAGGTGGACATGATCAACAGCATCATAAAGGGGGCACTGGCTTTAATGTACCATATGATCAGAAAGCCGCAGCAAAACCCGGTGCCTCAAGTGGGCAAGCGATTCAATGCACTGTATTCAACAGTGAGGCCAGGAGTTCGGCCACCAACAGCTGACCTTGACCCAGTCATTGATTTCAAGGACGCTGCTTCATGGTCGTCTACAAAGGGACTAGACACCATTTTCCTTAATGCTTTACTTGCTGCGGAAAACCATGAAACTGTAGGGCCTACAGAGAAGGCTTTCATTGCTCAAAGTATACTTATCTCCTCGTTCACAGAAATGACACCTTATCTAACTATGAAAGTGTTTGTTAATGAGGGCCTATCCAAGGCATCCCTGCTTCTAGGCGTGGCCAGTGAAATAAAGGCTTTTATTGAAGCTGAGAGGGCTTTGAGACAACTGCATGGTGATGATGCATTATTTCCTTACCTTAAAGCTCTCCGGCTCCAAGGCCATGAAGTACTTCCTCCACCCCTCCCTCACACCCACCCACACCACATTCCCATCACCCACCCTCACCCTCCAACCCCCTCCCACCCCCCGTTCACTTTCCAAACCTTTGCAAAGTTGCAAACACAAGGAAGAGAAGGATTGATGGAACATTTCGTGATTATAAATCAACTAAGGAATCACTCTCAACACTAACTGATCAAGAAATGGAAGACACAATATCTCAACCTCCAATCAAAAAGGAAACACTTAGTTTGGCAGATGCTACAGATCAGGAGATCAGCAGAGCAACCCCTGATGACAATCAAAGCCCCATGCCTCAGAACCTCAAGACAGCGTTGCTTGCTCTTATGGAAGCTCTTAAAAGGAAATAAGCCAGGCAGAATAAAAAAAAAAAAAACATGACACAATGTCTTTAAAGGTTCTTATTAAGGCTCTTGAGATTGTTGCTGAAAGACTTTCAGACAGTGACCAAGATAATGCCCAGTCCAGCCCCAGGGATGAGAGCGGGCATGAAACAGAGGAAGGGGCGGTCGGTCCAGGAGAAAACCAGAGTAGAGGGGATGGAGGCCAGAAAGGGGGCCAGAGAAGGTACAACTTTCAAAGGGGTGCTCACGGAGATGAAGACACTCGAGATAGCGGAACTAGAAGCCTCTGACGAGTCGTTCACTCTGGACAAGATGGCCCTAGAGCTGACTGTGAGAGCGCTATCAGTAGCCCAAACCGAGTCTGTAGAATCAGGTTGCAGCATCAAGAACGCATTGTTGCAATTAGTGGAGATGCTAAGGAAATAAGCTGAAGCACCAGGGCAACAACCAGAAGTTCTTGAGGAGAAACTTGATGACATTCAAAAAGCGTTTAAAAGTATGCATGAGGAAATAAATGATATTAAGAGGCAAATCAGCCGGCTAAGCTTATCTCTTATGTTTCCACATGCCCACCACAGGGCCAAGTTGACTGTCACCCTGAGAAAAACCTCAACCAGTCACCAGTATCACAAAGCCTGTGACCACACAAGCAACTCCCCCTTCTCCTCCTTTCTGCGGAGATTCTCCTATCGATGATTACTACCGTACATATGCTTGAGGCACGCCTGTGTGACACATCCTCCACACCAACCTTGGCACAATTCAACCCTCCAACGCCTTCAAGAAGAGACAAAGTGCAAGTTTGGTGTGGAGTAAGAATTGTTTCTGCCACAGCAAGCAGTACAGATGCCAGACTCATTCGGTGCAAGCATCTCCACACGTTCACATCATGGGGAGTGTTTCAGGATTGTGATTTCTTGTATACACCACATTCACAACATGCAGGATGTACACAAGTGGAACAATATCCGGAAGATCGTGTTCAGATGGGTGCTATAATGGTGATCCCCATACACTTGGAAGATGAGAGCACAAAGGCATCATCATCGCGAGTTCTGTATGTGTCTCCCTGACGTTTCAGTAAAGGCTGCATTAATGTATCAGCCTTTACGATTATATTGCTCCTTCGAAGACTGTTCGGTTTGTGCACGAAAAGACATACCATCAGGATCTTGTAATTTGTCTTCTGGGCTGAGACTCCTATTTGAACCGGTCCCTGAACCTGAAGAATATTCAACTGTGAATAATGTAGGAGTTACCCTGAGGTTCCCTCCACATATCATGATTCCAGAGCTTCATGCACCCTTTCCTATAAATGAAGAATGATCATGCAGCGATGATAAACTCAAACTATCCTGTACTCAAGAAGCACGGGGGTGGGGGGAGGAATGGGGGGGACAGAGGGAGAAGAGATACAACTCAGCAATGTGTGGAAGATGAAGTCAAGCCAATACCTGATAACCTCACAATCTTCTCTCCACGGTGATGGAGCTACTCAACAAGACGTTATTATCTCAACCACGGGTAGATAAGTCCCAATGCGTTCAAGCTGTCATAGGCAGGACTGATAATGTTGGCCTCGTAAACAAGAACATCTTTCTTTACTGGCCTTGTACAAAAATTGAATTTTTGTTTTTACTGTGGATGAATGGCACCATGTATCCCCCTAATCTAGTTCAACACCGAGCATACTTCTTAAACCCGTATACTCAAATATTATATACACCTTCTCCTGTAGTTTCCAGAGGGCTATATGTACTAACACAGGTGGATCAAAAAGCTTACCTTGGAGTAACCGGTTCTGGAACAGCACCGAAGAGGTGAATATATACAGACATTATGTAAGCATTCCAGTAAACTTCATCACTCTTAATACCTTAGAGGATGTGTGAGACACACGCACATGTAACAGGCACTACTGTGACTGCTGTTGGATATTAATTCGATAGAGAAGCATTCCAGCATGAAGTTATGTGTAAGTCTAATACTGTCTGCTCTCCACTCTATAGGGCTGGGTTACATCAACGAGCTAACTCCCTTAGGAGTCCTAAAGGACATTTATATAAAGGTATCTCAGCTTGGAGGATTTTTTTTTAAATACTTTTTTTTTAATTGATATTTTACAGAGAGGAAGGGAGAGGGATAGAGAGCTAGAAACATCGATGAGAGAGACATCGATCAGCTGCCTCTTGCACGCCCTCTTACTGGGATGTGCCCACAACCAGGATACATGCCCTTGACTGGAATTGAACCTGGGACCTTTCAGTCCTCAGGCCGACACTCAATCCATTGAGCCAAACCAGTTTCGGCAGCTTGGAGGATTTTTGTTTGTAGTTAAATCTTTATATTGGCTACTAATTAAAGTACTATACATATTAGTCATAACAGGCAGATTTGCTACATCTTTTCCTAAGATGCAAGGAGAAATTTAGAAAGAAAAAGAACTTAAGAATCTCTGACCAGGATGGCCAGCTCAGTAGCGGTCCGATCAGTGGTCTCTGCAAACAGTACTCAGCGAGAGCCTGCAAGCTGAGTCAAGTTCAGGATGGATCAGTAGCTGGGTTCGAACCTCCCACAAGTTGCATCTTCCCATGATCCCCATTTCTTTTTTGAAAACTAGGGCACTTGAACTCCATTATTTCAGAAGTCCCTTTTGCCACTAAAAATCAATGTAGCGATTCCAACCACTCATAAAATCCCATCCATTGATTGAAAGCTGCTCACTGCTCCCTGAAGGAATCCCGCACTCAGCGACCCACCCCATCCATGGCTGTAGACTGGGAGCCCCAGCCTCACCGTCTCATCTTCCTGCGGAAGTCCCCCAGGGTGCAGAGCCTGTCCTCAAGCCCCATCACCTCGAAAATCATTTGTGTTTGTTTAGCTTCGAATTTCCTTTGTGCAACTCTAAACAGCACTTAAAAGAAACAAGTCCAACTTGATGACAAAGTTTCCTTTCTCTCTGGTGGAGGGAGGCCGTCTCCCGGTTTTTCAGCTGACCCAGAATTGCTAATTTTGCTGATTTCCTACTGTAACTGCTTCCTCATTTACCACACAGCGGAGATCTGATTCCTTCCCACTGAGACAAGTAGTTTGGCCTGCTCCTCTGGGTTTTTAGTATTCTTCCAAATTATTCTGATTGATATAGACCTCCATCCATGCTAATTATGCATAGCTTCTCTTATAAAGTGTGGTTTCCATGGCAACAGCGAAGGGAGAACAGGTGTGCGGAAAGCTGTGATATATTAAATGACAGTTACCCTCTGCCTCTGCTAGGCAGATTGCTTTTCTCTGCGTTTATTTATAGCAGGCAGTAATTAATCTGTATGAATCTCATTGCTGGGGGGGTATGGGGGTGGGAGAGGGATACAGAATGATTAACAAGAGTCCTAATTATCCGCATACCTTTGAATCTGAGAATTTCGTCACCATCAGATAATTCCCAAGTAGAATGGTTGAACTTTCAACTTGCACGGAGATGCAGCTGCACAGAACTCACAGCGATCATCTGTAAAAAAACAAAAAAAAAAACAGTCCGCTAGCTGCTCTGGTGCTGTGCTGGGGCATTGTGCAGATGGCTCCAAAAGGGGACTCCTGGGCTTTCTCAAATGGCCTGTCAAGGTATAAAATGAGAGCAGGCCGTGACCCAGACTCCAGGGACAGCCTGGCCCGACACACTCGGCAGCAGAAATATTGCCACGAAGCAGGAGGCAAAGCGGGGCGACCTCGTACAAGGCTGGCCTCGAGGCTACTGAATAGAGGAGAGTGTTCAAGGAGACAGTGGGCCTGGGGTCCAGGCCAGTGCCAATGCTGACTCTTCATGACTCAGACCATACGCCTCTCTGAGCCTCAGTTTCTCTATCTGTAAAATGGTAGTGTTAAACTACAGAATCTCTCAGGTTTTCTCTGGCTCCCAAAGACGCAGTCCATATCTCAGGCTGAGCCAAGGTTTGCTGCAGTAACAGAATTTTTTCTCCTTTTTTAAAGTTAAATCTTCATTGTTGAAAGTATTACATATGCCTCTTTTTCTTCCCCCACTGACCCCTTCTAGTGCACCCCCGTCTATCTTCCCCTGCCTTCACCATCCTATTGTCTGTGTCCATGGATTATGCATATATTCACACAAGTTCTTTGTGAACCCCAACGTTTAATGGCTTAAAATAAAGCTTTTCTCTCTCTCTCACTTCATGACCATCAAGGGGGCTCCTCTGTGTCACCATCTCTCTCAAAGACCGAGGTTGATAGAATAGCCATGGACACAGAGCTCTGAAGGATCAACAATTAGTTGATCCTTGGCCAGAGCTGGCCACCTGTCGTTGCTTTACCACAGGGAACTAGGAAGCACAATCCTGCCAGGAAAACCGAGAGCTAGGAATATGGGGTGAGCAGCATTAATGGCTACAATACAGCCCTCGGCATCACCGATGAGAAACTGTGTGTGTGCTGGGTAGACTTCTGGGCAACAATGACAACTTTGCAAACCACACATAAAAGTAATAGTGGCGCCGGAACCGGTTTGGCTCAGTGGATAGAGCATCCTGGGGGCTGAAGGGTCCCAGGTTTGATTCTGGTCAAGGGCATATACATTAGTTGCAGGCACAATCCCAGTGGGGGGCGTGCAGGAGGCAGCTGATCGATGTCTCTTTCTCATCGATGTTTCTGGCTTTCTATCGCTTTCCCTTCTTCTCTGTGAAAAATCAATAAAATATATATTTTTTAAAAGTAATAGTGGAGGAACTACTGAGAGAATATACTACAGTGACTGGAACAGTGTATCAGAATGGTAAGATTACGAGTGATCTTTTTCTTTTTTTTTCTTCTATTTTCTAAACTTGAGACAATGCAATCAGATTATACCTGTAATTTAAGAGATTACTTCTTTTACTCAACAAATATGTACTGAAGACCTATTTAATATGAGTACAGTGCTAGTCACTGTGGGAAATGCAAAAAATAATTAAGTCAAGTTCACCAATGACCGTGAGACCTGAACCAGGATACATGTTAGGGTTGATACATACATGTGTGACTCATCTGTCCACCAATGGTAGATGAATTTATGGAAGTGCATGAAGTTCCCACATGGAGGAGAGAAGAGAAGAAGATATCCATGGGCTGCACTTAGAGGAATATTAATATTTAAAAATAGGGACAGGACCAGCCAGTGGGGCTCAGTGGTTGAGTGTCAATCATGAACCAGGAGAACACAGTTCCATTCCTAATTGGAGCACATGCTTGGGTTGCGGGCTCAATTCCCAATGTGGGGCCTTCAGGAGGCAGCCAATCAATGATTCTCTCTCGATAAAAACAAAAGGAGAAAAACAAGGAACCTACACACACCCTCCAAAAGAAACTTGACTTCAAAGCTAGCCTGCTCTAAAAGAAGAAAAGGAGAAAATAAAATGCACGTAGAGTTTTAGCAGAGAATGGAGAAACACTGAAAAAATGTGTATCAGTCTCAGTGGAGTACCCGAGCACCAAAAGAAACATAAAAAAATTATTAAATTCCCAATTACTGCCATCCATCTATATGTTTTTCGCAAATGGAAAATAGAGTTGAAAATCAACCAGCACAAGTGAGCAGAATATAGAAGCACTACACGACTTTACCAACTCGTGTGCCCCAAGGGGTCAAGCAGTTCACAAGTTGAGCTAACAAGGGAAGACTCCCCAAGGTTACTCGGAGCTCCTTCAGCGAAATGCCGTTCCAGTGGGCCAGGCTCAACAGCCAGCAAGGACCCAGTGCACTTTAAACAACATCCTTTATGGACAAAAGAGGCTAGCGCGAACATTCCTCACTCCCCAAATCACGAAACTACAGAAATTCGCAAGGATCGCCTCTTTTTTCCTATCTGTGGTTCCAGTGCCCAGAATAGAACCAGCTTCATATAAATTTTGGAAACCTTGGGATTAAAAAATAAACCCACGAGGTTCTGACAAGCATTTTGTTCCAGGCCATACAGGTGGTAAGTTTCGCTTCCCTCAACCATTTTCACCTTCTGCTCCTCTTGGCTAATGCCATCCACATGCCCAAACCACCACATCATCACTCATTTTCCATGAAGACCCAGAATGAGCCGAAATATGTTTGGCTCAGTGGACTAAAAGGTCCCAGGTTTGATTCCGGTCAAAGGCATGTACCTTGGTTGTGGGCACATCCCCAGTAGGGGGTGTGCAAGAGGCAGCTGATTGATGTCTCTCTCTCATCAATGTTTCTAACTCTCTATCCCTCTCCCTTGCTCTCTGTAAAATCAATAAAATATATTAATTAAAAAAAAAGACCCAGAATGAAAACTAATTCGGTGTAGATTGCCTACGATAATTCTCCTCTCTCTTTAGTCACCTCTTTAAAAAAAAAATCTTTATTGATTTCAGAGAAGCAGGGAGGGAGCGATAGTAACATCAATGATGAATCATTGATTGGCTGCTCCTATAAGCCCCTGACTAGAGACCGAGCGCCAGCTGGGCTCTTTCTTCACCTCTTCACAACGATATTCTGCAGCTCCTCCAATCTGGCTGACCTTGTGACTTGCTCTGACCAATGGAAGGTGACAGAAGAGGCATTGAGACCTGGCTGCTTTCGCTACTTAGTTGTCTTGGAACCCTATGCCTGCACATGAACAAGCCTGGGGTAGCCTAAATGCCTACCACTCCCACCAAATTCCGAGTCAGAGAGGTTAAGTGACTCGCCCGAAAGCACACAGCAAGTATAAAGGCAGTATCAAAAGCTTGTCTTAATTCCCCTTTAGTGTTTTTTTCCTGATGCAACCTATTAAAAATGCCAATTAATGAAGTGTACAAATTGTGTTGATTAATGAAGGAGAAGAAGGAAGGAGGAGGAAGAAGAAGGAAGGAGGAGGAGGAAGGGAGGAAGGGAGGAAGGAAGGAAGGAAGGAAGGAAAGGAGAGAGGGAGGGAGGGAGGGAGGAGCCCCAAATATGAGACTCACAAAATTCAATCTCTTCTCTGCACTTGCCACCCAAGGTCCAGGCCCACAGTTCTGATTTACTGGCTATCACCACTGTCATGACCTCCATTCCTTGACTCAAAATCAAATACCTTTGTTGTTGTTGGTTTGGTTTTGTGTGGTTTTTTGTTGTTATTGTTGTTCTGTTGTTGTGTTTCATTTTCCTTTTATTTCCTGGAATCTATGGTAACAGAAATACTTGGGTTCAAATCCCAACTCAGCCATTTAATTGGCTGTTGTACATTCCTAAGCCAAGGGCAGAATTTTCTGCAAATACTAATCTCTTTGACCTGAACTTCCCTACAATTAATTTGCTACCTAAAATAGCTTCCACTGAGGAAAAAATAAAAATGAGAGTGTGCTAGCATCACCATCCTCTCTGGAGAAACAGCAGCGGGACTTCACGAAGACAGTTCCTAAAAATGTCTCCGCAAGTTACAGGATACGGCTTTTCCCAATGTGACATGCCACCGGAAAAGCACCGAGAGGCGTTGTGCTTCTCAACTTATTAAACCGTTTAATTAGAATTCGTCAAAGAAGCGGGTTAGGCAGCAAAATTCTAGGCGGGCAGACATATCCCAGCATCAACCCTTCTTACCCAGAATTTAAATAGAACTTTCTTAAAGGGCTCAGGAAAATGCTAGGCGGCAATGGCTACCTTATGAGATGGTGGGCTGGGCGAACAACCCCAGGCTCACAGGCCAGCCCAGGACAGAGGCAGGGTGGTAGATGCTTGTCTGGGGAGCTTCACCCCCATCCCCCACCACCACGGAGGCAATTAGTTTCACTCCATTAAACGCCCTACTTTTCCTTAAATTCATTATCTGATCGATTCCAACTTCCTGTATCTTCTCTGGCTGAGAAAATTCACAGGTGACAATAACATCATCTTCTGCCTCCGGTGACAACTTTTGCCTGTAGTAGCTATGGCAACAAAGAAACACACGGCCTGGGAGGGTCTGCTGATGTTGTCACTGCTGCTCCTGATCAGGGAATAATGTGGGGCTCCCGCAGTGCGCCACCGCAAGGCTGTCTAACAACATCTTGTGCGCTGAGCAACTGCAGAAACTGCCACTTCCCCGGGTTTGCAGAGCGGGGCCCTACGACCAAGATGACATCAGAAGACTGGGGCCTTCTAGGCCAGAAGCAACCAAGAGCCCAACTCTTGCTGCTCCAGATGCAAAGACAGGACAATGCATCAGCACGTCTGCAGGGGCTCCAACCAAGACCCAGAGTAGGACAAGTCGATAAGGCCTGAGATAAAATTTCCCCTGGAGCCAAGACTGGTTTGGCTCAGTGGATAGAGCGTAGGCCTGCGGATTGAAAGGTCCCAGGTTCGATTCCAGTCGGGGCACATCTCCAGTGTCGGGCGTGCGGGAGGCGGCTAATCGATGTCTCTCTCTCTCATCGATGTTTCTGACTTTCTATCCCTCTCCCTTCTTCTCTGTAAAAAACCAATAAAATATATTTTTTTAAAAATTTCCTCTAGAAAGGGAGAGGCCAGTCTAGCAGAAGAGGCAGAGTGCGCCTGGAGACACACCGTTCTCAGCACAGTTGGCCTCAATACCGGATACACCTCCCCACACCAAAGCCATGCCCACTCACGTGCTTGTTGCCTATGGATGCTTCTGCGCTACAAAGACAAAGATGGACAGTCACTGCAGAGTCCGGAAGGCCTGCAAAGTTTCAAATATTTACTACCTTGCTCGTTCCCAAAAAAAGTGTGTTGGCCTCTGCTTTAAGAGATGGTGGCTGGGCCTATGCTATGACCGAGAAAGCTGAAACTTTAGAGGTCATTCCTAGAGTCCCATTGGGCACACACCGGTATCTGAACTACCAAGGATATCACTGAAGAGCATCCAAAGTCATACAGCTGGTGAAGAGAGAGCTGGGCTCGACTCATGTCCTTGTGATTTGTAACCCAACTGGATATAAACGACCTCTCATCAGGAAAGGACTGGGTCCGAGTGACTGTTACCAACCCAGGGTTGCAGCCCAAGACTTCCTCCGAGGAGGGCCAACGAGGGGGTTTACAAGATTACCCACAACCAAGACGCTGGGCCAGTGACTGATTCATTGCCTCTCAGTTCAAGTTACCCTTCATCACCTGCTCTGTGATAATGGACGGGACTCTTGAGGTATTTCTCCTTTACAGTGAGCACAGCGTCAGGTTTGTCCATAGAAGGCTCTGGCAGGACATCAAAGGAAGCAGGGATTCCACCTGCACTGTCTGTGGCACTCTGCCCTTGATGCATGCCTGAAGCAGGCAGGTCCCACGTGACCTCACAGCCTGTGCCCAGGCCCAGAGTCCACCTTCTTGCAGCCCTCTGGTTGCAGGCACCGCATGCTCCCAGCCCCTATCCGACAGAAACTGGGTACCGCTCAACTTCCTCAGACTCCTAACTCCCAGTCTCAGCTCCCTTGAACCCCCATACAGTTGTTGCTCTTTGCCCAGTAACGGTGGACTAACCCTGGCTCCTACAACCCAGCAAGCAAAATACAGACTTCTTCAGCGAGTTCTAAACACGCCCTTTCACACTTGTCATTCCATGGGTAACGCTTAGAGTTCTTTTTCCATCTTTGCACATCCTATCTTATCATACTTAGTAATTCTTTATATTAAACTTGCCCATTGCTGAGATCACTGACTACAGTGACTGAATGCAAACTAACTCAGAGAGGACAGTCAGCCAGAGGTATGGATGTGCTCTCAAGAAATCACCCTGAAAGACAACATGCTTTACCTCTTTGAATATCCCTCAGAATGTCACCATACATTCCAGAAAATAAAATAAAATAAATGAAAAAATAAAACAAGAGATGCCATCCATAGTGACTCACTAATGAAGGAAGGAATTAACAAAACAAGGAAACTCAGCTATAACTGAGAAATAAAATTGAGCGGGTAACCTAGAAAATAGAGGCCATTCTGACAGAGAAGCTCAGGGAATTTTATTGATACCATAAAACACTCTTTACAACATCTCAAGCTTGTTTCTAAAGCACAGTGCTCTTTCTAAGTGCATATAAGTTATGCTTGTCCATATTAGAATATCTACTTCAACTCTCTTCATATTCAGCACTTCCGTGTCTCCATGGCAACCTGCAGCCCATAATAAATCATCAGTTTTTATTAAGAGAATTATCAAAAGGAAGCTTTGGGGATTTTTCTTTAATACTCACATTTTTCCAGTATGAAAACTTGATATTTCGTAATGTACACCTCCACAAATTAGGCCACATGAGCTTTAGAAGCATTCAAAACTCCGCACTGGTTACAAGTATTTTATTTTCTTCCTTTCAAGTGAAGAAAACTGATATTTGTGGGGCTCTTCCTAGATCCTAGGTGCTGTTGGTCTTTCACATGATTACTTCTAACGTTCACAATGGTGATTCAGAATAGGTGTTATCATTCCCATTTTATAGCTGGGGAAATAGAGGCTCAGAGATACTAAAGAACTGCTTGTGAGAGACAAATGTGAACAACCCTGAAAGCTCGTCGTTCCTCCTATTTTTGGTGGCTTACCAAAGAGCAAGGGCCACAGGACTGAGTGATCTCAACATAAGAGTAGTGCGCTACGACCCAACGCCAGGCTCCTAGGCTCCTCTTTAACAACACCAGGAAGCTCTCCTTGCCATGTAGGTGCAGAGACACTCTCTTCCCCAAAACCTATCAATAGAAGGACCACTCTCTTCTGGAACTGGCGGGGGGCTGCAGATCTCTGGACCAGCCCAAACTGCAGGACTAGGAGAATTCAGAGGACTGCTTGCTTCTCTGCTTATGAATTTTCCCCCAATAAACTCTATTTTACGTCTGCCCTTATGGATCTGCAGACATGTGGTGCCTATGCCCCCTTTACATGATATTTCCCAAGGCCTTAACATTGGAAGTTTTCCCAACCTTTGACCTCACCTTCCTTCCACAATGCTGTGTGTGTGTGTGTGTGTGTGTGTGTGTGTGTGTGTGCAAAATTCTCAGAGATTGTTGTCAGAATTACCCCTACCACGTACATCTCTTTGTTCTAAATCAGGCATCCTTAAAGGTTTCCACTCAGTCATAGGTTGGACTGGAAAGAAGGTGACAACTGTACCCACTGTTTTTATAACTGTCCTTAATGATTCTTTTACTCAGCACTTTTTTCTCTCTGAATTCTGCAATTCATTCCCCAGGAAATATCCATTCTACCAATAAAATAAAATAAAAATTGATAGGTGAAATACTTAGAGAGATGCTTCACAAAAATAAAAGATCTATGAATAGTCAATAAGCAAATGTAAAAGTGCTCAGCATTATTATTCATTAGGAAATGAAACTTAAAACTAAATTGAGATATCATAAGACACCCTCCAGAAAGGTTAAAATTTAAAAAGACTGAAAATAAATAAGTATCAGAACAGTTGGGTGTTTTCTGATAAAGCTGAAGACACACCTCTCCTCTGACTCAATAATTCAATTTCTAAGTATTTACTTAAGAGAAATTAAAATGTAAGTCTATAAAAAGATGTATACAAAAATAGCTATAGCAACTGTATTCACAACAGCCAAAGTTTGGAATCAGCCCAGGTGTCCATGAACAAAAGAATGGATAAACAAATTGTGACACAACAATACAATGGAATACTACTCACCAATGAAAAGGAACACATTTCTGATACACACAACACCACAAATAAATCTCACATGTATTCTGCTCAGCTAAAGAGTCAGCTACAAAAGAGTACATGTTGTTTGATTCCTTTCACATGAAATTCTAGAACAGACAAAACTAATCCATGGTGTCTGAAGTCAGAATCGTGATAACTTTGAGAGGCTATTGACTGGAAAGGGACCAAAGGTGGTTAAGATGTCTGATCTATTGATCTGGATGATGCTTATTTGGAGTATACATTTGTAAAATCGTATTAAGCTAGACACTTAAGATAATACATTTTACTACATAAAGAAATAAATGTGTAAGCACCAATTAAAGGAAGGGCTTTGAAGAACAGGTGAAAAGTCAAAGCCCACAGCAAGTGGTAGAGAGAGAGCAGAGCTTTTAAACACGCTCATTCCCTGTATACACCACACTTCTGCAACAGAAAGATGGGCTTTGTCATCACACAGAGAAAGGCAAAATTGTTTCACCAACACAGTTAGGGGTCCCTGCTCAGCGGGCTATGTGGAATGTGGGACGTTCATCTGGACACTGAATCATAGCTCATGGGGATGAGAGTCCTTCAGCAGCTCAGGATTTAAATAATGATGTGTCAATATCTGCCTCCGATGACTCAGATTTAATCTTCACAGTGACCTTGTAAGCTTGCAGGATTATTAGAGCCAGCCACACAGACACAAAGAATATTAAAGTTGTTTGTCAAAAACCTCTCTGCTTCTGTCAAGAAAAACTTCCAGAACACAAGAACGCACATGCTCCAAACAGAACCTCCAATTGGAAACGGAAGAAATAAGATGCCACTTAAGCCTCTTTTGCCATAAATGATCAATTGGAAAGAGTAAACGTCTGGCGTTTGCAACTTTAAAAGAATTCAATATTTGTATGCCATTCAAGGAGGCACCAGTTGCAATGCTTTAAAATTAAACTATATGCCTCTCTGAAGACTCTCTGATCTTCTCCACCCTGTGCTGATGTTGAAAATCCTAAGTGATGGACTTGTGTCCAGGAACCCGATTTCTTACCCTAAGTCCGCCATAGCTAGCATAGCTCCTTAGGCAAGCCACATCAGCTTCTCTGAGTCTGTTTCCTCATCGGCAAAGTGGAAATAAGTATTAAAGGAGTAATATTAAAAAAGAAAACAGAGAGATTGAAGAGAAGCTGGCACCTGTAGCAGGTACTTAGCGGTTATAAGCTATATGAAAAGCCCATCCTGAAAGCAGGTCCCAGAGTGTATCACTCTCAAGTACTGCTGGGAACTGAGCCTCCCAAGGCTCTTTGATTCCCAGTGTGGGCCTGATGATATACTAAGGGCCAGACCCACTGCAAGCCACTTCCAAATGGGTTGGCTCCTTGAAGCTTCACTACACCCCTATAGCAGTCGGCAAACTGCGGCTCACAAGCCACATGCGGCTCTTTTGGCCCCTTGAGTGTGGCTCTTCCACAAAATACCACGGCTTGGGTGAGTCTATTTTGAAGAAGTGGTGTTAGAAGAGGTTTTAAAAAATGTGGCTCTCAAAAGAAATTTCAATCGACGTACGGTTGATATTTGGCTCTGCTGACTAATGAGTTTGCCGACCACTGCCCTAGGAAGTCTTATAAAGCCCAACAATAGATAAGAAGGCGGAAGTTCAAAGTGTTACCTGAATGCACAGCTAATAGGTGGCTCAGTCAAGATTCACACACCAGACCATCCGGCCTGGAAAAGCTTGTGCTTCTCCCAATTCAACACCATCAGCAAGGCCTCGAGACACAGAAACCTGGAAGGGAAATAAAGGACTGTTTGGTTTTGTATTGCTGGGTCACCCACTACCCTTGATACTGAGCATGGTAACACAACCGTTATTTTTTTTTTCCATGATTCAGTGGGTTGGGAATTCGGGAATCTGGTTGGGAAGTCAGGAAGCTGGGCTGGGAAATCCCTTTCCATGTGACATCTGCTACATCTTTCTCTCCTTGGCCTTTCTTTCTCTCTGTGGGCACATCCTCTGCCAGCCTCAGGACAGTCACACTTCTCACACGGCAGCTGGCTCCAAGCGGCAGAAAGCGAAGGGTCACTCTGCCATAGTCAGTGGTCAAAGCAGTCATGGGTCCACCCAGAGCCAAGGGGGTGGAGCGTGGGAAAGGGGGTCACAGTGAGGAAGCCCAGGGGGGGATGCTGTCGTGACATCTTTGGGAGACAAAGTCCACAAGTCCCCTAAGCATTCTATTTTTACAGAAGTGAGAGCCAAGGACCCATTACTTCTGTAACTAAGAACAGCCATCAGTTCAGGGGCTTGTTGATTATACAATAATTTTTATGGTTCATATGTCTTTAAATGCTCATAAAACCCTATGAGACCAGCACTGTATACAAAGGAAGAATGGAGACAGGCTTGTCTAGAGACCAACAGCTGGAAAGTATAAGTGCCCGAGGTGTCTGACTTCAAACTTGCTTTGTCAGGGATTATGGGGATGGGCATGAGCATGGTGTCCTAGAGGCTTCCATTTGTTTCTACCGGGTGTTTGGGAAGAGCTGTGGATGTCAGCCTCTTGCATGTGCAGGTTAGATCACTGTGCCACAGACATGAAAAATAAATAGTGTTCGTGGCTCTGCCTACCCTACTTCTGACAGAAGATCCCAGCAGGCACTGAACTCAGGTTTCCAGGCGAGAACTGGAGCCACTGGAATATAACAAAACCCCCAAAACCACTGAGGGCACAAGCCCCAACTGAGGCTGCAATTCCTTCCCCCCAGTTTGGTTTTCCCACAATACAGCCTTGAAGGGCCCCATCTCAATAGCACATTAAATCTGCCCCCCACTTGACCTCTGGGTTTTCTTGGTGATGAGGAGTGAACAACCAGGAGACAAGACATTAACTTAAGTTTTGTGCTTCTTACAGGAAGCTGATCCCTCCTAAGAATGGATGAAGAAGGAAATATGCACTTTCCTTGTTACACACACACACACACACACACACACACACACACACACACCCATAATTATTCTATGGAAATGTGCATTTCCATAGTTCGAGGTGGAACATATTTATGAAACTGAAGCCAAGGAGAAAAAGATATCCATGCAGAATGGATCACTAAGCATCCTTCAAACTATGTCATAATATTTTTATTGTATGAGTTTCTTTTCTTGACATCTCTCCCCACCAGACTACACCTTGCAACAATACAGCTAAAGCACCCTGCTCTGCTTAGCGCAGGGAAAGGGCATAGTGGGCAATATGTCTTTTAGTTACCCCCACATTCCCAATGCCTAGCACAGAGACGATCAAGTATCAGGCATTCCATGGATGTTTACTGAACAAGTAAATGAATAAATTCAGGTTCTCAGCTCTTATCGTATCTATACTGCATAGATATGGACCATATCATTCTTGTTTTACTGTGTATCCAGATAGTACATAGTAGATGTTCAATAAATATTCGATGAATGAAAGGAGGGGAGAATGAAGGGACTTACACAAAATAACCACCATTGCTCTCACATACGCAGCAATCATTTCCATGTGCAATCATTTCAAAATTCAAGAAATCCTGAGGAGCGGGAGGTCATTCACTCCCACCCTTGAATTCCTTAGGTTTTGAAAAGTCCAACAGCCACCATCACTCTGAGCAACCTACTTTTCTGTTATCCTCAGTGAAAAAATATGATCACAGCAACTGAGAAATACCATTAGTGGGGAATTTTGTCTCATTTGCAAAATTTCTCATCAAGAACAAATATAACCAATGAAACAATTAAAACCAGAAGTTAGTGAGTTTCAAATAAAATATGGATTTAAGAAAAAGCCACAAAGCTATCTGCATGTTATTTAGATTTTAATAACTGTATCTCTGCATCTCTGAGCCTCCCTGGGATTTCATCTTAATCCTCTCTCTCTCTCCTCTGTCCTCTTCTACCCTGACTCCAACAAGTCGAGTGACATCTGTATTCTCTTATAGCTCACAATTTATCTTGGAGCTGTCTCTCCTTACCATTTCTATGAGATCACTGCAGCTCATCTGTGTCACTCACCTCCCACCCTTGCTAGCTGCCTGCTGGGAAAAGATGCAATGATCCAGTTAAAGCACCCTGCTCTGCTTAGTGCAGTGAAAGGGCATCCTGGGCAATGAAGCCTGTCGTAGATGAGTCACCATGCCCCCAAGACCCGCCTCCATGCCTGAAATTGCTGGTGCTCACTCAGCTCTCAACAGCAGCCCATTGCCCTCCCTGTACAGAGTTCCAGCAATAAGGCCCAGCACAAGGTGGGTATTCACAGCCTGGTGCTGAGATCAGGGTGAAGCAGCCCAGAGAGGAGCACTAGCCAAAACTTGGAAAGATTCAAGAACGCTTGTAATTTAGAAACCAAGAGGGCGGCATAGATAAACACCTAAACTGCTGCCTCGCGCAACAATTTCAAAACTACAACTAAAAGACAAAATGGACATCATTTAGAACCACAGGAAAGCTAGCTGAGTGGAAATTCTACAACTAAAAGGAAAGAGAAAAGCACACTGAGACTCAGAGGAGCTGCAGAAGGCAGGGGTACGAAGAAACGTGTGCAGAGGACTGGCAACTGAGAATGTGACTGGCTTTCTCAAGCGGGAGAGAGACAAAAGTTCCCGACTGTGCTGAACCCAAGTTCCGAGAAAGACTCTGAGGACCCAGATTCATATGGAGAGAAACTGGACTGTCAGGAAAGAGAAAAGCACACTGAGACTCAGAGGAACTGCAGAAGGTAGAGGTACAGAGATGCGCGTGGAGAGGGCAGGCAACTGAGTATGTGGCTGGCTTTCTCAAGTGGGAGGGAGACAAAAGTTCCCCAATGCTCTGAATCCAGTTCAGGGCGAGATTCTGGGGGCCCAGACTCATTCGGGGAGAAACTGGCCTATGTGGCAGCTGGTGAAACTTGAGGGCAGCTTTCTCTCAGAGATGCTTGCAGCGATTACCACAGGACATAGACACAAGGGCCTATTAGGGCAGGTCTGATGGGAAATCAATGCTGTCTGCTCTGCCCTTAGACTCCACCCATCCAAGCTGAGCACAGAGGCTTTTGCAAGTCTTGTTTCATAAGAATGTCTCCAGCACAGAAGTTCTCCCAGTGTAGACACAGCTGATCCTCACAGCCAACTGGAGGTCAATTCCTCCCAGTGATACCAACAACAATCAAGGCTTAACTATAATAAGACTGTGCGCACAGCCCACAAAGGGGTGCACCAAGAGTGTCCACCTCAGGTAACTGGGGAGGCTGAGCCACTGGGCCCTATAGGACACCTATCACACAAAGCCACTCTATCAACTCAGGGAAGCAGCCAAAATGCAGAGACAAAGAAACAGGTCACAAATGAAAGAAATGGAGGAAAGCAAATGACTAAATATTGAGTGCAAAACCACAGTTATAAGGTTTTCCAACCATTTCCTAGAAAAGGTCAATAAATTTAGCAAGACCCTCGAGAATATGAAAAAGGACTAACTAGAAATTAAGCATACACTGACTAAAATAAAAAATAATATACAGAGATCTAACAGCAGACTAAAGGATGGCAAGAATCAAGTCAATGATTTGAAATACAAAGAAGCAAAAAACATTCAACTGGAAAAGAAAAAAGAATCCAAAAATGTGAAGATAGTGTAAGGAGCCTCTGGAACAACTTCAAGCATACCAACATCAGAATTATGGAGGTGCCAGAAGAAGACAGAGAGCAAGATACTGAAAACCTACTTGAAGAAATGATGACTGAAAACTTCCCCCATTTGGTGAAAGAAATAGACTTGCAAGTCCAGGAAGCCCACAGAAACCCAAACAAAAGGAATCCCAAGAGGACCATACCAAGACACATCATAATTAAAATGCTAAGAGCAAAAGACAAAGAGAGAATATTAAAAGCAGCAAGAGAAAAACAGTAGTTACCTACAAGGGAGCAACCATATGACTGTCAGCTGATTTCTCAACAGAAACTATGTAGGCCAGAAGGGAGTGGCAAGAAATATTCAAAGTGATGCACAGCAAGAACCTACAATCAAGATTACTCTACCCAGCAAAGCTATCATTCAGAATTGAAGGTCAGATAAAGAGCTTTATAGATAAGAAAAAGCTGAAGGAGTTCATCATCACCAAACCAGTATTATATGAAATGCTGAAAGGTATTCTTTAAGAAAAGGAAGAAGAAAAAGGTAAAGAGAACAATTATGAACAACAAATACATATCTATCAACAAGTGAATCTAAAAGTCAAGTGAATAGAAAATCTTATGGAAAAAAATCTGATGAACAGAATAAACTGGTGAATATAATAGAATCAGGGGCATAGAAAGGGAGTGGACTGACAGTTCTCGGAGGAAAAGGGGTGTGAGGGTGTGGGAAGAGACTGGACAAAAATCATACACTTATGGATGAGGACAGTGGGGAGATAAGGGCAGAGGGTGGGGTGGGAACCAGGTAGAGGGGAGTTATGGAGGGGAAAAAAGAGGAACAACTGTAATAATCTGAACAATAAAGATTAAATTTTTAAAAAAGGCCTATAATTCTAGATACTGAGCTGTCTTGGTGAGTGCATTTTACATTTACTCAGCTCATTCTCCATGTTTCAGGGAGAAAAAGGAGCCAGATCAGAGAAGCTATGAGGTTCCACTAACTTAGGCCAAAAACTATTAGAGCTCCAATTCCCAGTACCCGTGCTGGTGCCTCCCCAAGAGGCTAGAAAGTCTCCCGGGTGAGGGAGATGCCCCATGTAATCATGCTAAAACTGGAGCACCACTGCCAGGAGGAAAGCAAGAGCAGAGGGACCAGCTGGCCTAGTTGCTCACCTACAAACAGTCACTGAGATCTACAAACAGTCACTGAGGTCTACCATGTGCCACGGTGGACATGAGGCCCCAGATGCACAACAAGGACCAAGAAGGTTCCCAAGCCTGCCTTCCTAGTCTGAGGCGGGAAGCACAAAAATAATCAGGAAAGTTCTTCACAGGGATGGATCCAATGAGAGCCCAGTTGACATGAAGAAGTAAGAAAGCTTGCTGAATGAAAAGCATGTTGAGCTATCTGGCTTGGAAACTGACCACTTGCACCCATGTAACAGAACACTTTGTGGGGGGACAGTAAAGAATAAGGTTCAAACTATACACCCTGGAGCCATGAGTCATTTCACAAGCACAGGTTCTCCTCTCCTTCAAGTGGCAGCTGAGCCAAGGACACAGCACAAGGGTTAGACTCCCAGCTCTGAAACCCACTCCTTCCCCATCCAGCTTCTTCTCACTTCTTTGAACTCAACCTAAGAGGAAGAGTCAGAAAGAATAGCAGCCAATCCATACCAGTACCAGCATGTAAGATGCTCCAGCACCCCATACCTCTCCTCCCTCTACATCCGACATCTGAGGAAACTGTCATTTACAAGTTGGGGTAGTGAGAGTAGACACTGAAGTCACAGGAGGCAAGAAATTGGCAGCAACATTCTATTCCTGTCCTCAGGTTTTCTTGTCCTCGGCAGCTTTAGCTGGAAGATGCATAATGGAAAACGCATCACATTCAACCAACTTCAAAGTTTGACTCCTACCTAGGAAAGGGACATTGAAATACTAACCAGAGGACCCTGCCCGAGCCAAGAGTGACCGCAGCAGTCATGTAGTACACCCGGCTCATCCACCAAGACAGGAAGAACTGGTCTCACCAAGTGTACTTCACACAACAGTGAGGGGCAAAATAATGTTTCATTTCTTTAAGACTGTCCCCCAAGGCATGCTGGTTCAACAACAGTTTTGCAGGAAAGATCCTCATGGACATGAGGCCCAGTTTTGGAAGTGGAAGCCCTATTTTAGTCCTTGGCGCTTGTTTTCCATCCTCTACACTGATTTCATTATCAGACTTGCCCGAAATAGGACCGCACATAAGCTCACCACTGACTGCCCCGTTCCCAGCTGGGCCTGGTTTGCTTTTCCCGGCCTGTCTCCCACAGACCACACTGCACTCCAACCTCCCTTTAGCTCTGCCGCCTGAGCTTCTGCTCTGCCCACTCCCCTGCCGCTGCCTCCTGAAGCCTCACCCAGCCCGCCAGGGCCCACAAGACCTTCGCAGAGGTCCCAGTCACAGGGATTATTCACCCCGTCCCCACAGGAGCCCCAGCGCACTGCTCTGACTCGGTTCGCCCGGACATGAGGAAAGGGGAATCATGCAGAGTGAGGAGTGTTTGGGGTGGAGCCCACAAAGGGAGCCAATAACCTCACACTCTGCTGCTCTTTGCGTATGTTCCATTGTTTTCCAACTTCACTGGGCATGAGAATATATATAATACCTGGTTAAAAATGCAAACGTCCCGATCCCCAGAGATTTAGAAAGTGGGGGGCTGACTGTGGAGAACAGTGTGGAGTTTCCTCAAAAAACTAAAAATGGAGCTCCCATTTTTAGTGACCCAGCAATTCCACTCTTAGGAATATATCCTAAGAAACTAGAAATACCAATCAGAAAGGATTTATGCACCCCTATGTTCATAGCAGCACAATTTACGATAGCTACAATTTGGAAACAGCCTAGGTGCCCGTCAGGAGATGACTGGATCAGAAAACTATGGTGCATCTACACAATGGAATACTTTGCTGCCATAAAAAAAGAAGGAATTCTTACCATTTGCAGCAATCTTGGTGGAACTGGAGAGCATTATGCTAAGTGAAATAAGCCAATCAATGAAAGAAAAACACCACATGTCTCACTCATTTATGGATAATAAAGAACATTATAAACTGATGAACAAAAGGATAGATACAGAGGCAGTAAAGCATCAAACAGACTGTCAAATTACAGCAGGAAGGTTAGGGAGAGGTGGGGTAGATAAGAGATCAACCAAAGGACTGGTATGCATGCATAGAAGCATAACCAATGAACACAGACACTGGGGGAATAGGGTATGCCTGGAGGGAGGGAGGCAATGGGAAGATATGTATACATGTAACACATTAATAATTTTTTTTTTAAGTGTGGGGTTGAAGCGCATTGTGGTACGTTGGTTGCATTAGCAGCCCCGATTTCTCACCCCTTCCTGCCTCCTCCCCTTTGCAGTGTGATTTTGCCATCCCTCCCGTCAAAGCAGCAGAGCCTGTATCCCACCACCTACCCTGAGAGCCCTTGAAGATGGCCCTGGCACTTTGGCACCTCTGCAATGTCCAAAGAATGCCACGCCCAGGCTAGCCAACTGAAGAATTAGAGACAGCGGGGCAGAGCTATGTCCCTCCAGCCCTCCCCTCCAAGGATAGGCTACATTGGCCAATAACCAGCTAACCCCAGCCACAAGAACACACCCAGCTGAGCCAGGTTTGAATCATCAACCTTCAGCCTCTTAAGCTAATACAGTGGTACCTCGAGATACGAGTGCCCTAACATACGAGATTTTTGAGATACGAGCCATCGAGCGAGCGATTTTTGCTTTGAAATACGAGCAACATTTGAGATACGAGTAATCTCTCGGATCGGTCGGCTGCACACGACCCACCAGTTTACTGGGACTGGAGCGTCTCATAGTTTCCCACGCCTCAAGGTTACGGAACGAATTAAACTCGTATCTCGAGGTACCACTGTACTTATCGTTTTAAGCCACTAAGTTTTAGGTTGGTTTGTTATATGGCATTATCATGGCAATAGATAACTGACATACAGAGGAATCTGTCTTTGTATCAGTGATGCCACATTTATTACATGGCTCCTCAGGAACCTCATCTCCTCGCCTCCATCAAAGAGGTCACACTGTGCCTTGAACGGTGGTCACCTGTGGCAGGAGAGGGGGCGGGGCTCTGCTCTTCCCACCTAGGTAGGAGGCTCTGGGCTACTGACCTGTGTATCCTCCATCACTTTTTTTTTTAATATATTTTATCGATTTTTTACAGAGAGGAAGGGAGAGAGACAGACAGAAACATCAATGAGAGACACTCATCAGCCGCCTCCTGCACGCCACCCACTGGGGATGCGCCCGCAACCAAGATACATGCCCCTGACCGGAATCGAACCCGGGACCCCTCAGTCCGCAGGCCAACGCTCCATCCACTGAGCCAAACCGGCTCCGGCTCCTCCATCACTTTTGCCCGGTAAGCACTAAGCACCATTTGCTAACTTCCTGGAAGCACAGACGGCAAGGAGTGTGGAGAAAAACACAGAAGGTGCTCACTTTTACTGACCCCTGAGTAGTTAGCAACTCTAAACAGCACACTGGAGGGGAGAGAGAAGGGGGCGGGGGGGACCAGAGACAGAGAGAAATTAAAATGGAAATTTAAAAGGGAATTTTCCCCCTTTTATTGGCAGCATAATTAGCCAGAGGAGTCCCAACTGATGCTGTTATGACTGCTTCGATGTGCAACTGAAATCGAACGGGGGAGAATCAGATGGAAAACAATAACACTTAGCATTTATATGACTTTTTACATGCAGCACTTTTTGTTCCTTTTGTACCTCGCAAACATTAACTAATTAATTGCCATGGCACCCCAGAGTAGACAGCAGGTGTCTCCATCTATATTTTACCAGGAATAAAAACAAGCACTTTTTAAGCAGGTAGATGTGCATTCTCAGCTCGGGGTACTCTTTTGGGGTCTTTTGGCATCTTGCCACAGCCCTTGGGGCTCACAGTTTATGTCTTTGGGAAGCCAGAATTCTTGAGAGATTCCTATTTATAGACTTAAAATATTAGTACATTTGAACTGGAAGGGACATTATGGGAGTGCTGATTCAAATCTCTTATCGTACAGATGTTGAAAAGAGGCTTATTCCAAAACAATTCCAGGAAGAAGCAAGATCAGTTGATTTTACTCAGCCTGGGTCAACCCCCACACTCCCAAATTCCAGAAGATAAGGGGGGTGTGTATGTGTGTGTGTGTGTGTGTGTGTGTGTGTGTGTGTTTAATGTTTTTATTGATTATTTTTAAAGAAAGGAAGGGAGAAGGATAGATAGGAACATTGATGAGAGTAAAATACAGTGGTACCTCGAGATACGAGTTTAATTCGTTCCATAACCTTGGGGCGTGGGAAACTATGAGACGCTCGTGTCATGGTAAACTGGTGGGTCGTGTGCAGCCGGCCGATCCGCGCGATTACTCCTATCTCAAATGTTGCTCGTATTTCAAAGCAAAAACCGCTCACTCAAGGGCTCATATCTCAAAAATCTCGTATGTTAGGGCACTCGTATCTCGAGGTACCACTGTATCATCTATTGACTGCCTCAAGAGATCGAGCCAGCAATCCAGGCATGTGGCCTGACCTGGAATTGAACCAGTGGCTTCTTGGTTCTGGGTCAACGCTCAACCACTGACTCCACTGGCCTGGCCCAGAAGATAGTAAAGCTAGACCCGCAGATGACTCTCCTGCAACCTGTGTTCACAAATGACTTTGTATGTACTTGTCATCCAATCATCAAACCTTTACTGAGCACATGCCATGGATACACTGCAGCACTAGAGACTGAAGAATGAATCCGGCTTATGCTGAGCCAGGTGTGGTGGGTAGTGAGTCCTGGCAGTGAGTCGAGCTCTGACTTCATGACCTGGGACACTGGTATTTCTCAACCACATATACTATCCTGAGCATATAGTAGGTGTCTCAGCAAACCTATGGTGACTGGTCAAAGTGGATATATTCCAGAGCTAGTTCAGAAGCAGCCTAAAGCAGGAGCGAGGGAAACTTCCTTGCCCAAGAAAAAATAGCCTTACTAGTGTTTTGACTCCAAAAATCCCACAGTTGGGAGTTGTCATTCATTTTCGTCCCCAACCCCAGCCATTACGATTACAATTGAGAAACAACACATTGAAGTGTCAATGCACTTTGCCCCTTTGTATGAATGATCTTAATGCCATTTGTGCAGGGTCATTGTCAAGCTCTTCAGCCACTTCCTTCTCAAACTGCTTGGCCAGCCCTGAACGCTGGTGTTGTTTAGACTTCCAAGCCTTTGCACAGAATGCCTTCCTTTCTAATACCATATGTCCCATGCCCACATCTATTAACATGTCTGTCTCCCCTGTAAAACTGTCATCTGAGTCCCCATCAATAGCAAAGGGCCTTGCCCCCAGAGGTGCTTAATATACCTGAATTTCATTTAAAAATGAAATCCTAGTGTAAAAACAATCTTCAGATGGAGCGATTGTGTGTGACAGAAGACACCTGTGGACACTGACACGGGGGAAAGAACCCGAGGGGAGTCGAGAAGCTCCTGGAAGACTCATTTTACCTCCTTACCCCGAAGTGCCAGTTACATAAGATGAACGACACATGGCCCCTCCGACCCCCAGTCCCTCAGTTGGCTGTCTGAGGGCGCACTCACTCACTCACCACCTTGCAGCTACAGAGCCCTAGGGGCAGCCAGGAAAAGTGTAGGCAGCTCCCCAAGTTGCTTTTCTTACAGACAAGGAGAGATGTTCACCTGGGGAGGCTGTGACGCAACCATCGCTCACTCCGAGTGATCACAGCGTGTCCCCAAAAGCCTGACACAAGCTGTGTCTCGCTGGCTTCTCCGTGGCTCAGGAGCCTAGTGGGTAGTGCAAGGTGTCGGGCTAGGCCCCCAAGCAGTTGCTAATAAACACCGAAACCTCTCAAATATCACCCACTCCCCACCCTTCTGCGCCTCTGTCACCTCTTTCCTTTCTCCCCATTGACTTTTCATTGCAAATTCCCAAAGTGATCCTCTCAGCACCGGGTACATGCAAATGGCATTTAAAGGCATTAAACAGCCCAGGCTCTCCGAGAACCTCTGCAGCTCAGACACACGGTGCCGAGTTCCTGCTGATGGAAATAATTACTCCGCTTCAGGATCTCCTAGGTTTTTTTCTCTCTCCAAGAGGGGCACCGCCAAATTGTCTTCCACTGTACCATTTGGGGTGTAGGGAGGAGACATTTAACATACAATTTGTTTTAAATAAACTTTTTAAAGGCATACATAACCAAAAAACAAGGCTGAAGACTCTCAATTCTACTGAGTGTTGCCCATGTTTCACATGTGGCTCCTCAGAGTCTCCCAACATCCATGATTTAGTCCATGATCTTGACCTGAGTCTGAGAAGTGAACAGAGGTAGTAGGGAGGGCATAGAGGAGGAGGATCACTGAGGCAGGGACCTAGGAAACCAGGGAATGGTACACTTGCCTCCTCCATGGTGCCAGCCTCCGGAATGAGAGGGACAAAGGGGACAAGGCCGAGTTTCCTCCTAAAGGAGCTCTACCTGGAGTAGCCAAGGGACCAAGAGAGACCTGCAGACAAGAAGGGAGGGTGGAACTGGCTGAGGAGCCACCCCTCCAGGGACAGGGGCTATCGTGGATATGTCCGTGCCCCATTGGGCCCTTTTCGTATATGGGTGCCTCAGCTGCTGTGAATATTGGCTGCCAACTCCTCACAGCTGTCCCTTCTCCAGAGAATGGTCCTTAGCCAAAGGACCTGCCTTCTACAGGAAATCAGACTCCTTAGCTCTGCCCCCTGGTACAGCCTGCAGCCAATGACTCTCAGGGGTACCTTGAGAGCTGCACAGGACATTGTGCCACAGCTCCTTCCTAGCCCCTCCTCCTGGATTGGCACCACCGAGGACATTTTCCTCTTCTTTCCTATTAAGATTATCAACATCTGGCCACCATGAGGAAGGACAGCTTGCTTCTGGTTTGGTTTTCCAGGACATCCCAACACAGAGATCTCCCTAAAGCTACCTCATCCAAATTCCAGTTCTGCTAAGATGCCAGAAGAGGAGGTGGGCACTCGGGGTCCAATACACTCTAAGTCTGTTATCATCTGACTGTGTGGATATCAGCTCAGCATCCCCACAACAGACCTAACCGTGTCCATCAAAAGTGGCCACTGAAATCCCAGGACTGGGTCCCTGCTCTCCCGCTCCCTCGGGGAGCCCTCTCAGATACACTGGCGCTGCAGCCTTCAAAGAACGGGCACAAGGTTATCGATCCACTGTTATTAAAAATCAGAATGGGGAGGCACAAGACATGTGGTTCAGTCACATGCCCAGTAAATCCATAACAAAAGACTGAATCTTTAAAAGGATCTAACATTATTAAATAAATCTCTTACGGGTTCGGTTGGGAGAGTTCAAAAATAATTATTCTGGCATTCCAAGAGAGAGTCTGGCCTCTGGTTATGTTTCCCCTGGGTGACTAAGATCTATTGAACTCTTCTAAGAAGCAAATTCTTGGTTCTTTATAAGGAAGCCAAGGCTATCATGGGAACCACCTTTCACCTGAGAGTACTTAGCAAATGGGAGACCCTTTCCACTGGACAGCCAAACACAAAATATTTAGAAATACTTTCATATAGGACTCTGAATTCTTATATATGCTATGAAACGAACAAAAAAATAAATTTAAAAAATATCAAAGCAAACAGAGAACTCAGCAGGGGATAGCACTTTGGCAAACTGATTTTAGGTGAAATAGATGGAAATGCCTTGCTCAAGAAATTACATTTAGCTGAGATTTAAAGGGATAAAAGTAGGTCTCTAAGCAGTGAGGGGTAAGAAAAGCATCCAAAGTAAAATAAGCAGATTGTTCAAGAAACTAAAAGATGGGTAGAATCTAGACGGAGGCGAGCAAGGATGAGAGGACAGATACAATAGGGAAATAGCAGGAGCCCGAGCAGGCAGGGGCTTTAGGTTATGGGAAGGAGTCTGAATTTTATAATAGAGACAAGGACTTAAAGCAGGAAGAGGAGCATGATCTGCACTGTTTGTTTGTTTTTGTTTTTTTAGAAGAGCAGTCTTCTGGGTGGAGGAGAGGAAGAATGGAAATAGAGCAAGAATGGAGGAGGGCCAGATAGAAGGCTTTGATAATATATAATGCAGGCAAGAATGTGATATAGCCGAAACCAGTTTGGCTCAGTGGCTAGAGCCTCGGTCTGCAGACTGAAAGGTCCCAGGTTCGATTCCGGTCAAGGGCATGTACCTTGGTTGCGGGCACATCCCCAGTAAGGGGCGTGCAAGAGGCAGCTGATAGATGTCTCTCTCTCATTGATGTTTCTAACTCTCTATCCCTCTCCCTTCCTCTGTAAAAAAATCAATAAAATATATTTTTAAAAAAAAAGAAAGAAAGAAATGTGATATAGCTAACATCCAGGGGATGGTATTGGACAAGGAGAGGACTAGACTTCAGTTCCATGTTGCAGATTAAATTAATAAAACTTCCTAATGGTTAGAATCCTCGAGAGAGGGAACGAGGGGAATCTACAGTGACGTTTAGGTTTCTGGCTCAAACAGCTGGGTACATGGGAGTTGTGTGAACCGAGACAGAGACAGAGACAGAGAAAGAGACAGCTGAGGGAAGGGAAGGTCAGGCAGGGTGGAGATCAGGACATCCACTTTGAGCAGGTTAAATCAGGCATGTCTAGGGAATATTCAGCTGGAGATGGCTGGTGAGCAGTCATATATATGAATCTGGATGCAGAGAGAGAGACCTGAGCTGGAAATATCAATCTGGGTCAAGAGCAACGTAAAATGAGATTTAGATCTATGGAAAAGAATAATATAAATAAAAATAATAATATAAGAAGAAAACCCAGTCTAAGCTGAGAAGAACCCCTACATTTTATGGTTTGCTATGAAAGGAAAACAAAGGAGATCTCTCTCTCTCTCTCTCTCTCTCTCTCTCTCTCTCTCTCTCTCTCTCTCTCTCACACACACACACACACACACACACACACAAAGAAACAACAGCAGGAGCATGGGTAAAACAGACATCACATTAACCCAGTTTGCAGTACCACCACACCACTGAAATGACCTGTTAGGGTCACCTATGGCCTTTGGGTTGCCAAATTCTAGGACAACCTTCAGGGCTCATCATCTCAGAGTCAACTGCTCCTGGATACTTGAAACACTCTCCTCTCTCAGCTTTCCTTGTTTCCACTCGCAATTAAGAACCACCTCAAATTAGAGAAAAATGATCTTACATAACAGGAAGCATTGCCAGCGCTAGGCTCCGGCCTTCAGGGCTGGTCGAGTCAGCAGCTTAACAATGTCTTCAGAAGCAAAGGCTCTGTCTGTCTCTCTGCTTTGCTGTCTGCAAAACAGGAACCTCTGAAAGGAAGCGATAAAAAGGAGAAGAAAATCAAATAAATTTTATGTTCAAAAAGAAGTTAGAATCCTCAGATTTCTCCCCAATTTTAGCTGGCCATTCTTAAGAGCAACTGTTCTCAAATGTTTCATTTCAGGATAGTAATTGAAATTCTTGAGGACCCCAAAAAGTTTTTAGGAAAATTGCATATACTGATATTTATCATGTGAGGGATTAAAACTGAGTCATTTAAAAATATTCATCTCTTCATTCACTTTTTAAATAATAGTAATAAACAGCAATTATACATTAACCTACATAATATCATTAATTCTAATACTTTCAAATATAACACACACGGATACATGAATGTAAGTGGATATATGGAAAGTAGAATGGAAGATTATATACAAAAGATAAATATATACAAAGGATAAATATACAAAAATGGAAGTTGTGGGGGGTAGGGGAATTGGAAATTTGGAGATAAAATGGGCAAATAATATACTTAAAATTTTTAAAGAGAGCAGCCACAGACCAGCAAAGTTAGAGAATAATACACTAAGATGAAGATCAATTCAATTTTGTGCACATACGATACAAACTACCAAATCAAGAAAGGCACATACATACACCTCACAAATTCCTGTCATCCAATACCACCCTTGTCCACTCACTGCTTAAGCCACTCATGCCGACTGTCTATTCCTTCATCCCTACCCCCACGGCCTTTTTGGACTTCCAGTTTCTTCTTGCTAAATTGTTTCTTTGCATGGTCAATCATTTTTCATTTTTCAAGTCTCTGTTCAACATTTCATCATCTCAGAGAGGACTTCTTTCACCCTGCTGTGCAAATTCAAATCTTCAGTCCCATTCTCTACCCAGAATAGGTCATTTATTCCATTCAATAGCAACCATCAAGACAAGATTTTCTTGTTTGCTTGCTTATTGTTGTGCACCTTTCCACCTTTATAAATTCCACAAGGGGAAAGATCATGTCTATTCCATTACTCTTATAACCCTTGTATCTAGAATAGTGGCCAGCAAGTAATTGGTGTTCCATCATTTATTTGGAAAATCAAAAGGTGAATGAAAATGAGGTCAGGAACTGAGAGGTCGTGGTACTGAATGACTCATCAATATGGATGCTAAAGACACTAAGCATGCTGTCTGTGTTAAGGAGAGGAATGTAAGAGTAAGCCAGGTACTGAATTCTCTCATGAATGAGAGAAAGATGGGGCACACAGTGGACAATGCAGCAAGGAGTAAGAAAAACAGCATTACCAGATGGCATGTAGCTAGGATTGTAACTCAGGCCAGTGTGGCTGTAAAGTCTGTCAGATTTTCTACCCTGTCAAGCAGCTCCTGGAATTGTGCCTTGCATATATATAGGCTCACTAACTACTGGAAGGATGGATGGATGGATGGATGGATGGACGGATGGAATGATGATTGACAAAGCACCTCTATGGTTCATTTTCATTTTTTTCCTCCTAATTTGTCCCCTAGCTATGACTTTTTGTTTACTCTGCTCTGTTTTGGCTTGGTGGTGTTTTTTTTAAATATGATCAACTTCTGATTAGCCATGATAATTGAAGAGATCAATAACAGAAATAATTGAAAACAGAAGGCAATCCAGAAATAATTTCTATTTAGTCTGGAGATTCTGTTCATGCCCTTTTAAATAGCAGATTTACCAGCCTAATTATATTTTACCTTGGCAAATATTAAAATTATTTTTCATTCTTTAAATGTACATGAATTGATGGTGGGTAACATGAAGTTGGCACACGCTGGATGGTAGGAAAAGGCAAGCTGGAATGCAAAACTTCAGGGCAGAAGATTCATAAGCTTCATTACTTCAGTGAGTGATGAAGAATTTATTTATAACCCCAGAAAGAGTCTTTTCAATTTAATAAGAAAGAGAGCCATTTCTCTCTGGATGTTTTTCTATAGTGTAATCTGTAAAGAGATATTATGCAGAGCTTCTTCAGAATGATTTTAACTACCCCCTTCCCTTAATGGTGGGAACATTCCTAGCCATACCTGTGCTAGGAACACTGACATTTTCCCATCACCTTATCACCACGAGGATGTGCAACTATGACTCCCTCATGGGAAGTCAGAATCAGGGAGGGAGGGAAGGAGCTGGCCCCATTGGGAGCCTGTTTGACTTCATACTTTTAATCCCCATGGAACCTGCCCAGCCCAACAGCTAGACCATGGTATAGGCTCAATGAAGATTTGCCAAATGGCCATTATAAATCGGGTTGGCCTTGTGGAGTTAATTTCACCTGTTGTGCTAGTTGTTTGAATGGGTTGCATTGCCAGAATGCACCAGCCAGGCCCAGAACAGGTATGATTCCTACCTCTCCCTGCTCCTTGAAGGTGAGATCTGACGATGTGTTCTGTGACACTCATTAATTCACTACTCTCAGGCGAATGGGCGAAGGGGAGAAGTTGCCAGGACCACGGCAGCTGATGGCGGCCACTCCAGTAAAGCAAGGCTTTGTGGGTCCAAAGAGGCCATCTGTAGGGACTTGGGGACTCCTAAACAGCTCTGGGGCATCAGCAGAAGTTGAAAAAAGTGACAGAGAGTATGCCAGAGGATGTTCTTTCTGGATAGCATTAACTATTCCTAATCACATTTTTCACTTGATCAAACTTTATTTTTAGATTGAAAATGAATCAGGGTCTGCCAAAACTGGTTTGGCTCTGTGGATAGAGCATCGGCCTGTGGAGTGAAAGGTCCCAGGTTCGATTCCGGTCAAGGGCATGTAATTTGGTTGTGAACACATCCCCAGTAGGGGGTATGCAGGAGGCAGCTAATCGATGTTTCTCTCTCCTTGATGTTTCTAACTCTCTATCCCTCTTTCTTCCTCTCTGTAAAAAATCCATAAAATATATTCAAAAAAAGAAAATGAATCAGGGTGCACACCATATTGAGGGTTTGCTCCTACTTGGTTCAGACCTTTAGAAGCCCCTGCCAAACCCCTCATCACTAAGTACTGTTGATGGCAGAACAATAGCCTCTGTCACCCAGCCAAGCAGCCATTCATTAGTAAGAGAGATGATCCAGTGAAGAAAATGATGGACAAAACTATGGCTGACCTGGCCCTGGAACGAGGCCAGGTCATGGCATCCTTCATTTTCGCACCTGTGTTTCAAGTCCTCCATACCCTAAATTGCCCATTTTTTTCCCCTAAGATGGGCAGAGGGACACCACACCTCCATCCTCCTGTTGTGTTTGGTCCCTTCTTTCTTTAAGTTTACCTCTTCATTATTTGGCTTCTCTTAGATTACCCCTCTCATCAGGGCCACCCTCACCAAACCACACAGCACACACACAGGTAACTGAATAATAAAGGGGGCAGTGCAATGGGATTCCCCCCACCATGACTCTGTGGGGAACCAGCAGAAGGGCAGGAGTGGGAGTGGAAAGAACTCAGAGTTTGGAATCAAAAAACCTGCATGGAGTCTTCCACTTACTGGCTGTGCTACCCTGGAAAGTCCTCTGCTCTAAGGCTCGTTCCTTTATTTATAACCTGGAGATAATGATGCCCATGAGCAGATGACATCCTGCAGGCATCGGAAAGGCTGGGCTAAATTATAAAACCAATAAATAATATATGAGGTCAGTTGTGCAAATGGTACCACAGAGACAAGATGTTTCCTGAGCCAGCTGAGCAGAGAGAAACAAATTAGCTTCATTTGTATCCATAGTATTAATTCAGAACAATAACATCAACAAAAGAAATGTCCATCAGAAGTGGAAAGGAACTCCACTTGGAATACAGAATAGTGAGACTCAGAGAGGCAAGAGTTGAAAGCCTGCAACCCAAGAAGGGGAGACCCTGTCCCTAAGAGTCCACCACCCTACTGGCTGCCCAGCTATCATCCCCATGCCATTAAAGACTAGAATTGTGGTCCATTGTCATTGGGGAACTTTAGGTGAGTTGATTACCACATGGTTTTCCCATAGGGAGAGGAGGGTCTAGTCACATGATAGGTCTGTTTCAGTCTTCTAGACAAATTTACCTCAGAGATTCCTTTTAGGAGATTCCATGAGAAAGCAGTTTATGCATGGCCCAGAGCCATGTACTACACTAACATCCTCAAATGCTAGCTTTCATGGGGCCAGGTTTGTCTATTATCCATAACATCTGGGTCCATGGCCCAAGCACCTCAATGGATCCTGAAAGTGGAGAACTGCTAAAAGGAGTTATTGAGTCAAGACGTGCTGGATGCATGAAGAGCCATCTCTTTGTCTGCGGTCCCAGTTTGCCCATGCTCTCTTAATGCATTCTCACACAGGCACACCAGTGGTTTATCTCTGGTTCAGCTAGTCATTTGCCTGCTAGCTTGAATCCCATTCATCTTTAAGAAAAGGAAGTCTGGTTAAAAACCCTGCCAACAATCAGTTACTTGGCCCACTTGCCAAATAGTATTCTAATACTCTTCTCGAATCTGTGGCAATCTCTCTTATAACTCCATCATCTCTTTTCTTGGGTTCTGGCACTCGAATCTCTTGAATAACCTTTGAAAGTTCTCAGTAGCAATGAAGTCTGTTTTTGTACCACATGAGAACACTTTTCAAAATACTGTCTCCTCTCCTGGATCCTGCCCCTTGAATTAGAGCTCTCCTCAATGATTAGCTATAATTCAGCTTTATTGAACCTCCTGGGAATTTATGTGTTATTTAAATTGGATCAAGGCCTAAAACCAGAGTGTGGACAAAAGCAGCTGTAGTGTGACTCAGGTCTGTATTTATTCGTTTATTCATTTAGCAGCTACTCAATACCTACTAAGCTCCTATGTCAGCCTGTGCTGAGCTCTAAGAATGGAAAAATTAGAAAGTTGGCTCTTGATGCAAGACTTCAGAGCCTGAAAACCAGGACTCAGATCCTGCCATTGTCACTTACTGTTTACTTAATCTTTCTGGGCCTCTAGTCACTTAACCTTTCTAAGCCCTAGAATGGAAATAATAACATTATCTACTCAAAAGTATTTTTGTGAGCATTGTATGGGAAAGGTCTTAGCAGAATGCCTGCTACATACTCAGTGAACATTAACCATACATCCTATTTGTCATCAGCAGCTCCTGACATGGCTCTCAATGATCCCCACCCCCTAGTCATGTCCTTGCATACACTCTGCCTGATTTGGGACATGCTGGTACTAGTCTCTTGCTTCTAACCAACAGAAACAGCAAAAATGAGATAGGATGTTACTTCTGTGATTAGGTTACAAAGACTATAACTTCCATTTTATTGGTTCTTTCTCTCTCTCTCTCTCTCTCTCTCTCTCTCTCTCTCTCTCTCTCACATTGCTTGCTCTCTTTGATGAGACAACCACTTGACAAGTAACTGAAGCTGATCTCAAACCAATAGTTAACAAAGACCTCAGACCAAGAGACACTGAACTACATGAAGTAGACCCTGATTCAGCTGAACTCTGAGATAATTGCAGCTGCAGGCACCACCTTAACTGCAGCCTTGTGGAATAATACCTCAAGTTTTGGGGTAACTTGTTATGCAGCAATAGATAACTAATATGCTATTATTAGTTTGAGGGAAAAGGAACAAAGAGTGTGTGATGGGAGCAATAAGAAGAGGTATGGAAAGGAGATACTTAGCAGCCAAATAATCAAGAGGTGAGAATCCCATTCTAAATATTTGAGGTTTCTCATGGGAGCAATGAGAAGTCATCAGATGTTCTTTAAGCAAAGTAGAAACTCACATCTTTCTTAAATATTAAGACAAATATGGAGTCTTTAAAAAAAATTATTTCAAGAGAAAGAGCCAGAATGCCTTCTTGAGCTGGGTATATTATCCAGGATATAAAACTGGAAAACTTCCAGAGAACTGAGGGCTCTTATTTTTAGTCCCTTCTGCTGTTAGGCGAATCAGTTTAGGATTGACATCACCAACTTTAATGGTGAAGAAAAAAAAAAAGTGAAGTTACTGAAATAAACATTTTCATTAACTTCAAAATCAGCAAGCTCAAAATCAATTAAGTTTGTAATATCCTTATTGAGGCCACGAGCAGTGAATTAATAACAGTGAAAATGAGGCTTTGGGAATATAAAAAAGAGTCAGACTTTTATAAATAACTTTTGATATTACAGTTTCCTAAATCAATAAAGATGCATAGGTTTTTATTTACACACCTCTTTTTAAATCCTGAACCAAGACTTTACATATACCTGCCCTTGGACTAATTCCATTAATCAGTTTGAAAGTGACACAGTTTTTGCACAAGAGCCATCATATCTATGTATCTAGATCTTGTCATAATAATACAAAGGGGCTGAGCTAAGAATATGGTCTATAAAATAAGTAAAAGGAAAATATCTCTGAATTATTCAGAGTCAAGTCAAAGGAGAAGGCATAGGAGATGAGGAATTTGGTGTGGAAAATGATTGCTGACTTAGAATCCATAAGAAAAATCCTCTACTTTACTATTAAAAGAGCCTATAACAGTTATGTCAGAGTAATTCACACATTCTTTATTTTTTTTGACCAGTACCTTTTGAGTACCTACTATGTGATGGGCCCCGTGCTAGGCTCCTGAAAACCTTCTGCTTAATACTGGCAGATTTGTTTTTTTCCTTAAAGGCATAAGAAGACCTAATATAGGAGAAAACTCTCAATTAAAAGTAACCAGAGTCATGAGCATATTCATTAATTTGTTAAATTGTTGTTCATTTCACCTCTCTAGGGCTCATGAAAAGAATAAAGGAATTGTGCTCAATTATCTATAAAATCGCCTCCCATTCTAAGGGACTCTGAATCAATAGCCCCTTGAATATCGAAATTCAGATCATTCTCAAACTACAGGAGAGTCCTCCAGAGTTCATGACTGAAAAGGAGGAGGCTCTATCTCACCATCTCCATAGCCCACTTCAGGAAACAAGGATCCCCAGGAATCCCCGGGACCTAGCTGAGTGTTCTATCACCAGTGTTTGGCACTGCCCAAGTAATTTCATAGGATCTTTGCTCAATACAGCTGCTGAAGGAGGGAACACTTAGAAGCAGAAGATCTAGAGCCAGAAGAACAGCCTAGAGATGGGTCAAGTGTGGTCCAGAGAGAATCAGTGGCCTGCCCCTAGAGACAGATATACATGGGGCACCCATCTCCAGAAGCTGCTGATGACAAATGGGATTTATGGTTAACATTCATTGAGTATGCGGTTCTATCACACCAGCATAGAGCTAGTCATAAGCTAAAGTATCTCTCTAGATATTGCCACATCTGGTGACTATATTTCTAATTTCTCTAAAACACCACAATATCTCAGAACCATAGAATGCCTAGTGTTCCCAGACTGCCTCTGCCCCTCTCCTTTCACAGGAAAGATGGTCAAACCACAGGGATGCTTAGTACCAAATCCAGAGCTAGGACTCAAGTCAGCCTTCAGTTCAAATCTCGTTCCGTTTCCCAAACTCTCTCCCACCTCTTCATCCCATAGATCGGAGTGCCCTCTATGTGCCTAGTGCTGTGTCCAGTGCTATACCCAAACTCAAACCAAGACACTGACCTCAAGTCTCTCATTCCATACAACTGGGCTAGGCCGGCAGAATCCAGCCTGGGTGAGGGCAGCTCTAAGCAAAGTCTCCGTGGAAAACCTGAACAGAGAAAGTGATGACAACCCCCAAAAAAAGGCAAAGCCTATTCCTGTAATAGCCCTGATAATTCCTCCTAAGACTCGAGGGCCCCTTACTCCAGTTTCACCTTTCTCCTTTTAGTATTTTTCACAGCCGCAGGTCCAATCTAATCTTCGCAGGTTCTTCCAAGGGAAGTAGTTGGAGAGGAGAGTGATGTTAGCAGATAAGCTGGAATTGGTTGAACTGGCTCCTTGGGTATGTAATGCACTTTACTAAATCAGAGATAATGAATTCCACAGAGAGTGCATGAGGGGAAGCGAAACATAAGCACAGTCTAATTACATTTCATTTCAAGGGGCGCAAAGGGACAGTCACAGGAAGTTCACCTTAGAAATGGCCTGGTCCCCTGACTAGACAAATGGGAATACTGACATTCATGATTTGACTGACCAACAGTGGTCACCACTCAAATCTTCTTTTTCCTTTGTTTTTTTAATATATTTTTATTAATTTCAGAGAGGAAGGGAAAGGGAGAGGGAGACAGAAACATCAATGATGAAAGAGAATCATTGATCAGCTGTTTCCTCCATGCCCCCTGCTAGGGATCAAGCCCACAACCCGGGCATGTGCCCTGACCAGGAATTAAGCCATGACTTCCCGGTTTATAGGTCAACACTCAACCACTAAGCCACACCAGCCAGGTCCTTTCAAAAGCATTTTAGTTTTTGAGAGCCATCCTTCATGCTTGCAAGGGTCAGCATTAGCTGTAGCCTGTGTGAAGAGAGAACTTCCTTACAAATGGAACAAGGACTCGGTTACTAAGAAACCATTTGTGTGCTGTATTCCCTGGAGTTATTTATCACCATGATGGGGACTGTCTGTGTCTCAGAAATTACTGAAAGGGGAGAGAATGTGCTGAGTGACCTCAAGAAGAACCCTTGAGATACAGACATACTAGCTTTCAAGTGTCTGCAAATTCTCTGCCACTACTCCCTTAAGAAGGTGAAGGCTAATTCTTCCTCCACTTAAAAGCAAGCTACACTTGGGGTTTTACTTCTAACAAACAGAATGGAGAAGAAGTGAAGCGATGTGACTTATGAGAGTGGGTTATGAAAAGAATAACTTCTACCTGGCTTTTACTTTCTTGACCTCCTTGCTCTGGGAGAAGCCAGAGGACCCTCAGCAGCCTAAGCAGGATGTGGCCTGGGGAGGATGTGGCCTCCCACCAAGAGCCAGCACCAGCTTGCCAATCATGGAGTGGATCCTCCATCCCCAGTCAAGCCTTTGGATGATTTCCACTCCACAGAACATATTTTGTTGTTAAACCTCATCTGAAGATATTTTTCCATTAACTTTTAGAGAGACTGGAAGGGAGGGGAGAGACAGAGAGAGAGAGAGAAACATCTATATAAGAGAGACATGTTGATTGGTTGCCTCCCACAAGCGCCCCCACCAGGGCCAGGGATTGAGCCTGCTACCTAGGTACGTGCCCTTGACCAAAATCAAAGCTGGAACTCTTCTGTCTGCAGGCCAACACTCTATCCACTGATCCAAACCAGGCAGGGCTCCACATGACATCTTGATGGCTACCTCATGAGAGACCCTAATCCAGAATTGCCCAGCTTGGCCACAACTCAATTATGAAAGATCATAAATATTTCAAGTCACAAAGTTTTATGATGTTTTATGACACAGCAATAGATAATACAGTATATGAGTCTGGTTCACAATGGACTTAGGAAGATCCCAGCCTAAGATGAGTAGAGGATCAGAAGAGGTTAGGTAAATGAGAAAAGAAAAGGGGAAGAAGAAGGATGGAAGGTGAAAGGGAGAAAAGCAACCTCTCCTTCTGCTCTGGTCTTCATTTCTCTCTTCCTTCTCTGGATTTTTGTCCCTTGTTTGCTTCATGCTCTTGCTTGTTCTCACGTATAATAGCTTTATCTCACCATTTGGCCAGCTAACTTCTTCAGATAGAAACGAGACTCATATTTCTTTTATTTGCTTCTTAATGTCTGGTAATGAATGCCCTGCACTAAGTGAACTAAGACCTGTGTGTAAAACAGGAAGGCCAATTTATGACTCAGTAGCAGAAGGAACATTCTAACAGAGTTCAGCAAAAAAAAGTTGTGCTGAAACCTATATAATTTTATTAGCCAATGTCACCCCAATAAATTCCATTTCTACAAAAAGAAAGTTGTGGTAGGGCATGAATTTCAGATGGGGGC
Source organism: Lasiurus cinereus (assembly GCA_011751065.1). Lineage (NCBI taxonomy): Eukaryota > Metazoa > Chordata > Mammalia > Chiroptera > Vespertilionidae > Lasiurus > Lasiurus cinereus. The sequence goes on along the minus strand of JAAGEH010000125.1, from coordinate 30,155,931 downwards.
TGAGCCGTGGACAATATTTTGTGTACTCTGGTTACCAAGCAGATTCTTAGAGAGTGTAGTAGACTGTTACTGTTACTATTACTTTGGTGCTCCCCAATTAATCACATCTTCAAGTATTTATGTCTTTGTTTAGCCCCCTATCACATTGTCTCTGAACTTGGTCATGTGATTACCTTTGTCCAGTTGGGACATTAACAAGCATGACACAAGTATAGGCTTGATAAACATTTGTACATTGAAGTCTGGAACACCCCTTCTTAGAATCCAGCTACCATGCTGTGAGGAAGCTCAAGCAGCCATGTGGCAAAACCCTCATAAAGAACCAAGGCCCCCAGCCAACACCGCCAGCTGAGCCTTCAATCAGTAAGCAGCACCAATTCTCTACCATTTGGATGCTGCTATTTTGGAGCTACCAGTCATTTTGGTGCTCCAGCTGATACCACATGAAGTAAGAAAATTGTCTATTCAGACCACAGAATCATGAGAATTAAATGGTGATTGTTGTTAATTAATGAGTTGTGGGGTGGTGAGTAACACAGCAATGGGTAAACAAAACAAATACCAATCCCAAATCAGCGAGGACCATTTCTGAGGCCACGCAACTTTCTCAGCCATGGCTCAGGAACAGGCCTCAAACTAGAGTGTCTATTTACAAAGCCTGAGTTCTTTCTACCACTGCCTCCAAAACCATGAGAGTCAATGACTATGAAAGAACGTTACAAACTCCCAAGTGTCTTGCCACTGTTTGCTCTGATACAGACATCAAGTGCTGCTATTGTCTTCCTTCCATTTCTGCCTCTAGCTGTTATTTTTGCCTTGCATTTCCTTCTTTTTTCCATCTTTCTTCTTAAGATCTCTCAACTACCTAGTGCTCCTTCAAACATCGCTTGAGGCCAAAGGCACTTCTGAACCCTGAGATAGCCATATTCTTTCCTAGGCCTGAGTTCTGAACCCTGAGATAGCCATATTCTTTCCTAGGCCTGAGTTCTGAACTTGAGCCACAACCCAGTGGCCTTGGAAAGTTACTCTCTGAGCCTTGGTTTCCCCATCCAAGGCTCAGAGAGTATGGAAATCCCATCATGTTTCATAGGATTCCTGAGAAGACCCAGCAAGAAAAAGGATAGGAAACCTGTACCTATGACTAAGTGTAAAGTTCCAAGGAATGTCTCTCCTTTTTCCCCCTCTCCCTTGTACCTTTTTAGCTGCTCATCCGTAATGTATTTCGCTGGGCTCCAGCCTCTCTACCATGACAAAACTTAAGTCAACTCATCTGCTCCTCACTAGAACCAGGGAACAAGGAAGTCTAAATTCTAGATGGAATACTTAAAGTGCTTTTGTGAATTGAGAAAATGTGAATACCCCAGACCCTCTACCCTTTCCAGAAAAGTAAGTCATTATGTTAGTTTTCCATGACCCCAGAACACAAGAAAACAGAACTCTCTTTTCACTCCAAAGATAGGAGTCATTTTATGACAAAACTGTAATGAGAAAGGAGGAGAGAGGAATGCAAGTAATAAGAAAATATTCCAACAATCTATATTATGAATATATATGTATATTTATATCTCAGCAGGCCCTGCGGAGTTACAGATGAGCTAATTAAAATGCTTATGCTTTTAGCAATGATGTTTATTGAAATCATTTTATAACCATCTAAATTGAGGTTTGTTTTCAGCCATAATGCCATGCTACCTGGAATATTCTGACCTAAATTATTTATGTGTCTAAAAATACATTGCCTTTGCTCATTACTGACTTTGTGGATAGAGCTCAGGATGTGGAAATTTTTGGTGAGCTCAAGTGGCTCTCACAGGTTTTCCCTGCATTTTTTGTGCCTGCTAACTGGGGTTCTCTGACTCCCAGTTTAATCTCCTTGCATTGCACCTCACCAAAAATAAAAATAAATACATATGGTTGGAAGGTGTAAAATGAGGGACCCTGGGAATGATGAAGTGAATTTTGAGAAAGAAACAGATCCTTGAACTCAGCTCATAAAGATGAAGGTGAGTGCATCATCCTGATTCTCTATTCCTCCACAGAAAGAACTCTCCAAGCTGTGCCTGAAAGCCAGGGCACAAAACAAGAAACAGAAACCTGCCGAAACTGGTTTGGCTCTGTGGATAGAGCGTCCCACCTGTGAACTGAAAGATTCCAGGTTGGATTCCCGTCAAGGGCATGTACCTTCGTTGCAGGCACATCCCCAGTAGGGGGCGTGCAGGAGGCAGCTGATAGATGTTTCTCATAGATGTTTCTAACTCTCTATCCCTTTCTTTCCCTTCCTCTCTGTAAAAAAAAAAAAAAATCAATAAAATATATTTTTTAAAAAAAAGAAGAAAAGAAACAGAAACCACTCTAGTTATTCCGAACTAAAAGGTATTTGCTACATTAGTATTAGGTGCTCACCAAGCCGCGGAAGGGCTGGAGAGACAGAAGGCACAAGCATGCCACCGACTACTGAATTCAATGACAAATTACTGAAGCTGTGGCCCGGGGTTCGGGAAGCTGCTGCCATCCTCCATACTCCTGCCGCAACTGCCTTGAAGTACCCTTGAACCTGATGACTAGACACTGAGCTGCTGAGCCCAGCTTCCATCGATGCCTCTAAGCATGCACACGTTTACGACCTTGCTTGCCAGGAGCAATAGCAGTAGGACTCTGAATCACTTCCACTGGCCAGTTTTGCATGAAGCCATCTAATCGGCAGAACCTACGCTATTCACAGAACACCGTCTGCAAAGGAGTCTCGGGAAAGTGGTGTATTCGCTTTCCAAACTCTACATCTGGGAGGAAAATAAAATGGCATTTGAGAGTATCAACTCACCATGCCTACCACAGTCTAACCCTCAGCACTCATAGTCCCAATACAGCCTTCTACACATATTTAATCTTCCAAGCACCACCAGCAACAAAGCTGAACATAGTGACTGTCTCTCATCCAACAGACGCACTTCACCTCTCCTCAGAAGGGGAGATCCAATGTCCCATCTGTCGCTGATTGATCTTCATTTTCCTTCTAGTCTATCACACTCCCATGTTGGTGTGCTGTAATCTAAGCATGTCGTTGGCCAGTTACCCGCAACAAGACCTTTTAAATTTCTTAAAAGAAAGAGGCTAAAAGTAAATTAATTGATAAACATATATGCATAACAGAGCAAGAAAGGAAATGTGAGAAGCTGCCATCATCCTTATTTCTGCAACTGGGAAGACCAGATGGACTTTGAACTTATTCTCTACACTACTATTCATGTTGCCTTAACTTTCTTTTTTTTATATATATACTTCACATTGAGCGCTTCAGAAAATATAATTACAATGATTTCAAAAATGCAAATCCTGGATTAAATGAATATCCTTTATAATTATCTTCCATCAATATTGAAAAAATGTCTGCAGACACTAAGTCAGCTAACAAATAAAATAAGCAAAATAACTGTTGAAGCTACAAATCTCAGGGGTGAGGAGCATGCATGATCAGGTAGGTCACTTTGCCACTGTGCTTTTTTAAATACATGATTCACATTGTTTCAATCAAATCTATCTCCACTCCAAGAGTTCAATTAGACTGCCGGGACTAAAACTTCAAGCTATGATCTTTGTTACCTTAAAAAAAATTTTTCAGTTTAATACAAAGAAACTCAGAAAGAAAATGTCAGGCCTCTTGATCAAAGGCTTTTGCTACTTGTCCTACACTGTGTACACAGAGGCTCAAGGAAGACCAAGAAGAGAGTTTCCCATGAAAGACCTGATCAAAGACACAGGTGAACTAGGCAGTCTATAAACTAGCCAGCTATTAAGAAGTTACCAACCAAGGACTCAGGTCAGGAACTAAGGATGTTTTAAAAGCCTTAGCCAATGTTACAAAAACACAACATTTAGAGTATTTAGGAATGCAAACATAATTGACTTTTGCTTCCTATACATAAACATCTTTGAAATGATAAAAGACGGAGCTCCAGCTGGGGTCCTGTTGAGAGGCTGCAGGTGTACGTGGGATGATCTACTGATTTACCTTCTCGAAGTATTCTTTGCAAGCAGTGGGATGCGGTTTGATCGTTAGGAGAATCCGGGGTCCAATGTGCCAGGCAGACTTCTCCAGGGACTTCCACAAACTGGGATGCTTTCACCAGGCCCAGGGTCTCTTTCACACTTCAGCCCACTCACTGACACTCAGATGCTTGCTGACTCCATTGGGGTCATTATTAAGAGACTTTTTTTTTTCTTTTAATTTTATTGATTTTTTTACAGAGAGGAAGGGAGAGAGATAGAGTCAGAAACATCGATGCGAGAGAGACATGGGATCAGCCGCCTCCTGCACAACCCCCAATGGGGATGTGCCCGCAACCAAGGTACACGCCCCGGACCCAGAATCTAACCCGGGACCTTCCAGTCCACAGGCCGACGCTCCACCCACTGAGCCACACCGGCCTTGGCTAAGAGACTTCTTAGTGCCAGACCAGGACCTTCTTCACACAGCACACCGCCGTCTCGGGAAACGTACTTCATCATCTTTGACAAACGTGCCATGTTCTTGTGGCCCAAACAGCCCTTCTTCCTGGGTGCGCTGATCCAGGCGAGAATGGATGGCTGAAGTGGGGATCCACGGACTCTGCGGCAGCTCCCCAGGTCCCAGCATGACACTCGCTGGCTTTGCCACTGAGAGCAACCACTGCCGGGGAACACGCCAAGGGGAACCCCAGAGATGGAAGAGGAGCACCACATATTTCCCCCTAAAGGCTGAGTTCTTTGAACCCTCCACGCACAACAACAACAACAACAACAACACCAACGGCGCGTGCTGGGCGACGCGGGAGCATGCCAGGGGGAACGGGCGCTCAAGGCCAGTTGTGCTCCGCGGGAAGCAGCCCACCACACACTTGTCAAGAATGTTCTTCCGGAAGCACAGGCCTCAGGGCTGCAGAGGGAGAAATGCCCCGGAGGAATGGCACTCACCTGCGGGCAACCTTCCCGCTGTGACGCCATCTCCTGCGCGCAGAGCCAGAGCGGCTGGGAGCACCCAGACGCAGAGGGGGCGGGGCCGGAAGAGCGGGGCCGGAAGGGCGGGGCCGGAAGGGGCGGGGCCGCGCTGTAGGGGCGGGGCCTGAGCGGGAGCCCAGGCGGGCCCCTGTGGCCTTATCTTCCAACCAGTCCCAGTTGCTCCCTCTGGGGAGAGTGCTCTAGGAAGTGAAATAAGCCGGTCAATGAAAGAAAAATACCCCGTGACCTCACTCAGTTGTGGATAATAAAGGACATTATAAACTGATGAACAGAAGGACAGATACAGAGGCAGGAAAGCATCCAACAGACTGTCCGATTACAGCAGGAAGGTTGGGGAGAGGTGGGGTAGATAAGAGATCCACCAAAGAGGACTTGTATGCATGCAGATAAGCGTAACCAATAGCCAAAACTGGTTTGGCTCAGTGGATAGAGCATGGGTCTTCGGCCTGAAAGGTCCCAGGTTTGATTCCAGTCAAGGGCTTGTATCTTGATTGTGGGTAGGGGATGTGCAGGAGGCAGCTGATTGATGTCTCTCTCTCATCGATGTTTCTAACTCTCTATCCCTCTCCCTTCTGCTCTGCAAAAAATCAATAAAATATATTTTTTAAAAAGCATAATCAATGGATGCATGGGAGTGGGAGGGGGCAAAGGGAAGGTATGTACACAAGTAATGCATTAATTTAAAAAAATAGTAAAAAAAGAAAAGAAAAAGAGACCTATGGCTACAGCTATAGTTATGTGTGCGCACATACACATACACACACACACACACAAAAGAAAAACGGTGGGGCAAAAGTGGATTTCTTTTCTTTCTCAAAGTCTCTCTTTGTTTATAAACTTTCTAAAAGAAACAGCTTCTAAAAGGGAACTTCTTTGTTGCCACAGACATCCTGTGCTCTCCAAAATTAAAACTGCCAAGTGGGCAGGTCAAAAACTCAGAAGTGGCGTCCCACTGATAAACAGAAGAGGAGAGAGGTGCAGCTGTGTGCCCCTGGGTGCAGGAGCCCAGGAGTCAAATAATAGATGTCAGGACTCTGTGAGGGCAGAAGAAGAACCCTTCCCTTTATTTCCCTGGAGATGGCAGCTCAGAAGTCTGGAATTAAAGGTGACAAGCCCAGGTGTCAAATGGCAGATTAGCTTTGTTCCAGAGATCCAGCAGGACTAAGGGATTTACACAGAGTGACAGTTTGCAGGCAGTGGCTGGTACCAAATGCCATCTAGAGCTCTTGCTATCTTAAAACCGACTCCTGGGAGAAACCTGCAGCGGGAAGCCTGAACATCAATAATGACCACAATCATAGATTATAGCAGGCCGAGTCCTCTGTGAGCCTCTTCTATTTGGAAAGTTTAGCATTCATCCACAATCTGATCAGAAACTCCAATTCCACTGGCCTAAGACATTTTTCAAACTAGTCCTGTAATCTAGGAAGTCTATTTCCTGATTAAGATTTTTGTTTGAGTTCGAAACCGGTTTGGCTCAGTGGATAGAGCGTCGGCCTGTGGACTGAAAGGTCCCAGGTTCGATTCTGGACAAGGGCATGTAACTTGGTTGCAGGCACATCCCCAGTAGGGGGCGTGCAGGAGGCAGCTGATCAATGTCCCTCTCTTTCTCATCCATGTTTCTAACACTCTATCTCTCTCCCTTCCTCTCTGTAAAAAAAAAAAAAAAAAAAAAATCAATAAAATATATTTTTTTAAAGAAAGATTTTGTTTGACAGCCCTGGCTTGTGTTATTCAGTGATTAGAGTGTCGGCCTACACACCTAAGGGTCATGGGTTCAATTACCGGTCAAGGGCATATACCTGAGTAGCATGTTCGATCCCCAAACCCAATTGAGGTATTTTGAGAGGCAACCAATTAATGTGTCTCTCTTACCTCTCTCTCTCTCTCTCTCTCTCTCTCTCTCTCCCACCCCTCCTTCCTTCCCTTCCACTCTCTTTGAAAAAGCAACGGAAAAATATCCTCAGTTGAGAATTAACAAAACACAAATCAATAAAGTTTTGTTTGGCCAATGCAATCCACTGCCATCTCTAGGCATGGTCAAATGATCCATAATCAGAAACAGGAAACTGATCCAGCAGCAGAACTTGCTCCTCTGCTCCCTTGGCCAGCTGTTCTACTGCCAGAGGAAACAGAGACTGTCACTGCATGCAGTGGCAAGGAAAGCCTCCCATCTACAAAGCCTTCCTATATGGTAATCCCAGGGGGCTCAGGCTCTGTTCACCTGCCTGCCTTAAATTACCTCTGTAACTTTAGGTTAGCAACCCACCTCCCTGGATTATAATGTGTGAAGTGCTGAGCAGGGGATAGATACCTGGTTCCCTATAAGGGCCCAGTCACTGCCACCTTTCCATAATTCGACATTTTATTGAACTATCTCCACCTCCACTCCTTAAACTCCTCCCCCTCAAAGTATTGAATTCTCTCTTTTAGGAATGCAAATCTGCTCCTTTAAGAAATAGAGCATAGGAGAAGACCCACACCCAAATCTGGTTTACTTCTTACCATTGGCAAAGCTAATATGAGAAACAGTCCATGGCAGCAAATTAGGCCACTACTTAATGGCCTGGAATTCCAATTAAAGGAATGAGCTTTATGAGGCCGCATGTAAAGCAGTGGGGAGGAGTGTCTGACCTAAACTAGGATCCGAGAAAGGCCGCTTTAAAAGAGAGGAAAAGCAATTGCCCATCAGATTTGCCGTGGGCAAAAGGAAGCCATAAACTACTAGGAGATGGAGGCTCCTTGACATGGTAATGTTCCTGTCTCCACCAGGAAAGCACTCCCTGGGCACCTCCAGAAATGAAATGAAATTTGGAACAATAAAAAAATGGAGCATTTCCTCCCCTCGTCCCATCTAATTATTGTCATCTGATGTAATGATATGCAATGGGACCCATTAAATCTGGACTCATCTCTCTTGAGTGTGAGTCATAGTTCAAAGACACCTGCAGAAAAACAAAAGATCTAGAGTCTCAATTATATCGGCTATTAGATAGGCATGTCATTCCCACTGATCCTGTCTCATATTTTATTGGAAACTTCCTGAAACACTAACCACCTCAAGAAAACCACACACTGTGAAGTTGGGGAAAGAAGGGAGGAGGGTGACAATCTGTAGTCAGGAAAGGAGGACAGGGCTTGGAATCAAGACTAAGAATAAAGCATAGAGGCAGGCAACAAACGTAGGTCGGAGAACTTGCAATATCTAAATTCATCATCCTTTCCCCAGTGACCCATCACCTAATCAATATCCAAAGCCAGAAATGGGTAGTTATCCTTGATTTCAAATCCATCACTCTCATTCAACAAGTATTTACTGATCAGCTATTCTGTGTCAGGCACTGTGCTGAGCACTAGAGATACAGAGTGAATGCTCCCGTCTGTTCGGTCCACAGGTCCCCTGGATATCTGTCTCTGGTGGTGCTGACGAGAATCAGATTCTTAGATAAGAAATGGCAGGTCAAAATGTCATTAAGGAAAACTCTCGGGAGATCCACCTGAAAGGAGGGAGGATGACAGAATTGGGCAGAGAAGCTCTCCCATGTTACAGTGACAGCTAAGACATCAGCTGATTCTACACAGAGTTCTGGAGATCAAATAGTCCCTTCAATGTTGTCCCACAGTGAAGCCTTCATATCCCCACATGAGACAGTTACTAGCCATGAGTGGATCCCTAGGAAGGAGTGTAACCCTAGACAAAGCAGTTCCCGTCATTGCTGAAGGTAATTCCTAGAGGACACAGCTAAGCTATGAACACCAGAATTTCCCAGCAGCTACCGTGGTCTAGAGAGGGGATCGGAGTGGAGCACCACAGGATCTATAGCAAGATCCCCCAACCATCCCTGCCAACCTGAGTGTCGTCAACATTGGCGTTTAGGATGTCTTGTCTCAGACTCTTCCCTGCCTTCAGTCTGATCCCTTCCCCTGATGATCTTCCAATTTGTCCATTTGAAATATCCTAAATATCTGAATTGTCTTTGAAATAACACTGGGATTCCCAACTGAAGACTATGAAGGTCCTCAGACATGTTAATGTAGAATTTCAAAATCTCTACTAAAATATTGTTTCTTGTTACATTTCAATTATATTTACATTTTTAATATAATTATATTTTGGATCATCTGTATTTCCACTTAAAACCAAATACCATGCTGACATTTTAGTGCCCACATTTGTTTTCGCTACCTACATGGGCTCCAGATAGTACCATTTTAATTTCCCCAGGCAGTGTCATTGTCACATTGAGAGTGGTAATTTTGCTTCCCAAAACAACTTGATCTGACATATTGAATTCATTTTTTTTATTTTCTGTTTAGTTTGCAGTTTTATTTTAATATGATTTATAAATTTTCTTTAGTTTCGTAGATGCATAAGATATGTATATAATGGTTTTATAGTTATATATACTCAGGTAAAATTACAAATGAAGTCATTAAAATTAACACTGGGAGATTTTGAGAGCTTCTCACCAAAAGATAAAGTTGGAGTTGTCTTAAATCACTCAAGTCATGTCCTCTGTGGGCTCTCATGGTCTGGTCCCAGTTTAGCCATCCAATCCCTTCCTCACACTGCTTCCAGCAGACAGAAGGGTTAGAATGTTGTTATGTTACACCTAAGTAAACTGCAGCCACTTTTGCCTTCCAGTGGGAAAGGTCTCTGCATTATTTGTGAAATAAGGAACTAGGCATTTGCTCTATGCCATCTTGCTAACAAATGCTAAGACTAGAAAGGAAATGAAAAGGTTGACATTTCTAAGCCCCTCCTACATCTTCACTTCAATGCCGGGTAGGCTGGTCCACCAACCTCTCTTCTGTTGACCCTTCAAACATGAGTCAGCCACCAGTCCACAGGGGCCCCTAAACTCCAGGGAACACATATCAAGGCTTCTGGACATAACCATCCTCTTCCTTTTCCCCAGGGGGATATAGTAGAAAAATGTCCCAGCACTCTATCACATTTCTTCCAAGATAATCTTTCACTCTGTCTTTTCCAAACTCAATCATGTTTCATCCTTAACTTGAGGGTAGATTAAGGATCACAACACTGGTTCCCAATTTCCTCCTTCACAACCCAACATAGATGGTCTAGCACCTCCTTTTAGAAAGTAGCTGTAGCATCTATTATTTTGTGATGAGATTTTTGCAGCCTCTACTAAAACTAAGATAGAAAGAGTTCTATTTTAAGATTCTGTTAACCGAAGTGTAAATTCTATAAAACCTGGGTATAAATTGAGAAACAGAAGCCTGTTCTCTATAATTAAATAGCAGATTTTTTTTTCAGAAAGCTTAAGATCCCTCTCTTTAGCTCAAGATGAGAATTCTGTTTCTATGAGGACATAAGACCCTGCCATAAACAGACAGCATAAGGACTCTATCAGATCATCTGGAAAAAGAAACTTATACTAAAATGATGTGCAGTGAGAGAAGGAAAGGGGATCATTTGAGCAGAAAGTAATTTCCTGGTGGGCTGAGAAGGAGATGACAGATACAGCATATAAGCAAGAAGAGCTCAACATACAAGTAGCACTTCCACACACAAAATGGCTTCTAATGATGCCCAAAACCAAGTAGAAAGGGATTTATGGCTGGGTTTGAGTTGACAGGGAGCAAAATAGGCTTGGAGAAGTATGTGCACAACAACCCTAAAGAAACAAGTCTGAAAAACAGATGTTTCTCTGCACAATAAATAAAGAAATTGAACTTTACACAATCTTTAACACTCAACTACACCCACTGGGATAAGCAAGACCCCTGACTTCCCCGAAATACTCATCTGAGACGTAAACATATTCATTAATGAAAACATTTCACAGTTCCTAGGGAGCATTCATGTGTTTTGTTTTGTTTTGGGGGGACACATTTCTGTGTAGTCAGTGTCTAACTTTCAGAGTTTTGCAACAGAAGCAAAGGACATTTAACTCTATTTTTCTGATGGATGTTTTTGTTCTGTTAATGTTACAATGAACTGTTTGCATTCAGTGGAAGACACTTCTGCTCCCCCACTGCTTTGTGTTTCCAAGAAGAAATAAGAGTCTCCCTGAGTGTGGGCCCCAAATCAAAGAATCCAATAAGCTAGAAAAAAATCTGAGAGTTGCAACCCGATTTCCATCATTTTGTAGTTATATCATCACATCATCATGGTGCAAGTCACAGGGCAAGTGACATATCCAGAAATAATACATATTTTCTTGCAAAGTATTTTCTGAAAAGAGGGGCATGCTTCAAATGGAGACTCCATCTCCACATGTATTTCCATGATGGTGAAGAGGAAGGAAGATGGAGAGCCAAACACCATTGACTCATGTCACCTCGCTTTTCAATGGACAAAACAAGTCACATGACTATGTCAACTTCAAAGGGAGTGGGAAAGTTCAGTTTTGCCATGTCCCCATCTTTGTGGATCCTCTGCAATGAAGGGGATGTTGAATTTCACCTTATTATTTCCTTGTGTGGTAGCAAATACTACTGGCAAGAGGGTTCAGTCTTTTCCAGCCTTGAAATAATAGTCTCTCCTTATCTGAAGCCCTCCATTCAGATTCTTAGCCCAATTCAAATCCATTCATCTTTCTTGCTACACTCATTCCTAAGTGATTTCTCCAACCTCTAAACCAGGTATATAGGATGTGGGCACTCTCATCAGGAAGTTTCTGCAGCTATCTTATTTTGATGTGTTTTTCCCATTGCCCAATTACACAGCAGGCTCCTTGAGTACAAGATTCCTTCTTGTGCCTGAGAAAGCCATCCAGGAAGCAGAGATAGTGGGACACAGTGTGGGAGGCCCGTGGGAAGTATAGCTTCACATTTAATGCAGACAATCATAGTTTTTAGACCAGCGTTTCAATCAACTATATTATGCACAAAACGAATAATCATCAAGACCAGGCAGGTTATAATTGTCCTCAAACATACATTTAAACTGACCTTCAGAGCCACGTGGAATAAACTCCAGTCCCTTCATATGAGAACAAATAGCCTCCCTAAAAGATCTTTGAATCAGTTTGAGATCAACCTGGTGAATTGGGTTTCCTAAAAGCAGAGACTGAGACAAGGATTTGTGTCTAAGTGATTTATTGAGGGTGTGCTCTCAGAAGAGATCTGTAAGGAAGTAAGAGAGCAAGACAGAGATGAGGCAGAAACTAAGCAATAATCAGGAGCATATAGCCTGAACTCGGTCCCACACAGAGCTCTAGAACAGGAATTGTAATGGAGTCCATCCTACCTTAAAACAAGAAAGAGGGGTTTTGTAAGCCACCCAAACCCTACCAGTCCTTATTGCATGCTGTTCCAGCACAAGGGGGAATCCAAGAATAATGCTCAGAAGACTGCCCCTGGGAGCCATTAGCAGAAGCCCCCACAGCAACTGGAAATTGGTGAACCAACCTCATAAAATAGAACCCAGAGAAGCTGGCACCATCATTGTTCTGAACACCAGACTACACACAGAGAGGCCTACCATCATCCTTCACCTCCAAAGGTACACCAGTATGAGCAAGTGACCCAACATGACTCAAGCATGCCACCGCGTCACTTCCCTATACAGAGATCCTCAATAAGTAGGTTTGTTATTAAGAGAGTCACTAATTTGATATCACTGTATCAGATGGACTCTCCTCTCTGATGTTCTTCATGGGACTACACCTGGCTGAGGTCATTCTGACCCTGATATCCCACCCTCGTGGCAAAGAGGACAGCAGAGAGCTGTAGGTAGGAAATTCAGTGGAAAGTGGAATAAATTTTGCCTTTAGGCAGCCATCAAGGATTAGCTTCCATTGCAGGGCTGTGATGAGGCATGATATTTTGAGAGAATGCCTTGAATTGATACCTCAAAGGGCTTCTTTCAAAGGGATGATTTATACATCACAAGACAAAGAGGATTTATATTAAAGAAAATGGATTCTTTTCTCGAACTGTTTTGAGAAAGATGGATAGCTTCCTGTAAACTGCAGTTCCGTGTCTGTGAGCTGAGTGTTTCCAGAAAATTACGAAGGTAATGCTGCCTCTGGGACCCACTACACTGTCCCTGCCACCACCCACACTCTGTGTGTGTGTGTGTGTGTGTGTGTGTGTGTGTGTGTGTGTGTGTAAAAGAGGCTACCGAGACAGTTACCTAACCAGACTGCCTCCTAGTAGGCAGCCCTCCAGAGAAAAATCCATATTATCCAAACTCTACCTGCATGGAAGTTAATGATGACAATGATGAAGGGAAATTTTAGCTTATTGAGCAGGAAGAGTATTTGTTGTTTACCCACCCAGTTCCTCTGGCAAAAGTACTGATCTTGTCTACTAAGAAGCTCATTGTAAGTGTCATTCTTCGTATTTTAAATAGCTCTGATGGATTCCTACATAATCTTTAGACCAGCCCTTGTGTACAGTTATGAGGAAAATCCAACAGAGCCTAAGATTTGTCAAAATGTGAGTAAAGGCCCTCGCTGGTTTGGCTCAGAGGATAGAGTATCAGCCCACAGACTGAAGAGTCCCAGGTTCAATTCTAGTCAGGGGCATGTACCTCGGTTGCAGGCTTGAGCTCCAGCCCTGGCCGTGATGCATGCAGGAGGCAACCTATCGCTGTTTCTTTCTCTCTGTCTCTCCCTCTCTAAAAAAGCAATGGAAAAAAATATTCTCGGAGGAAAAAGGAACCTTCGTGCACTGCTGGTGGGAATGCAGACTGGTGCAGCCACTGTGGAGAACCGTATGGAGTTTCCTCAAAAAACTAAAAATGGAACTCCCATTTGATCCAGCAATCCCATTCTTAGGAATATATCCTAAGAAACTAGAAACACCAATCAGAAAGGATTTATGCACCCCTATGTTCAAAGCAGCACAATTTACAATAGCTAAGATTTGGAAACAGCCTAGGGACAGTCAGCAGATGACTGGATCTGATACATCTACACAATGGAATACTTTGCATAAAAAAGAACTAATTCTTACCATTTGCAGCAACCTGGATGGAATTGGAAAGCATTATGCTAAGTGAAATAAGCCGGTCAATGTAAGAAAAATACCACATGATCTCACTCATTTATGGATAATAAAGAACATTATAAACTGATGAACAAAATGATAGATATGGAAGCAGTAAAGCATCATACAGAATGCCAAACTACAGTGGGAAGGTTAGGGAGAGGTGGGGTAGATAAGAGATCAACTGAAGGACTCATATGCATGCATGTATGCATAACCAATGGACACAAGACACTGGGGGGTTAGGGTATGCATGGGAGTGGGTGGGGGGCAATGGGAAGATATGTACACATGTAATACATTAATAAAAAATTATTTTTAAATATCCTCAGGTGAGAATTAACAAAAAATAAAGTAAATAAAAATAAACATTTTTTAAATGTAAGCAAAGGTTCATCATGATTTATAGGGCCTCAGCTCCCTGATCACTGGAAGTATCAGAGAAGAGACCAATGGGGTCATAATGTTAATGAAAAAGTTCCCCTGGGAAATAAGAACAACTTCTATTGAGCAATCGTCTGCAAGGTCCCAACGTTTTGGCCCCAGCCTTGAGAAACCAAGAACTACAACGCCCTTTCTTTGAGAAACCAACTACTGAGCCCTCCATTTCATTTAATTCTTACAATGACATTCACCCAGTGTTGTGCCCGTAAGCCAGGTCAAGGGAAGAGAAAAAGAAACACTCTGACTTGTGGTATTTGCTGATCGCATACTCTCATTATGGCCAACCACAAGCCATCAATACGATGTCACCAAACAAGGACTGAGAAGAGATGCACCTGATCAGTTCAGGAGGCGGAACAAAATGGCTCTGGACAAGCATAATCAGAGGCGCAAAGAGCTGTGTGAAAACATCTGCTCCTGCCTGTGCATCTTCCCTCTGCAGATACATAGATCCCCAAAAGGAAACGCTCTCCGGTCCCTTTTCCTGAGTGCAGAAAGTCGTAGCACTGCCGGGGTGAGGATTTGTAAGCACATTGAGTACACGAAGCCCATCTTTGTCTCACATAGCAAGAAAGCTCCCTAAAACCTAGGCCTATGGGTTACCCAATTCTGCGTGACTCTTATGCCTAGGACAGTACTTTTCCCATGGTACAGGGATTCCCCTAACGTATCCTTGCTCTGTCCTCTCAATTACTTAGTTCCCCAATCCGTTTTTCATTTTGCTCTTGAGCCATCATTGCCAATCCATTCTGTATGAGTGAATCCTATTCATTTGAGACATGTTTTTGTTTTGTTGAATTTTGGTGTCTGTGTGTGTGTGTGTGTGTATGTGTGTTCTCCAGGAAAATTCAGAGTCTTGCTTCCTTCACCATCAGGCTCCCACTCACCATCTTTAAGCAAACACAACCAGCAATCCATTCTTACCATGATGAATTCCAATAGTTCTGCAGTGACAATGGGTCTTTTAAGCTCCGTGATTATTCCCACAGCTCCGGTTGATTCTTCCCTGTCTTTTATAGGAAAGTCCAGATGACTTCGCCCAGGACAGATTTTTCTCACTTCTGCGATATGCTCTGGCTGTCTTTATCGCTTATTTATAGCCTCCTTTTGCTTTCCTAGCAGATGAGCAACAGAATGGCTGTGGAAGATCTTCTGGCCATGAAATATCTTGAAACATAGTCAAAGGGATCTGAGAGCTCTGGTTTGAAGGGGAGATGATGATAGTTACAGTAAGAAACTAATTGAAGAGGGCCGCTTCATTTACTAAGTGAGGCAAATGTCACTGGACTAATCCCAGTTTAGGAATAATCCTATCCCCATCCCCTAACATCAACTGAGTACTTACTCTGGCTGAGCATTCCCCTTTGTATTGTATGTGCCCTACCTCATTCTAGCCTCACAAAAACTAAATTTAAAAAATGTTCATTAATATATCAAGTCTACAAATAAGGAAACTGAAGTTTTAAAAGGCAAAATAATTGGTAGTATAGCACAACTAGTAGATGAAGGCTCTAGGGTTCAAACCCACATCAATCTGACTCCAAAACTCAAGCCCAATCTCTTTATGTGTCCTCTGTAACCCAAACTTTTTTATAATAATAGCCAGGAATTTCATGGAAACCTGTTTCACATTGTAGTTATTAAACTACAAGCCTCTCACTTGTAGAGAAAAATGATTTGTCTTGAGTTTATTCTGTTCAAGTCTACAAAGCAGCTTTAGGGGCTTGGGAATGAGTTATAGGCTCAAAAGAGAGTGATTTGCGTCACAAAATGTGAACACCCCATTTGATGTGTTGAAACTAGTGCAAAGATTTAACAGAGGACACTTTAGCAGCATAGGCCAGAAAATCCTTTTTATTACTGTTTTAAATGCCCCTTCCAACAAAAACTATAGGTTTGTGATGCACACGAAAAGAAATGCTATATGACAAATATCATGAGTTTTTTTTTTTCTCCAGGCAATGTAAAAAGTCCTAAGGCAAAAACAACAACAACTTTTTGCCAAATACACAGTATTTTTTATTCATTTTATATTCACCAGGAGGCACCGGTCCCTTCTCCACCAGGAATTCCAAAGGACAAAAAAAAAAAAAAGAGAGAGGGTAGCGACAGAATCACAAACAGCATCAAAATCAAAGGTAGGTCACGATCGACCCGTTGGGAAATCTTTGCATCAAGCTGTCATCAGGGGGATGGAAATGAAGGCACAATAGCAGCTTTGCACTTATCTTTTCTGTCTCTCTCCAAACCAAAAAGTTTTCATTGGCAGTGGGTCGAGTAAATGTAGGACAAATGTCCCCTTCCCCGCCTTGCAATAAAGTTTCTGCTTTGTCATAAAGTTCCTCAAGAGTTCTTTATGGAAATTTTCCTTTTCTCTGTTGCTTTTATTTTGTCTTCATACTCTCAGTGGTGACATGTTATGAAAGGGCTGGTTGCACTGCTAATAAAAGCATCGCTTCGCCCGTGTTTGAGTGACTGCCGTTGTCTCCAGGCTGCTGGTAGGTTAATGCGGCGCAGTTCCCAATTGCTACATTGAAAAATAACAATAATGTGATTTAGGTCTAGTGTCATTAAACTTGATTAGCTGAGTGAGCTCATGAAAATCCATAATTAACCAGCAAAACAAGAAGACAGATGTTTTTGCCAGGAAATCAAGAGAACCTGGTCTCCTGTTGGACCGCTTCTCTTCCTACCTAAGGCCCTAAGCAAATGCACACCCTCGCCCTCTTCATAGTCAACTGAAACAATATCCCCAAATATGATTCATCTCTAATTATCTCCACTTTTAATAAGGAGGTGGGTGAAAGGGGAGTATCATTCCTTCAGATAGCTCATCAGACAATTTGGTAAATGCCCTAAAATATATCACCATCATCCCAGCCCAGAAAAGCTTCTCACTCCCACTCTGAAGTTCCCGGCAGCAGGGAGTTCTCAACGGGGGGTGATTTTGACCCCATGGGAGACATGTGACAATGTCTGGAGACATTTTGAGAGTTGTTACCACTGGAGAGTGTGCTATTGGCATCTAGTGGGCAGAGGCCAGGGGTGCGGCTTAACATCCTACAATGTCCAGGACAGCTCCCCACAATAAAGAATCTGACCCCAAATGTAAACAGTGCTGATGTTGAGAAAGCCCACCTCTGCTACAGGTAAGCTGAGAGTGGGCACGTCTCTGATGCAGACTAGCTAAGCCCTCTCACTGGAGATTCAGCTCCTCACATCCCCAGGCCAGTCCTGAGCTGTGCCTGTCGATAGACAAGAAGCCCAAGTAACCAGTATGCAGTGGCCCAACAGAAATGCACACAGACCCTGAAAGAGGCGCCATTGTAGGACAGCTGATGTAGCTCCAGAAAGCAAACCTAACATGAGGACCACTCCTTACACTGGTATTTGTTATGGAGGCTGTGACTTCTCATGTTACATCCGGCTCAACTCCTCCCTTCTCATTTTCAGCCCTTAAAGAGCAGGGCAAGGTCAAGAAAACACAGAGTTTATGGGAGACTGTGTTCCACTCGTGGGTTTTCTACCACTTGGTACAAGTCAACTTTGAGACCTAGACTTCCCTGGGCAACTAAGATGAGGTTGCTTATAATCTTTCTGCCTCACAGGGATGATTCAGAGATGTGAAGAGAGATTTTCCAAAACCTCATATTAATATATTAGGTCATGCCGAAACCGGTTTGGCTCAGTGGATAGAGCGTCGGTCTGCGGACTGAAAGGTCCCAGGTTCGATTCCGGTCAAGGGCATGTATCTTGGTTGCAGGCACATCCCCAGTAGGGGGTGTGCAAGAGGCAGCTGATCGATGTCTCTCTCTCATCAATGTTTCTAACTCTATCCCTCTCCCTTCCTCTCTGTAAAAAATCAATAAAATATATATATATTAGGTCGACCACATGAGATGGCCGTGTTTATAGGACAAAATTGGTTGGCTAGTGGCATTTTCATTCAGTGCAACCCAGTTATGTCAGATAGGGTTCTCCTATTTCCAATAGGAGATCTCTGGAAAGAGATTTATTATGAGGAACTGGCTCACATGAGTATGGAGGCTGAAAAGTCCCATGAGCTGCCACAGGAGCTAGAGGCCCCAGAAAGCCAGTGATTTAGCTCCAGTCCAAGCACAAAAGCCTGAGGGACATGTGAGCCGGTGATGTAATCCCAGTCCTAGTCTAAAGGCCTGAGAACCAGGAACTTTGATGAGCAAGGAGAAGATACATGTCCCAGCTCCAGCAGAGTGAGGGAACCCGCCCTACCCCACTTTTTTGTTCTCTTCCAACCTTCTAAGGATTGGACGGTGCCAGCCCACATCAGTGAGGGGGATAGACCTTTACTCCGTCTACCCATTCGAATGTTAATCTCTACCACAAATACCCTCACGGACACACCCAGAAATCAGGTTTACCGGCTATGTCAACCCATTAAGTTGACACATAACCATCTCATGAATACTACAGATATTTGGGGAAATACAATGGGTCTTCGTATTTCCCTAAACACTCAATTCCACCTCATCTGAATTCCAACCCTCCTTGTGACCGAGATATTAATTTCAATTCATATTCTTATTTTATAAATGGGGAAACTGAGGCTGGGGGAGGTTCGATCACTAGTCCAATACAGGCCAGTTAACGTGTAGTAGAACCCTGACTCACACACAGAAGACTTCAAATCCTAAGTGTTTCCCACCAGCTGCTTAGCCCTAAGCAAGTATGACATGCTGCCTTCTACTACTTGATGAGACCATCAAACTGCATAAGAAAAAAAAAAAAATTTGCAACTGTGGCTGGGATTAGAATCAATAAAGGCCTGGCTTTATTCTCAGCTAAGAACTCTTGCCGAGAGGGAAGACAGGTCCAGTTCAGGCTCACACAGGAGCTGCGTTAATTCAGACAAAAAGGGAGCTCACACGTGTGAGAAAAGACCTCTGTGGATGTCAACAGCATCCTCACTCCCTCAAGCCCTCAGGCCTAAGTCACTCGTGTCTGTGGCCTCTCCCGCTCACATACACACAAACATCTTCTTAATGAGGTTGGTGTCCCAGGAGTCAGGGCTAGCTCCTGATCAATGAGAGCAATATGCAGCCGGCCCCCAGCCCTGCCGGCCCCCCTCAGTCATTCAGCAGTCCTGCGGTGTTATTTTTAGTGTGTTAAGTTTAATAGAGATCCCTGGAGTGATGTGGCGAGGGGGAAATTCGCTGGAGGAGTGCTGCTAACTTCCTAACCTGCGGCTACAGGGCCTCACAAAGGAGAGCTTCGGGAACAGTGCCCCAACGGTTCACGTCGTAACTGAGGATTACCGGTGAGGGCTTGTCTGGGTGGGAGGAAGGGAGGCCAGCACATCTCCTGCTGCCTCCGTCATAAAATAAAGAGCATGAATGACAAAATAAAATAAAAAATAATGATCGTCTTCGGAGAGGAGAACAGGCCCGAAAGTTGAGGTTCCATTAACATATATGTTAGGAAATAACTATCACTCACTCTTAACTGATGTCAAACTTTGCTTCGTATTTAAATAACCTCTACCCTAACATCCCCTGTGAAAAGCTGTCAGTGTGTAATTAGAGCTGTAACAAAGGACATAGAGACTTACCCACGGAAGAAAATTATGACAGGCTTGAGCAAAATTACCCTATAAATATCACTTCACTGTTTTAACTGCCACGTTACAGTTCTAGGGCCATGCAAGTGAGTCAGACGCTACCGAAACCAGGCCTAGAGCTGAAATTTGATCCAGTTCTTTTATGGCGGCCGGCTCCCATACGGATGTGCTGACTAAGAGACCACCCTGTGATTAATGTATGCAAGGGCCCTGGTGGGCACGGTTCATAAATGTGAAAGTGAAACTAACAGCAAGCCAGAGGAAATAAAAATAGAAATCAAGAACTTTTTCTCCAGCCAAAACCGGTTTGGCTCAGTGGATAGAGCATCAGCCTGCAGACTGAAGGATCCTGGGTTCAATCCTGGTAAAGGGGCACTTACTTGGTTGAGGGCACATCCCCAGTAGGGGGTGTGCAGGAGGCAGCTGATTGATGTTTCTCTTTCATCGATGTTTCTAACTCTTTATCTCTCTCCCTTCCTCTCTGTGAAAAATCAATAAAACACATATATATATATATTTTTTTTAAGAACTTTTTCTCTACCTTTCACCACTAACCTATGAGCAACCAAGGTGAGGTTTCCCCAGCCGAAGGGATAACAAAGAATGGAATAATTCTTTTTTTAAATATATTTTTTATTGATTTCAGAAAGGAAGGGAGAGGGAGAAAGAGATAGAAACAATGATGAGAGCAAATCATTGATCAGCTGCCTCCTGCATGCCCCACACT
The DNA here is from genome assembly GCA_011751065.1 of Lasiurus cinereus. Lineage (NCBI taxonomy): Eukaryota > Metazoa > Chordata > Mammalia > Chiroptera > Vespertilionidae > Lasiurus > Lasiurus cinereus. The sequence goes on along the minus strand of JAAGEH010000125.1, from coordinate 30,135,205 downwards.
GGGGATCCAGCCTGCAACTTGGGCATGTTCCCTTACCAGGAATCGAACTGTGACCTCCTGGTTCATAGGTCGATGCTCAACCACTGAACCACACCAGCCGAGCATAGAATAACTCTTGAATGAGGGAAGTGCAACCAGCACAACCATCCTCCTACTCAACCTTGCGCTTCATTCTGGCTTTTTATTCTGTGATAACTTTTGAAGGTCACGGGCATTCACCAAATGTGGAACCTACACCAAGGAACACAAAGGCAATGTTGGAGGGAGAAAAAGGGAGAGAGAGAGGAAACTTAGTTGCCTCTGTGTTCTTGGGACAACAGGTTAACTAATGAAACTTTTTAAATGATGATGTTTTTTTCTTCCATATTTTTATATTGTTTACTAAATGTCTCCATGAAGATTGAAGTTACGACAGAAAATGTCTTGTGAGAGAAAATGACTTATTTACATCATAAAACAAGATGAAGAAAGCATCCAGGCCATTCACTAGATTGTTTCGAGTGAACATGAATCGTTTTATGTTGTTTCTGAACAAGGACACGGTCATAGATCACTGTCATAGGCTGCCACAAGGAGCACTGAGCTGGGAAAACCTCACCTTCAATGCTCATGGGTTAGTGGCAGAAGGTGGAGAACAAGAGGCAGGAGGGGTCAAGAGGACATGCAGTGGGGATGGCGTGAGAACACTCCCAGGGGCAAAAAATCATCAAGGCAGACTAAGGCAGTCTTGCCCAAACTCAATCAGAGACTACAGGGAGTAACACTTGCAGTCAACGCGCCACCATCAGCAGGAATCGCCTTCGTCATCATCGGACATCCAGCTGTTCTCCAAGAGTCACCAGGGCAGCTGTAGACTGGTCCTACTGAGGAATGGCTGGTTTTGCCCCCAGACTGTCTATGTTTCCATCACAAACTGCATTTTGGTTTAATATCTAGTGAAAACCAAGCATGAATTTTTTAAAGTCAGCCATTATCTCATGAATGTCTCATCAGAAGCCATGTCATAAGCCCTACACCTGATGAGCACTCTTTTTGACAGGGAAAAAAAAAGTTGGAGATTATCATTCCCCTGAAGACCCAGTGCAGCTTTTTGCACTTACCCAACCTTCCTCTCCCCACACCACTGAAGCTACCTAAAAAGAGAATAAAACTGAGAACTATCCCAGGCTCTTTCCAGCTTCTTGACCTCCACTATCTCAGCATGGCAGTGGACTAACCTATTCTTAAAGTCCACCAGCAGAAGTTTCAAACCTTCTGGGTTCCCTTCAGATGATGGGAAGGTCCTTTTGAACAGAGGGCTTGAATTCCTCTCACTGCCATTTAAACGTATTCCCTCCTGTCCTCTCCCACGTATGCACCGACCCACAAAACCGGCAAGTACAACCAAAGCCGGCCCAACTATTCTCTGACCTTCGGCATCTCATTTTCCCATTTCTGTCGGGATCGCCAACCTAACAGAGTGTGGGGGGAAGCAAGCCTTAGATTAATAAGATTCGCAGGGAAATAATGATTACCTAATTTAGCAGCGAAAGAGAGAATAGGAACAACCTTCAAATGTCATCATCGGAGGCAGTGTTGAAATGCCTCCTTTTTCTGACACAATTCTGTCAATTAGCTGAGCAGAGCAATTACCATCCCTTTCTCTTTCTTATTTGCAGAGAATCAAAACTTTCTAAGGATGATAAATGACTCCCTGGAAAATTCAATGCTGGCTGTGCTAAATTTGCACTTTCCGTATTGTAAGGGTTTGGGTGGACTTTTTTCCCCCTGGTTATTTCTCATAATCAATGAGGTGAGCAGTTAAACACACACACACACACACACACACACACACACACACACACGCAACACCTTCTGTAGAATTCAGAGTTGAGGGCCTTCCAAGAAATCAGACACATTCACATCTGTCCAAATGACCAGCAAATGAATACATATCTCAGCATAATTAGTACAGTTAAGGACGTTGTTAGCCAAATGATGAAGTAAATTTCATTTTAATTGTTTTGAATCCTATCCCCATGCCCCTAAAAAAAAAAGAAGAAGAAAAAAACGAAATGCATTCAGATTATGACCTTTGAGAATTCTGGACTCATTAGCATTTCATATAACACAGCACCGAATTAAAATGGGAAATGGATCCACAATGTTCCCCTAACTACAGTATGTACATCATTAATGGCACATAATTAAGGAGGTGTCAGTGTTGGTCCCAGGTCTCGGTTGACAATGGCTCACAAACAGCATTTTCAGCCCAATATAATAGCCAGCTTACAGTGGCTAAACCTGTTCATTAAGAAGAGACAAAGGGGACCTAATTTTGCTCCAGCGCTAGGATAGGGGACAAAGGAATAGAGGGTGGGCACTGATGCAAGTTTCTGTAGCCTTGAGGGCTCCCCACAGCTAAGAAGAGGAAGAAGCGGGAAGCCAGGAAAACCAGGCATAGAGACAGGCCAGGGAAGGGATGGTAAAGGGGAAAATGGGACAGGAGAGAGACAAGGAGAAAGAAGGCCATCCCATCCATCATTGCTCTCTAGTCCTGCCTGCATCCTGAGACACTGCCCTCTACAAGGCCATAACTGAGATCAAAGTAAAGGGAGAAGTAACAAAAGAAACCTTGTAGGCAGAGGGGCCTAACAGATATCTGTTTTGGAGACTCTACCCAGAAGAACCCAACAATAGTGCAATTCGGTCGTTGTGATCTGTCTTTCAATTATCGGGCGCTGCATCACCAACCAGCCCACACCAAAGGTTTAAAACCACACTCTAGCCCTAGCTGGTTTGGCTCAGAAGATAGAGCGTCAGCCTGGGGACTGAAAGGTCCCAGGTTTTTGTTTCTTGGTGTGTTTTCTTTTTTAACATATTTTATTGATTTCAAAGAGGAAGGGAGAGGGAGAGATAGAAACATCAATGATGAGAGAGAATCATTGATCGGCTGCCTCTTGCACACCCCCTACTGGGAAACGAGCCCACAACCCATGTGCCCTTGGCTGGAATTGAACCTGAGACCTTTCAGTCCTCAGGCTGACACTCTATCCATTGAGTCAAACCAGCGAGGGCCCCAGGTTTGATTCCAGTCAAGCGCACATGCCTGGGTTGTGGGCTGGGTCCTCAATAAGGGGCATGCAGGAAGCAGCCAATCAATGATTCTCTCTCATCATTGATGCTTCTATCTCTTCCTCTCTCTTCCTCTCTGAAATAAAAATATTTTTTAAAGTAAATAAAACAACACTCTGTTCTTCCGCACGGTTCTGAGAGTGGCCAGGCTCTGCTCCATGTGGAGTAGCTGTGGTCACTCGCGAGGCTGCGTTCAAATGAGAGCTCCATTGGGGCTGGAACCTCCAAGAGGGTCATTCATCACAGTGTCTCGCACTCAGTGTTCTACCTGAGCCTCTGGACAGAATGGCAGCAGCTTCGCACGAAGGCTTCCCAGAGGACACGCCCTGAAGTGCAAGCCCTTATCCAGCCTCTGCTTGCTTCATATTTCCCAGGATCCCACTGGCCAGAGCAAATCACAAGGTCCGATTCCAGGGCCAGTGTGGGAGGCGCTGCACAAGAGCTTGCATTCCAAGACTCGAGGTTCATTGGACAACACCAATCGGCCACAAGGGTACAGCCTTCTCAGAACCAAAGCTCTCCTAGAGGCTTCATTCTGTTTTGCACTGAAGCTGCTGGAAGGCACCTCACACAGCAATGCTGCAGAAATGTCCATGGACACAAGATGTTCTCCCAACACACACACACACACACACACACACACACACACACACACACACCAGCATTCCTTTACTTTGTGAATGGGACCACGATCCATCCCAATGTGCATGTCAGAAACCTGAGGTTCCCCCTTGCTATCACCCTCTCTTCCTCACACACTAACCAAACTCTTACCAAATCCTGTCCAGTTTGTATCCTGAATAGTTCTTCAGTGTAGCCACTTACCACCATATTAGACAGCCCTCCAGTCCATCACAACAATCCCCTCATTGGTCATCCCCAAGGCATTCACTGTGCTGTAGCCAGAATGAATTTTGCAAAACATAAATCAGGTCATATCATGCCCTCCCGCCTCTCTCTACCCTTTATCCCTCCAAATTCTTCTCATCACTCAAGATAAGGCCCAGAGTCCTTTCAAGACCCATAAGGCCCTGGATGTTCTAGCTCCCCTGTCCCCTTGCTCTCACCCACACCAGCCTTCTCCCTTTCTCAAACACACCCCTCCTCCCTACAACCACAGGGCCTTTGCCCCCTCCCTGCCTCAGCAACTCCAATTCTACAGTCAAATCTCAAGCATCCCTCGCTCAGGAAATCCTTCCCGGCCTCCCAAACCAGGTAAAAAAAAAAATCCCACTTAGAGGTACCCACCTTCCCTTAAGCCCAGCTGTTCTTTACATTTCTGTATGTCAGTTACTAGAATATGAGCCCCGTAAGGACAGGAACACGATTTGGCTGTGCTTACCTAGCACAGGGGAATGTTAACAATACATGTTTATTGAGCACTTACATTTGCCAAGCACTGTTGACATATGTAGAATCAAGTTACAAAGTCCCTGCCCTCAGAGAGCTTACAAACACACATCCATGCATTATGATGTTCGCTGCGGAGTGATACCAGCAGGGAAGAAAACAAAAGCAGTGTGAGGAGACAGAGAGAGCAGAAGAGAGGCCGTTTTAGGTGAGAAATGCAGAGCAGGCCTCTCTGAAACTGTCCCCTTTGAGCAGAGAATGGAGTCAATATAAGAGCAATTCATGGGACTATCCAGGAAGAAAGGTCCAAGCAAAGGGGGCAGCAAGTGCAAAGGCCCTGAGGACCCAGTGTGTTCCACAGGCGTAATGAGCTGTCAGTCGGGAGGCCAGAGGAGCGGAGGGGGAGAGTGGTGAGGAATGAGGCTGGAGAAAGAGCCAGAAGCCACTCATGCCGAGATGGGCGCGATGGTTCCCTAGAGTTACCATAACAGGGCACCTCACATGGGGCAGCTTAAAAAAGGAGAAGTTGGTTTTGTTTTCACAGTTTGGGAGGCCAGACAGCCAACATTTTAGGCTCTGCGGGTTGGCTCCTTCTTGAGGGCTCAGAGGAGAATGGGTTCCAGGACTCTGCCCTTGCTCCTGAGGGTGGCCAGCGTCCCTGGCATTCTGGACTTAGAGATGCACCACTCCAGCCTCTGCCTCTGTCATCACACGGCCGTCGTTCCTCAGAATGGGTCTCTGTGGGTCTCTCCTCTCCATTTAAGAACATCAGTTACACTGGATGGGGGGCCTGCCCTACCCTAGGGTGACCTCATCTTCCCTTTATTCATTATAATTGCAATGATCTTAGTTTAAATAAGGCCACTTTCTGAGAGTGAGGGAAGGATGCCGATTTGGGGAGGACACTATTGAACCCAGGACAACGAGGACTCGGGGTACAGTCTCAGTGAGGGAATAAGTGACAAATAAACAGACAAACGCAGGCGAGGATGGCCACCCAGCTGGGCCTGTGTGAGTCTGCGCTGTGAAGGGGAAGTCTCTGGCTACCTTGGGTCTCTGGCCTCACTCTGAATGGATATTCCAAAGACAGTGTCTTTCATCACTTTCCAGCAAACGTGGAGACACCTCTCAAAGGGAAAAAGCAACAACACCCACAATAGCGAGCTTCCAGATTCCACGGAGGGCGATTTTCAGAGCACGCAATATTGCAAACGGGATTCCCCCTCTTTGTCTCTTGCACCCCCAAACTCAGTTCTCCCCGGCTCTCGTTTTCTTGTAATGAGGTCTGAATTTGGGTCCATCCAACGTCACGACAGGCGCCCAGAGAGGGCCGATCTCATTTCCCGGCTCAGCGTCGTGGTAAGTCTCAGCTGAGAAGCTGCTGAGGCCTGACACTGCAATTTATTTAGGATTGCAAACACCTGTGCACCAGAAAACCAGGCCAGCAGCGAGCCCGGCCTCCTCCTGTCCTTCCCTCCACCCCCCAAATCCCACTCCGGCAGCCTCTGTTCTCCAGGGCAGCCTGTCCTCCTGTCCCCCTCGCCGCTGGAAGCCAGGATAAGGGGGGTTCATGCACCTAATGAAGGCAAACCTCCCGCACCTGAGCGCCTGGGTCCCCACAGGAAGGTCCCCTGACAGTGCTGCCCACCAAGGGTTAAAGAGAGAACCGCCATGACGTGCTAAATAGCGGGAGCCGGAGGAGGAAGCAGATTTCCTGAGCCCAGCTGAGAAACACAATTAAGCTGTAATCGTTTGTCAGGATTCTGCCTCCTCCTCGCCGGGGATCGGTGTTCAGAGACAGTTCTCCGGGATGGTGAGTGTACCGCCCGGCAGGCAGGTGAGGGTATAAGCTGTCTATCAGGGGGCGCGGGCCTTGGGGCCCGGAGAAATCTGCTGACTTTGAACTCTTACTCCTGCGAGCAGGGCGCGCGAACCTCACTGCTTTACCTTCGCTGCTGCTCAGATACTGGCATCGGAGCCAATAGGAAAACTCGAGCCCCCCTGACACCCCAGGAGTGGCTAGCCCGTGGTCCCCCACTTTGACATGGAAGATAAAATAGCTTAACTTTCCTCCCAGGGGTCTCTGGCTCCCCAACAAATCAAAAGTGGAGTCCACCGGGAGCCCCCCCCCCCTCTTCCTGCAGGGAACTCTGTAACTGAGCTGAAGGCACCATGATCCATTTAGCTCCTCACCCAAGCTCATCGGAGGAACACATTCAAATGAGATAAGGCATCTCAGAGGGGACACATTGAGCCTGTCTCAAAATCCAGTCAGGCCAGGATTTCTCTCCCTCATAAAGGGTTTTATCGCAGCAAATAACTGAAAATCTGTTGACTCTCTTTGTCTTCCTGTTTCATCCATGTTAAAAGGAGTTTTTGTAGCCACAGAAAGGCCGGTGCCTGCATGCTCACTGCAGCTTTCTTCTAAGTAGCTCAACATTAGGAAGGGCCCAAGTGTTCGCCAGCCGGGGAAGGGACCAACCCGCCGTGGCACCCTCACACGATGGCATGCCGCTTTTCATAGAACAGGACAAGCCACTGCCATGCCTAACAACGCAGATGAGCCAAAACCGGTTTGGCTCAGTGGATAGAGCGTCAGCCTGCGGACTGAAAGGTCCCAGGTTCGATTCCGGTCAAGGGCATGTACCTGGGTTGCAGGCACATCCCCAGTGGGGGGCGTGCAGGAGGCAGCTGATCCATGTCTCTCTCTCATCGACGTTTCTAACTCTCTATCCCTCTCTCTTCCTCTCTGTAAAATATAACAACGCAGATGAATCTCATGACGTGACACTGAGATTCTGTGTGATGCCCTTTCTGTGAAGTCCAAGGTAGGCAAAACTGAACTGGGTGCCAAGTAGGAATTGTGGTCACCTCCAGAAGTGGGTATTGACTCGGAGCAGTGGTTCTCAACCTGTGGATCGAGACCCCTTTGGAGATCAAACGACCCTTTCGCAGGGGTCGCCTAAGACCATCGGAAAATGCAGATATTTACATCACGATGCATCACAGTAGCAAAATGTCATGGTTGGGGGTCACCACCACATGAGGAACTGTATGTAAGGGTCGCGGCCTTGGGAAGACTGAGAACCACTGACTGGGAGGATAGAAATATCCTGGTGAGCACATGGGTGTATGCACTTGTAAAAAGTCATCAATCTTGCATTTCAGATGTCATTTTACTGAATATAAGTTAAACCTCAAATCTGTGCCTCGTCGACCACTCACCTTCACCTGGTCCTTCCGGTGCCAACACACCCAGGTGCCAACAGCTGGGAGATGAGCAGCCAGAGTGAGGCTGGGTGACCAGAGGATGGACTTAAGGTAACAGGTCCACCAAGCGATAAAGCCATAGCTTGTTCCATTCATCTGAGTAGAGAAGCATGTTTATAAACTGTGATCAACGGAAAGCACTAACTGGGATAATCCAGACTTAATCCAAAAATGATTTGTATGTTGCTTGGAAATTGTTACTGCTGCCTAATGGTTTAGTTCAAGATTTTCTTATTTTGCTAAATGGCTACAATGGGCAGGAAGTACACCAAATTAGCTAAGGAGATGGCCCGCTGGGGAGAAAACTTTATAGGCAATTAACATCCGCGGATCCAGTTCCAGAGTAGATGCAGTTCATCTTCGGGTCCCCGCTATGGGGAGGATCTTGTGGAGACTGAACATTGCCCACACCAGGATTCATCTCTCTGTATTGTACCAGATTTCAGAGCCTCTACCCGTTTAACTTCAAATAGATGCAAAGTATTCTTTCCGCAGAGGGGCTAGAAAAAAATCCTAGCGATAAAAGGCATTCTTAATTACCTCACAGAAAGAAAGGGCGCAGGGACCTCGGATCCTAAGGGAAGGTACAAGTGGGAGAGGGCAGTCCTGCCTTGCTGGACAGAGATGTGCTTTTAACTCTTTGGGGGGAAGTTGAAGCAAACCTTTGAGCAGAAACAAAACAGATTGATAGGTGTGGAAATTTTAAAAGAGAAATGTTATGTCTAATAAGCGTATTGGTTTTTTAAAGATAATTACCGCACCAAGTTTGCCACCCATTCGCTCTAAATCCTGGTTCTAGGATATTTAGGATACAGCCGGGCTTCCAAAAATGAAGATGTTCTTTCAGCCAACAGACCATGAAGTTATAACGGATTATTCAGCCTCCAGAACCCTGATCCTGCTGAGCTGCTGCCTGGGTTTGCAAAGCTACCGTAGGCAGGGTCCTATCTGCAAACACACAGGGGCTGCCAGCCTGCAGGCACTGACATCAGTTAGGTAACGAGCTTTAGCCACCCCCTAGACAAAAGCAGGTGCGTGTATGGACACATATACATGCATGCACACACACACACACACACACACACACATGCACACACACACCATCACATCACAGGGGACCAGAAAGCTGCCACCTGCAGCGGGTCCCCTAGACCTGGATACCCCACAGAGGGTTTAGGTGAGGACCTCTGAAGCTTGCCCCCCAGAGCTCCAATTTGCAAAACATCTCCCACAAAGCCTTGCCTGCCCTGGACCTGGAAAAGCGCCACCTCTGCTTTGTCCTGAGCACACCCTGGCGCTGTCTGTGGGAGGGTGGCCTCAGGTACCATGGGCCTCCCCCCACTCCTTGCTGAGTTTCACGGCTTCTGAGGAGCCGGCTGCAGAAGGCCTGCACAGCAGGGCCTACACTTGTTTCCTTAAAAAAAAAAAAAGCCCCACCTCCCCCCATTTGTCATATTCCCACAGGGGATCTGAGGACGCGATCCACAGCTTGTGGCTGATGCAACCACACTTTTGCTGGTGAGATGAAGAGACAGAGCCCAGCAGACATCTGGGGCCAGCCACTCTGGTCTGAGAAGGCTCCAGAAAGAGATGCTTCGGCTCCAGAGTGAACTGAGGAGTCCACAGGAGCACTGACCCTGGACAGAGCAGGGACACGGGAGAGAGAAAAGAAAACAAGAGGCCAAGCACACACCATCAGAGTTGACCCTCAGCGTTAACCCCAGCTGCCAGCCTCTCCTTGGCCCAGCTCAGGGTTCAAACAGGGATAGTGCCAAGAGCCGCTCCGGATCATGGACCCGGATGCTAGAATCTCAGCTCTGGCACTCACCATGCTGAGCTGCTGGGTAACACTTAGGAGAAAGCACGGCTCTGGGCCTCAGTTTACCCATCTATAAAGTACCCATTATAATGGTCCCTTCCATAGGCTTGTCTTGAGGAATCAATGTCTCTAAGGCCCAGAGCGCCATGCCTAGCACATGATAAGTACTCAAAGGTACATTACAGATTAATACAAAGGTAAATAAGCTCGACAGGATTTGGAGAACAGCTCTTAGCCCAGCACCACCTTCCAGGAGATAAGGCATCATTACCATCTAAGGTTCTTTAGTTATCACCTTCTAAAGCAGTGGTTCTCAACCTTTCTAATGCTGCAACCCTTTAATACAGTTCCTCATGTTGTGGTGACCCCCAACCACAAAATTATTTTCATTGCTACTTCATAACTGTAATTTTGCTACTGTTGTGAATCGTAATGTAAATATCTGTATTTTCCAATGGTCTTAGGCTCATCGCGACCCACAGGTTGAGAACCGCTGTTCTAAAGGCAGCACAGACCCTCCTCAGTCTCAGAGCCGGCTCAGCAGCTTCCCTGGGTCTTCCTTATCAACCTCGACCTCTTCCTTCACGTGAGAGGATTCAGAAGAGGAAAGCGGGAGAAAAGGAGGCATTTCTGTGACCACTTTTGCCTTTACCACATTCTCACCCAGAGATGCCTACTGGCCTGTCCTTGGGGGCTCAAGACTCACTCTCCTTCCCAGGGGAAGCCCCACGTTCAAGGCGTGCTCTCAGACATTGGGTCGGCTCCCTCCGAGGCATTGCCTGCCCGCCCCCCAGCACCCACCCATCCTTGGGGTCTCCTGTACACACACACAGCTTCCAGAAAGTGATGCATCTGTAGTCGGACACCTGGTGGCTTCCAGGCCCTCAGTCAGCAACTTTGATAAGATCCATTCTATTTTAGTCAAGATGGAGAGAAAGAAGCCAAAGTTCACCTCTTTCCCCAGCCCAAGGCTCCTAGCTGGGGATGGGAGAAGGGAACCTTCTTCTCAACCTGAAAAAAACATAGTGTTGGGACCTGTAGGGTTAGGCGTCTGAGAGATCTGAAGATGGAAAGAGGGAGACAGAGAAATAGCTGATAGATTTATGCCAGGAAGCTGAGTCCAGTGTGGGAAGTGGAAGTCTGGATAGCGATAGTAAAGGGAAAAGGAATGGTGGGAGAGGGCAGGGGGCACAGAATATAAATCTGGGGGCCCAGGGTAGCCCAGGGAAGGGAGACACAAACGTAACTATTAAGATGGGAAAAGCAGAGTCCAAACTCCTGAACCTCTACCTCGCATTCCTTGTCTGCAGAATAGAGCGCCGACCTGGCACCCCCATGCCAACCTTGGCAAGCACTCCCAATCATGCCGTTCTGTGGAGGTGCTTGTGGCCGCGCTCACCCCCTTCGCCAGGCCTCCTCCTCACCTCGCTCCTCTCCGCATGAACCGCAGCCAATTACATAAAACAACGGCGGCGTTCTGAGCACTCTCGGTGCTCAAGCACTGATGGCAGGCCTTCGGGATTTCATCCTGAAGGACCTGTTTTTGCCAAACATTTGTGAAAGGCAGATAACATAAAAATGGAAAGCGCTGAAGGCAGCGATTAAGAGGGAATAAAGAAGAGAAAGCAGGCGAATTGGACAGCTTCTAAATCCCGGTTTCTTCCATTGAAGTGGAGATGGTGGAAACCTCCCCCAAATGCCCAGAATGCCTACTTTTTGGGGTGCACGTGCTAAACCTCCCTAAGTTCCAGGGAGTGACCCCTCATGCAGAGGGTGCTGGAAAGTGCTAGGAGTTGCTGGAAGGTAGCGGGGAGGGGGAAGGGCATTCCTGTTGACTATAAGGCACTGAGCGTTCCTAGAGGGTCCTCATGCTTTGCCCTTCCCATCTTCACGATTCCACTTACACAACTACCCACCACACCCCAGCTGTATCCATCTTGCCTGCACCTTTGTCCTAGGAGCCTGTCGCTGAGCACGCACATCTGAGCTCAGGGCATTCTCAGCACTTTTGTAGAAAACAGGGGTTTAGGGATTCCGTTTCACACACACTGATAGGAACAGGTGTGGTTATCTGGTTGACCCAGCTACGTACAGTGCCTCCCTGTGTTATAATCGCAGACGCATCGCAAACAGCAGAGACAGTGAACAACCAAGGAATCAGGAAAGATCGCCAACAGCGAGCAAACGATGGGAGAAAACATTAAGTCTGGAGACGCTGGGTGCAAAACTGAGCGTGATTCCTCAAAGGGGCCCTAAGTGAAGCTACAGGCGGCAATGCTGAGCCTCAAACAAGACAGACTCCCTCATTTTCATACAACAAATGATGTATTGGGTACACTCAGAATTCCTCATTTATGTCTCAGAATCTTTTCCCAAAATGAGTATTTTCCAATTTCTTTGCAGCTATTACTAATGACTTTATTTTCAAGGGAAAGAGAGATGGGGGGGGGGAACCACAGCAAAATAAAATACTCCCATTATTAAGACATGAAAAGTCCTCAGCCTCAGAAACAGCCTGTAAGTGTCCAAGATAAACCCAGGATTCAAATCCAGGTAGGAAAGCCTCCCTCAGATCCTGTGTGCTCCTCCTTAACACCTTAGAGTTTCAACTACCTTAGCTACCTCCCTTTCTGGACTAGATTACAGGAAACAGAGAGCCCTCCTAAAGCCAAGGCTACAGAAGTACACAGAAGTGGGGATGAACCACAGGGACCACGCACATACTGTCCCAGTGATGGCTTGAGGTCAGCATAAACAGGGTGAATTGAAATAACGCGGGGCACAGGGAAGTGAGGAATACAGATGATCCTTTGTTGAGGCTGGCTGTTGGGATCACAAGATTTATGGCGTGATTCTCCCATTTTTGTAAATGCTTGAAAATTTTCCATGATAAAAAAGATATTTAAGGCTGAATTGATCTCCGGGTATTCTGCTTTCAAAAGGTGGAAATCACATCATACATTTTAAAACCATTTCTTTCTACTAAAATAGAAGGCACTTTTAAGACTATACTCTAAAAAAAATATATGCATTTATCTACAAATAGTTCACTTCTTGGTAGTAACTTCTTTACTTTCTGCACTAATAACCTCGCTCTCCATATACACCAGGCAGCCCTGAGAAGTGCAGTCCAAGACACGGGTACCTGTGGCCACAGAAGGCGAAGATGCTGAGCTTCTGCCAGATCCTGCCTATGGAGAGGTGCCCTCCCAGGCTGGCCACGGGTGCCTGGAACGTAGGTTTCTACCTGCTGCTGGCTGTCTAGGTAGCCTGGTGAGAAACTGGCCTGGATTCAGGTGTTGAGATTTGGGCTCAAGCACACATGGGTCATCACTGATCTTCCTGGAGCCCAAAGGGTTGCACCTCACCCCCTGGGCCTCGGCCATTGGAGAAGATCGGTGCTGTAGGGCAATGGACTCCCTCAAACTAAAAATAAGTTTTCAGGAAACACAAGCGAACGAGCCGGAAGCGGATACAATCCTTCATTCCAAAGCATGTTAATTTGTTTTCCATTTGTTCACATCAAGGATGTCTACATGGTTTGAGCTCAACATCCAGAGGCTGGCAACAGTCGCCAGCCTTGGCGTTCCAGGGGTGTCCGTTAGAAGCAGCAAATTATTTCCTGTTCGTGAGCACTTAGAGCTGCCAGCCTTCCTGTACGTTCCTGTCAGGAACCATTTGAGGTGATTATTCTTGGGGAAACAATGCCTCAAGATGGCTAATGACTTATGGACAGACAGTCACCCAAGGCAGTCGTGGCCACCCACTATTGTTCTGCCACCTCAAAAAACGATACCACCACCATCTTGATACTCAAAACAAGTCTGGGACCTGGCCCAGAAAGTACCCTCTCCACCACCCCCATATCCAATACAGCGCATTTTAATTCCTAAATATCTCTCAAATCCATCCAGCATTCCACTGCCACCTCCAAAACCCTCATTCATTCTAATTCCCTTGAGCTTATTGGCATCTGTGAGAAAGTTGAAATGAGGCCAAGGGAAGAAGGAGGCACCTCTGCACCCCAGGAAGACAATTCAACCGAAAGGGAAAAGCAGAGAGCCCTGAAAGCAGACTGGTGAAAAACAGGGTGTGGCCGAAACCGGTTTTGGCTCAGTGGATAGAGCGTCGGCCTGCAGACTGAAGGATCCCAGGTTCGATTCTGGTCAAGAGCATGTACCTTGGTTGCGGGCACATCCCCAGTAAGGGGCGTGCAGGAGGCAGCTGATCCATGTTTCTCTCTCATGGATGTTTCTGGCTCTCTATCCCTCTCCTTTCCTCTCTGTAAAAAAATTAACAAAATAAATTTAAAAAAAAAAAAAAAGGTGTGTAGCAAGTTTCCAAGGCAAAGTGGGAGCAGGAGTCAGAGCCATCACCCAGCTCAGGAGCTGCTCTCTGGGGCTAGTTCCTGTGTCAGCCTCCCTCTCCAGAACTGGAACTCGGCCACATCCGCCACATTCTACTGGCCAAAGCAGGTCATAGGCCAAGCCAAGATTCAAGGGATGGAGAAATAGACCCCACCTCCTGATGGGAGAAACTTCAAGGTCACAGAGCAAAAAGATATTATTATCACTGTGGATAGAGGGAGAGAGAGCAACTGTGACCCTTATTGCAATCTATCCTATTATCTTTGCTCTCCTCTAAGAGGGCCTCTAAGAAATCTCCCAGGAGTAACAGATAGACTTTTCCTTATATGCCTTCTTATCCTTTATGGCTTTTGGACCCATTTAACACTAAATTAAATGTGCAGTAAGGAGGAGGATGAAAACTTAAAACAAAATATAGGGCCCCATGATGCCTATAGGAGTTCAGATGGATAACCACATTTTGGCAGGGTCTACATTTCCAACAGTCCAGTTTGTTGACTTTTTTGTATTTTGGTTCTTTCTAAAATTCTGTCTGTCCTTAAAGTATGAGGTGGCTGAAGTGTCATTCCAGAGGGGCGGTATCATGTGACAGTACATGTGCTCTGAGGTCACACTTCATGGGTTCAAATCCCCAGTTATGCCATTTCCTCTCCATGGACTTTCCAGCAACTCATTCATCCTATTTAAGTGCCAGTTTCCTTCTCTGTAAAATGGAGATCATAACATCTATTCCGTAGAATGTGGGTAAGAACTAAAGGAAATACATGCAGAACACCGAGAAAAATATGTAGTACATAACAGATGCAACACATGATGTTATTCAGAAGGTAGAAACTTGTATTTCATTCCCACAAACCATTTCCTATGTTACTTCCAAAATAAAATTCTCAGATCAGATAACTGGCTAGTGCTCCCATAGGAAGCCTTGCTAGTCAACTCTTAAAAAAAGATATGACAGCCGAGACCGGTTTGGCTCAGTGGATAGAGCGTCGGCTTGCGGACTGAAGGGGGGTCCCAGGTTGATTCAGGCTGGGAGCATGTACCTTGCTTGCGGGCACATCTCCACTTTGGGCATGCAGGAGGCAGCTGATCGAAGTCTCTCTCTTATCGATGTTTCTGACTTTCTATCTCTCTCCCTTCCTCTCTGTAAAAAATCAATAAAATATTTTTTTTTAAAAAGATATGACAATCTTCTCATTGGTTGTGATATTCAAAACCCAGGCTTATTTAAGGTAGACAACACCAATGTTAATCACTGTCACTCAGAAAGCAAATCTACCCCTCAATCAATTAACGACACCATCCAAAGACACTGAGCGCTTTTGATAACTAGAGATGAGTCAGGGCTCCAGGAACCCACAGAGAAGTAACCTCTTTCCCAATCAAGTGTGGGGTTTGGAGAACATTAGAGTGTCATTCGGAATTGAGATGACTCATAAGAAAACGGCGTGATGCCGTGGGCTCCAGGAGGTGCTCCTATAAACCCCCGAGAAATGAGCCTCAGGTCGACAAGATGCCTCCTCGGATTTAGAAGGATAGCTCGGAGGGATCAAGTAGATTATCAAGGCTTTAACAAGGCTGATTGCATCCTTGCCGGCTTAATCACAAAGGCACTGCTCTGGAAGGGTGGGGCTCCACATTTTCGAGGAGCTTAGAAACAAAGCTTGTGGCATCCTACCGGTGGGGTCAACACTGTCTGGGAAACTGAAATGTGGCTCAGCTATACCTGCCGGGGTCTGAAGACCAGAGACAATTGCTTTCCCAAGGTGAGCTCCAGCTCACACTTGCTCACACTTACAGATGTATTACCCAAACACTGTCTGAGAGGCAACATGTTATGTCTTTGACAGAGAAAGGACATTTTGCACAAGCGATTTACAACAATCAAGAAATAAGATAAAGATACTGCATCCAAGCAGCGCAGCAGCCCAAGGAATGATCATCACTGCGTTCCTTGAGGGCATTCATCAGAGAAACGGGAGACTTCCACTGAGGAAGGGTCCCCGGCTCCCAGAAGTGTGAAGAGAGCCCATGTGTTCCTCCAGATTTCCCCCACTGTCTTCTCCTTAGCCTAGCCAGCACCATAGCCTCTCTCTGTCCTCCATCCGACTCCTCCCAAATTCAAAAGTCACCCTAGCCCTGGCCAGTGTTTCCCAGTGGTTACAATGTTGGCCACACACTGAAGAGTCCAGAGTTCAGTTCCCAGGCCTGGGCACATACCCATGTTGCAGGTTTGACCCCTACTCCTATCAGGGTTCATGCAGAAGGCAACCAATCTATGTGTCTCTCTCACATCAATGTTTCTCTCTTTCTCTCTCTCTCTCTCTCTCTCCTCTCTCTCATTTTCTCTCACCTTCCCTCCTCCCTTCCAGTCTCTCTAAAAGCAAAAATAAATGGGGAAAAAAAATATCCTAGAGAGTCAAAACCGGTTTGGCTCAGTGGAAAGAGCATCATCAGCCTGTGGATGGAAAGGTCCCAGGTTCGATTCCGGTCAAGGGCATGTACCTTGGTTGTGGGCACATCCCCAATAGGAGGTGTGCAGGAGGCAGCTGATCAATGTTTCTCTCTCATCGATGTTTCTAACTCTCTATCCCTCTCCCTTCCTCTCTGTAAAAATTCAATAATATATATATATATATATATATATATATATATCCCCTAGAGTGAGGGTTAACAACACAAAAAAGCTAACCCTAGGGAATGACCTAATAGGGAGCCAGCTAACTTTTTCTGCAAAGCACCAAGTAGTAAAATTTTAGATTTTATAGGTCTCTGTGGGCAAAGACTCAGTTCTACCACACAAAAGTAACCAAAGACAATATACAAATTAATGAAATCATGGTGTTCCAATAACATGTTTACTTATGGACACACACATTTGGGTTTCCTATAATTTTCGTGTGTTATAAAATATTCTTCTTATTTTGAATTTTTTCTCCCAACCATTTAAGAATGTGAAAACCATACTTAGCTCACGGGTCACAGAAAAGCAGGTTGGCAGGCAGCGTTTGGCCCTGGAGCTGCAGTTTGCTGAGTCTTGACCTAATCAATTCACACACATTGGGGTTAAATGGCTACGACCGCTGGAAGGAGCACCTCTCCCAGGGTGACTCGCATGTCAGGGAGTCAACAGAATCCATTCTTTCAGTACAAGTTCCTGGGTACCTTCCAAGTGCCAAGTGCCATGCTGGGCACTGAAGATATGCTAGGTATGAAGATGTAAAAAAAAAAAAAAAGACCTGGTCTCTGAACTGCTGTAGCTGAAGGGTTAGCAGAGAACTTCCTTCACGGTATCACGTCCGCTTTCTCCCGGCAGCACTGTGAGATCTCGGGGTGGCTTTGTTGATTAGACAATTGGGAAGGTGAATACTTTCTGGGTGGAGGGTGGAGAGCATGACAAAGGTGAGGGGACCAAGACAGGGAAATAATTGAATGGCAGTGAAGCTCAAACCACAGACTCCCGATGGGATTAACATCTGTTCCCGGGCAAATGTACCAGTGATAACTCAGAACTTTACATTTTCCGGGCACCCAGGCTCATTTATGCAGAGCGTTTGAAAATTCTGTTGTTCCATCTCCCCAGCCGGCAAAGGGTGCGGAACGCAATCTGCACTTGCTTATTTGGTATCTAAGCAACTGTCAGATTCCATATCTACCAATAAGAAAGGGTATAATTATATCCTGATACTTTAATTAGCAGCAGATGCCTTTGTTTGTGAATAAAATGTACGGTTTTTAGAGACCAGGAAGCTCAATTATATGCAAACTTAAGGTGCCTGATGTTCAGGCGTCTAATTCTTCCTGGTGGTCAGCGAGGCCACAGAGGCGCAGACAGTGGCCTTGGACAGGTTTGGCCACAGTGAGCAGGATTAGGGGTCTATTTGCATGAGATTTTAAGATCATTGACCATAATGTATGCAGACAGTCTCTAGCACTTTTCCAGTTATGGTTGATAACATCTTTTTTTTTTTGTTGTTGTTAATTCTCACCTTAGAATATTTTCCCATCAATTTTTAGAGAGTAGAAGGAAAGAAGGGAGAAGGGAGAGAGAGAGGGAGAGAGAGAGAGAGAGACATTGATTGGTTACCTCCTACATGTACCCCAACTGGGGCCAGGGATCGAACCTGCAACCCAGGTACATGTCCTTGACTGGGAATCAAACCATCAACCCTTTGGTGTGAGGGCTGACACTCTGACCACTGAGCAATACCAGCCAAGGGGTAACAGCTTTATTTTTAATTCAACCTTTCTTTTTACCATTAATCTATCAAGTAATATAACCTGATGAGAAGGAGAGGGGACAGCTTGGAGAAATAGGGCAGCCTACCCTAACCTGTGGTTCGATGCCAGTCCCGACAGCATGTCCAGAGGGTGATTTTGAGTTTAGCTGACACAGAAGTGTTTCCTGAGGCAACGACCACAACAAAAAGCCTTTAACTTTACTGGGGTGGTTTCTTTTCCCCTCTCAGAATTCAAGGCAAGTTCCTACAAATGAAAAATAAAATGTGCTTCCATCTGAAAGCACATCTTGTTTGAGGCCTTTGGAGAAATACAAAGTGATCAAACTCGTCCTTGGAATTGCTAATATTGCTGCTTACTCCCGTCTACCTGGTAAATATAAAGCCCCTGGGGCTTAAAAATCATCAGAATTTAAAAACAGAGGGAAAATGGGAAGAAAGAGAGAGGGGGAAACTAATGCCATATTTTTAAAAAGGGAGAAAGGGAGAGAGGGATGGAGGGAGGGAGGGAGGGAGGAAGGGAGGGAGGGAAAAGGAAGGGAGAAAGGAAAAAGGGAGGAAGGAAAGAAAGGGGAGGGAGGAAGGGAAGGAGGAAGGAAGGAAGGAAGGAAGGAAGGAAGGAAGGAAGGAACGCTGTAGGAGACCTCACTTTAGAGATGCATGTGGCTCCCTCAGCAAAGGTGTCTGGGAAGTGCCGCATTCTCTGTGACTCTGCGGCCTCATGCCAAGCTGGCTGCCCGCAGACAAACGCCATGCCCAGGAGAGGGGTTAATGAGAGCGGGAGTGTAACAACTGCCTCGTGTTATCTTTTCCGAGGGGAACGCATTGTTCTCTCTGGTGGTGGTGTCATCTAGTGACTGTCTGCTCCGTGGTTTACAAAAAGACTCTGTCCTGGGAGGGGTGGGTTTTGCAGCCCACCGCCACTGGAAGCAGCTGCTTGGCCCGGGTATGTGAGTGTCTCCTATGAAAGCTCATGAATGTGAATGAGGCTACGAATGGGTCCTGAATTTGGACCTTTGGGGCTCCCCGCCTCTCCACAAACTCATCTGCACCACTCCCCAGCAGGCTGGCCTGGGCTCTAGCACAGTAGTTCTCAACCTTCCTAAGGCCGTGACCCTTGCATACAGTTCCTCATGTGGTGGTGCCCCCCAACCATGAAATTTTGCTACTGTGATGCATCGTGATGTAAATATCTGCATTTTCCGATGGTCTTAGGTGACCCCTGTGAAAGGGTCATTCGACCCCCAAAAGGGTCTCGACCCACAGGTTGAGAACCATTGCTCTAGCAGGTCCACACACTGGACAAATAAGCATAGCCTGGATCCCAGAACTGATGGTGCCTGTGGCGTGCTCCTGGGTGGCCTCCGGTCCTGGCACAGGGCTGGCACAGAGTGGGCACTCTTCTGTGGTTTGCCAAAATAACCCAAACGCAACTCTCTGCGCCTCACTTTTCCCATCTGGACAAGATCGGAGAGAGACAGGACCACCTCCAGTATCCATCCTAAATCCTACCGCCTTCCCGCCAACGGACAGGCAGACTTTTGCAGGGGTCGGCACTCCAGCCACGCCCACCTTTTGGTGAGAGATACAGAATAACTTGAAAAAGTCCACACTCTCAACGTCACCACCGAAATCTCTAAGAATCATGGATCTCCACCTCCCGACACAGCTCCAAGATATGGGCAGATGGCACTCCCGGCCAAGAGTCAGAAAAAACACGACTGTTCCTTGAATGGGTTTCCAACAAAGCTCTCCAAGTTTGGGGTCCACTGGCCAAATGAAGGGTCACTGTCCAAATGAGGGAGAACCAACCACTAGAGCAGTGGTTCTCAACCTGTGGGTCGCGACCCCTTTTGGGGGGGTCAAACGACACTTTCACAGGGGCTGCCTAAGACCATGGGAAAACACAGGTATTTACATTATAATTCTTAACAAGAGCAAAATTACAGTTATGAAGTATGGTTGGGGGTCACCACCACATGAGGAACTCTATTACAGGGTCGTGGCATTAGGAAGGTTGAGAACCACTGCTCTAGAGGATAAAGAGACTAGGCTCTCCCCGGTGACCTCACCATTTGGGGGGGGATTTCAGGAACCCTCCCTTTGCCTTGTTTTTTTTTTTCCTTAGAGGCCAAGATCCCCACGCCTGTCCCAAGATCAGGCCTCCAGGGCTCCAGCCTAGCGCTCAGGCCCTGGGAGCCTATGGAGAAGGGAGAGAGAACCTCAGCAGCCCAGGTCAGCCTGCCTCTCTCTGGGGGCGGGGGGCCCCCCCGCCCCCCCCCCCGTCTGGATTCGGCCAAAGAACTGGGCACAAGAGGGAAGCAGAGCAATCCTCCGAGTCCCACTCTGTCCCCTTCAGAGCTGAGTGTCCGGGCAGCGTGGCGCATCCTGCGAGCGAGCCCAGTGCATGGTGGGAAAGGATGCTCCGGCCTGCAGGCTGGCTGGCTGGGACCACCCCGCCTCTGACTCCCCTAACCTCAGAGAGAGAGAGAGCAGGAGGAAGTGGACGGGGAACTTTTTACCCACGCCGAATGCCCTTCAGCTCCCCCGGACCGGCCGCAGGCATCGCGCCCTGTGGGGAGACTGTGCGTTTAACAGAGCTGGGGGCAGACAAGAAGCAGTAGCTCTTGCCCACATCTCTCATTCCCACCAAACAGCCTTCCCGGGCTCGCTGGTGAGGTCTCGGTGTCTATAATATCATTCCCCGCCATCTCTTTTCATGACCCAACTGTGCTCCGGCCCCCACTCCCCATCCCCTACCCCCCACTCCTATGCCTGTATCCTTTCAGCTGGACCCTGGGCGGTGACAGGGTGGCACATGCTTTCTGCGATGCCCGGCCATCCACTGCCATCTAGCGTCCGCCCGCTGTCAGGTCGGCCTGACTCGGGAGGTGGCTGAGAGCCTTCTCCCCAGCTCTTTCCCTCATTCCCCTGGAAATAAAAGATGCTAAAAAGGGAGAGAGGGAGAGAGGGAAAGAGGGGCGGAGGTCACTGGCGTGGTTTCTTTCCCCCTCTCAGAATTCAAGGCAAGTTCCTACAAATGAAAAATAAAATTCATTTTGTTATAGGAGAGGCGTTGGCTTCGGCCGAGATTTCTGATCCCGGGGGCACACTACCAGGGAGGAAAAGGAGTCCCAAAAGTAGGCCGTTCCCACGTGCAGGAGGCCAGTGTGGCTGGTGTGGAGAGACGGGGGTGGGCAGTGAGGAGAGGTGAGGTATTAGAAACCAGATCACCCCGGGCCCGATAGGCCAGAGCAGGGGTCACTGAAGAGGCCAGGCACCCCCCTGCCTCGGGCCTTTCTGCTCTGGAAGTTCTTTCCTCAAAGATCCATAAGGCTCACTCCTGCACGATCTTGGTCTCACCCCAAGTCTCCTTCTCAGGGAGGCCTTCTCTGACCTCCACCCACCCTGTTAGCTACCTTTCTTTCCCTCTTTATTGTTCCTGCTTCGCATTTATCATTACCTACTGGGCTATATATGTTACTGATTTGCCTTGTTTTTGTCTGTCTCCTCTACTTAAATATAAACTCCGAAAGGACAGGGATTGTTGGATCCAAGTCCTAGAAGAGTGCCCAGCACATAGCAGATGCTCGATAAATCTTGTGAATGAATGAATGAATGAACGAATGAATGAATGAATCAGTGAGCCTAGGCTCATGATGGAACCCAAACCCTCTGATCATATCAGGTAGTCCTGAGCCTTCACTGTCGGCAAAGTCCTGTGTTGGGTGTTACGAGGAATTCAATGAGCAGTAATGCATCATCCCTGTTTCAAAATGCATTACAATTCTATCTGGAAGACAAGTCAAAAATGTCCGGAAATTCAAATAATAAAGGGTTTCATCCTCTATGACGTATCAGGATTTTTTGGTCTTGGATGCTGAACTTCTAGTGATCCCTTACTGACTGAAGAGTTCTCCATGTTCACCAAATGTTGAAAGTCTTTTTTCTTTTTTTTTTTCTTTCTTTTTTTTTTTCCAGAGAGGAAGGGAGAGAGAGAGTCAAAAACATTGATGAGAGAGAAACATCAATCCACTGCCTCCTGCACACTCCCTACTGGGGATGTGCCCGCAACCAAGGTACATGCCCTTGACCATAATCAAACCTGGGACCCTTGAATCTGCAGACCGATGCTCTAGCCACTGAGCCAAACCAGTCAGGGCTCAAAAGCCTCTTCATACACATCTGAGGCAGCCTCATAGATGTGATAGGACTAGTGCATCAGTCAAGCTACCAAAACTGTGAAAGGAAGTTCAATGCAGTATGAGTTTAATAAGAATTTTAAGTCATCATGAAAAATATACCACAAGCAGGTATGCTTAAAGTGACCCTGTGAACTCTCGAGAAGATTATTCCCAAGAGTCAAGGGCATCAAGGCAGGTTGGGGGAAATATATTTGAGCTAGAGTCTCGGTTTATCAAGCCAAGTTGAATACTGCCTATGGAGAGAGAGGTGCTCCCTCAGAAGAAATGGAGGGATTTTCCAGAAATGGAAGGAACCCTCTGACCCCTTAGGGACATCACTAAAACCACAGAACATCATGATCTAGAAGACCCTTATCTCTCCAGAGTGTCCCACTGACACATTCTGAGAATTTCAATTCACTGGAACACCTATGCCGGGGTTAGTTTCAGGATATCGGCCTTCATTTCCCAGATTTCCCTCTCATCCTTTTGTCTAAGAAAAGTTGAGCCTTGAACGGCTTTTAGGACTAACTTCGAAGGACTAACTCATTCCAGGCCCATCTCTGCACCCACTGCTTCACTTACCACTTTTCATTCATAAGTCGCTCGCACCCGCCTTACTAGGCTCAATGAGTTGCTACTTGGCAAGGCTCTGTGGCTCTGGAAATCTCCAGATTTGGGCAGGTGTCATGCTCAGGAGGGGAGGGAGAAGATAATTATCTGCTACAATGCGCAGCCACCAAAATAGCACAGTGGTGAGTCACCAAAAAGTGCCATGAGGGTTGTGACAGTGATATCATTAGAAAAGGAGGAGGACTTAAAAACATATCCTCAAATTCATCTTCTCAAAAGAGTTGGAATATGGAGTGGGGGTGAGACAGCAAGAAATCGCTCTCAGAAACAAAGGGTATTCAGTAGATCATGACAACCTTTCAGCACACCCCCACTGGGGAAAAGGGGTCCTCACTTCCCTTAAGGAGATTCTTGAGATGATTCATCCGGCAGCCATTTTCTGCACACCTACTATGTGCCCAACACTTTGCAAGGGACACGAGTCTGACTTCAAAATTTCTACTCAGAATCTCATCTCTTGACCGTTTCTATCTTAAACCTGACTGAGAAAGAGCTGCCATCTAAAAATCAATTCTACTCAACTTAGTTTCCAAAGAGGACAGCCTCATTCACCCCCTTGGAAAAATCTATTACTTGGCAACACAGAAATGTGAGGAGAAGAGAATTCCTTAAAATCCAGCAACAGAAAAGCTGTGCACCCCAAAGACCACTGTGGCAGCTCTTAGCATTCTGGGGAGGTAGAGATTCCACCTCCATCTAGGTGCCTCCTCCTCAGGGGGTCAAGACAGCAAAAGACAAAAGCTGTGGCCACACTGTGGGGCCTAGTAGAGCCAAGGAGGGTCCTTTCTGAGGAAGAGTTCGACTTCAAGGTCACCAGCCCCTCTAAGGAACAGCCTTCACGTCCTGTTGATTCCCTCATTAATGAGTTAAATATTTGACACATTTCCATCCTATATTTGTCTGAGTGGTGTTTTGAACATTTTGAAAATTATATGTCGACAAATCCAATAGCGTTAGATGGCATGTAAGTTCCACTTTGGGTTGGAACCCATTCTTTTGAAGGTTTGGGAACATTTGGGGGAGGGGGGACAGCAGGCAGAGGTGATGCAGCTGAAATGTTTGGTTGGGGGTACGGGTAACTGGATTGTAGCAACTACTCATTATGGTTAGGGATTCATGCTCAGGTCCTGCCCAGCTCCTTGTGTTTACATTCCTCCCCTTTATTTCTTCCCGCCCTGCAAACATTGCAGCTCAATCTCTTTCACAAGAAGAACTTCTTGGAAGGTCTTGTCCCCTTTCCACTGAGGAGAAAGAAAAAATAACATTCTTTCCTCTTTGGAGATTTATCAGGAAATCCCGGGAGATAAAATTAAATCTGAGGTCAATCAAAACCTGTAACACAGAACCAGATTTCTTTTAGAAATCTGGAGAGACCCAAGACCGGTTTGGCTCAGTGGATAGAGCATCGGCCTGCCCACTGAAGGGTCCCAGGTTCGATTCTGGGCAAGGGCACGTACCTAAGTTGAGGGCACAACTCCCAGTAGGGGGCGTGCAGGAGGCAGCTGATTCATGTCTCTCTCATGGATGTTTCTAACTCTATCCCTCTCCCTTCCTCTCTGTAAAAAATCAATAAAATATATTTAAAGAAAGAAATCTAGAGAGACCCCTCCCACCCTTCTTCAGAAACAGGACATCGGGCAGAGGGCACCCACAGGTCAGGAAGTCCCACCAGGTGACCTCATCCCCTGGCCCTCATACCCCATGCTGCCCTTTCTGTCCCAGCGCCTTGTCTTCTTGATAATGTTAATATTCTTACACTTGCTCTGACTCATGGTTCGTGGTGGATTTTCCTGGTCTCCTCTCAGCCCCTGTCCCTGGGCGTTGATGTCAGTGAAGGGAAGTGAGGAGCTGAGAATGTGTTTACTTTCATAAGCTGAGGCTACCTTCGTGGGTTGTCTAAGAACGGCAATTAGCAGCCAAGTGTTGCGTCCTTCCCCTGTTATTTTCCTTAGCCCAATAACAAATAAGTTAGATTGATTTGGAATTTTCTTTTTTTCATTGTTAATTGCAAATAGCTGAAGCCTAAAATGTCACAGATACAAAAATAACATCTCTTTCCATTTTGCAGCTCTAAGGCATTTCACAGGGCGAACCAGAAGTTCTGCTTCTCTACATTTGTTTAGCTTACGTCATTCTTTCCCCCTCCATGTTCTGCTGATCAAGTGACTTCTTTCCTGTCCCTCTGGTTTGGCTGGCTCTCTCCCCTTCCGCAGGACTCTTCATCTCTCGTCGTTCCTCTCTCTTCCAGGTTCTAAATTTGTCCAGCAGCCCTGTCTCCACACAGCCTTGAGCCCAAGAAAGCCCACCACCTTATACACAGGAGCCAATTTCCTTAGATCATGGGGTCCTTCTTCCTGCTCTCAGACCTGTCTCTGTGGGCTGATGCCTGGTTGTACAGTGGTTAGAACTAGGACTCAGGGGACTAAAGATCTGGAGCCAGCTCCAATGCCATCCTTTATCAATTAGGTGATAGGAGCAAACCAATATATTATATATATTTTTTATTGATTTCAGAGAGAAAGGTAGAGGAAGACAGAGAGATAGAAACATCAATGATTGAATTGGGACCTCCTGGTTCATAGGTTGATGCTCAACCACTGAGCCAAACCAATGTCTGATTCTCTTGCCTTGTCCATGCAAAAGAGTGATGATAGCAGCCACATCTCAGGGGTACAGTGGAGACCAATAAGATGACAGATGAGAAGCCACAGCACTTCACAAATGCTCATTCTCATTTCTTTGACCAGATGCCTGACTGAGATTTCTCACTCAGATATTCTGCAAGGTTTTCCAAAGACAATCCCACAGGACAGCTGCCCCAGGATACGGAGGACACTCTGGCTGAGCTAGAGAACTTGAGTCCTGGCCTCTGAGCAGCTGGGTGGCCCAGAGCAAGGGTTTCGGCCTCCCAGGGTCTCAGCTGTCCTCATCCATGAGGTAGAGTGAAAAACACCTCCCTAGCCTTTCTCCCAAAATATCAGGAGGATCGAATGAACCCTTTTTTGTAATCATATAAAATAAAAGGCATTCTTTCCAAATTTGAAGAAGAGAGAACAGTGCTTGGCTTCTGTTCAAATTTCTTCCCACGACTTCCTGACACTTTTTACAGGATAATTGGACTCTTAGAAGTTTTCTCCTAAGAAATCTCATTCATTCATCCATTCATTGAATCCATCAGCAAGAATTTCCTAGGCACCTGCAATCCGCCAAGGCCCTCTGCCAGATCCTGAGCATCGAAGTTGAATAAGACAGAGTCCCTGCTATCCAGATAGTCACGGGCTGTTGGGGGAAAAGCACCAGTGGGATGGGCTGCACTGCAGTGGGGCAGGAACTGCAGAAACACAGAGGAAGGGGGGCAGTCAGCTCCTTCAGGAGATCAGAGAGGCCTGTCCCCACTTCCTTGGCTGCCAGAGGCATGGCCACTGACCTTCCTGCTCTGGGCCTCAGAAGGCCCCTAGCACGAAAAATGAGGAGCTCGAAGTAGACAAGCCCTAAGGCTCATAAATGACTCTACCATGTCCTGCTACCCAAAATCCTAATACTCACAGAAAGAAATACTGAAGATGTTTAAAAGGATTCTGAGCCTTAGGAGGCCTACATGCTCTAGTCAAACTGAGATACCACACAGAAATCAATCTCTCTCTCTCTCTCTCTCTCTCTCTCTCTCATTCACACACACACACACACACACACACACACACACACACACACAGAGCCCCTTCACCACTCATTCCAAGGCAGCAGTTCTCAACTTGTGGGTCGCGACCCCTTTTAGGGGGTCAAATGACCCTTTCACAAGGGTTGCTTAAGACTATCAGAAAACACAGATATTTACATTACGATTCATAACAGTAGCAAAATTACAGTTATGAAGTAGCAATGAAGATAATTTTATGGTTGGGGGTCACCACAACATGAGGAAGTGTATTAAAGGGTCGCATCATTAGGAAGGTTGAGAACCACTGTTCCAAGGGGATCTGGCTCACAATTCCTATCTTATCAGCATTCCATCTATTTCCCTTGACTCTTTGGTCATGGCTAAAAGGGACTGCAGAGGCTAAAACCTGGTTGACTCAGTGGATAGAGCATCGGCCTGTGGACCGGGGGTCCCAGGTTCGATTCGGGTCAAGGGCATGTACCTTGGTTGCGGGCACATCGCCAGTAGGAGGTATGCAGGAGGCAGCTGATGGATGTTTCCTCTCATCGATGTTTCTAACACTCTATCCTTCTCCCTTCCTCTCTGTAAAAAATCAATAAAATATATTTTTAAAAGATAAATAAAAGGGACTGCAGGGATTCTCTGGATTCCACTGGAATACATTCTGGCTGCATCCTAGCCTGGCACAAAGACCCTGAAGTTCATCTGGATGACATCACAGCTTCGGAAGGTGGCTCAGGACTTGGAGCTATTTATAGACTTTTCAATATGCAGCGCTGTTGCTGTGCGAGTTCCATTAACCCCTCAGAGGTTTTAGCCGGCAGATTAATTTCCCAGTCCCCCCAGCGATGCTGGCCTTTATTAACCCCACTGGACCATTTTCTTTTGGGTTTCATTTCCCTGTACATGTTAAACACTTGACATCTTCACAGGCCTGCTCAATTTACCTTGTACTTCTTAAGCCAGAAAAGTGAAAAAGAGTTTCTGAATTATAAGAATCCTGAGCACCCTTCTCCGGGAACCATTCAGAGCAAACAAACTCACAGAGGGACATACAATTAGAGGAAAGTATTCATGATCTATGCATAAGTATGGTGATATATATAGATATAGATATAGATATAGATATAGATATAGATATATAGATATATAGATATATAGATATATAGATATATAGATGTAGATAGATGTAGATAGATGTAGATAGATATAGATATATAGATATATAAATAGATAGATGTAGATAGATATAGATAGATAGATAGATAGATATAGGTATAGATAGATATAGATATAAATATAGATATAGATTTGCTTAACCAAACCATTTTAAAAAGTACATATGTGACAAATTCTAGTCGCAATTCTCCCACTGGCTATCATATGACCTTGGGCACAGCTTTCTATCTCTTTAGCCTCTTGTGTAAACTAAAGAAATTGGACTAAATCAATGATTTTCAAAATTTTGATCCCCATAATTCTTTCTTCAGATGATATTGTAGAGGTGCTTGATGTATAAAAGAGATGCTCCAATATGTAATGGAAATGCCCCCAGTGGTCCCTGTGGGTCCCAAATCCCACTTGATTGGTCCTCTCATGCCGGTCCTGGAGTCCTCAGCGCATCTCATGAAAGCCTTGGAGATCCCTGGATTCCAGGTTGAAACCCCTTGAACTTGAGTGAGTTTTAAACCCTCACCAGATTCCAGGCTTTGTTATTCTCATTGCCAAGTTCTTGCCTCTATTGGTCCAGTTATGACCGTAAGCTGTCCTACTATCTTAAGCAGTTCAAACTTATCACAGAGAGACTTTTATGACAAAAACTCAAAATGGTCACTTCACTTGGACTAACCATACATGATCCAGTTCCTTCATCCCCATATCCCTGGGGGCAAGAGATAACCACTTCACAGGGGGATGCTGTAGAGTGAGGAGACCCCACTTCACAGGGGGATGCTGTAGAGGAGGAGATTGGACAGATGGCTCAAGATCTACCAGGAAGGAACTGAGAAAATTCTAATCCAGATCTCTCAGCACATAACTCAAGTACATGGGTCCACCCACCTGCTGCCAGCCACTGGGAGAGAACGCAAGATCCCCAGGGACAGAATCTTCCACTGGGAGATATCCAACACTTGAGTCTGAGTAAACCAATAGGAGAACCCTGCAGCTGGATAGGGAGGGATTACTTTGACTCCCATCTTATAGGCCAGTGGTTCTCAACCTTCCTAAGGCCACGACCCTTGCATACAGTTCTTCATGTGGCGGTGACCCCCCAACCATGAAATTTTGCTACTGTTATGCATCGTGATGTAAATATCTGCATTTTCCGATGGTCTTAGGCTACCCCTGTGAAAGGGTCGTTCGACCCCCAAAGGGGTCACGACCCACAGGTTGAGAACCACTGCTATGGGCACAGCACACAAACAGTAGCTTCTAAAATTCTGGGGGTTCATTCATCTTTACCGTCTCTACAGTTTCCATAGCCCTCAGTCAAGAAATCAATTTAAGAAGAGTCTGCAGGCTCCACTGACTCTTCTACCAAGCAATCTCCCGCCGGATCTGATGAGGAAAGATAACAATTTGTCCCAGATATTGGATGCTTACCATGTGCCTGAAATGCATCAGAAATTAAGCAATATACAAGACAAATAAGTTCCCTGTAAAACCACCAAACCCAACAAACATTTATCGGTCTTCCTATTGCAGAACTTTCCAGCATTTGACACAACTGACCATCTTTTTCTTGGATCACTTGCTTCCCAGGGCTTTGCCTACCTACCTCTCACATTTTTCTTCTGTCCCTTTATTGCCTGATCCTCCTCTGCTGGGTCCAATATACAATGCTAGCATCCTAAGCATTCTTTTCCTCTCACTCAAGACTAAGGGTCTCAAACAAGGATCCCCAGGCATGTTGGGGGCCAGTAAACTTGGATGTGAAAAACATCCCTCTTTCTTTTCACTCACCTCTTACTGAAATTTAGCAATCCCTTCCATTATGAATGCAAGCAACAACCCACACCACAATTAGCAGGACCTGTAACCTTGTCCCCCATAAAAATACCAGGTATCTGAATCCCACCGGTCTCAAACTCTATGCTTATCGCTACTTTGAGATTATAGTCATTATTAGAACTGCCCGGGGTATTGTTATTTAAAGAGTTAATAAAGAAGCAAAGGCATGGTTATCTTACGCGTTTTATTTCACACGTTTCAAAACATAGGCATTCCCAGAAAAGTTCAAAGCACACACACAAAATGAAGCACTGCTTCCCTAGTTGGTTTTAGGTCTGACTGCTCTCACCAGCTCACACATAGGTATCTTCAGCTTAGACACCTCCTCTCAACCCCAAACCTCATCTAACTGCCCACTCAAGAGCAACCTTCGAATATCTCAAAAGTTATCTCACACAGTCTATTCGAAGACAAATTCATGAGAGCCTCCCCCTCAAACTCCTCAACCTGACAGAGAATGCCCTGCATGATCTACCCCTAACCTCTCAGCCTCGTGCTGTTCATCTCATCACTCTAGGCCTTCCAGCCTCCCCTGTCAGTCCTTTGGACCCAAAATTCTCCCTCCCAACAGGAGGCCGGTCACAGCTGCCTCACTCCACCCACTCCACCCTCAGCCTTTGCCTAATTACCATTTGCTCTCCACATCTCAGCTCTCAAGTAAGCCTTCCCTGACCCAATTTCTCTGTTAAATTGTCCCATTAAAGAGACTCTCTCTCCGGTGAGAATACCTCTGCTGCAATTTTACTTTTGTTTTGGTGATGATTTCTTAATGCCGCTGTCCCCCTCTGATGCTATACCCTCTGAGGAAAGGAACTGGGTCTAGTTTGATCACCACCACATCCCCAGCACCTCAGGATAACGCCAAGCACATAACTGGCATTCAATAAACATTTTTTAAATAGATGACTTAATTACTTGAAGTCCATGGAGTCTGCAGACTAGAAGCAGACAGATATTAAACAAACATCCAACATAATGATTTGATTCCAACTGTTGTAAGGGCGACTCAAAAAAAAGATCGATGTGCACTGAGAAGTTCCAGCTGGAGAACCCGATCTAGTTCATCTAGGTTAGGCAACAAAGATTTTGCCAAAGAAGCAACTTTTATGCTGAGACCTGCAAGATGAGGAACAATTGTCCAGCTGAATAAGGAGCCAGCATTTCAGGGGAAAGAATCAGTGTACGTGAAGTCTCCAGTGCAGAAAAAGCTTGGAAGTTTCAAGGGACTGAAAGAAGGCCTTTGGGATAAGAATGCCAAGAATGGAAGGGCAGGTAGCACAAGGTGAGACTGGAGAGGAAGCCAGGAACCAAATCCCAAAGAATGTTACAGGCCAGGGTAAGATTTTGAGACTGTGGTAGATTATTCATCCTGCCTGGATCTAGCCCCCTTTGCAATGTGACTTTGCAGCCCCTCCCACCTAGAGATGGAGTCCATTTCCCCATCTCTTGAATCTGAGCTGACCGTTTTTCTTGCTGGCAAAGAAGTGAAGTGTCGGTTGTGATCCTAAGCCTCCAGTTACTTGGCAGCCTCTACGCTTTCTCCGAGCATCTTCCCAGATTCTGAAGCATGAGACACTCTGTGGAGCAGAGCCCCTCCACCAAGCTCAGTCCCTCCTCATCCAGCCAGTTCCCAGCTGCTCCCCAGACCTAGGAGTAAGCCCAGATAAGTCCACAAGAACCATCCAGTTGAATCCAGACCAAGTGTCCAATCATAGGCAGTAAGTGCTTCTTGGTTTAGGCCAGTGGTCGGCAAACTCATTAGTCAATAGAGCCAAACATCAACAGTACGACAATTGAAATTTCTTTAGAGAGCCAAATTTTTTAAACTTCTTCTAACGCCACTTCTTCAAAATAGCACACACACAAAATGAAGCGCTTCTTCCCTAGTTGGCCCAGTCCGTGGTATTTTGTGGAAGAGCCACACTCAAGGGGCCAAAGAGCCACAGTTTGCTGACCACTGGTGTAGGCCACTAACTTTGGTCTGGTTTGTTATGCAGCAAAAACTAACGGATACCATGGCTTTATCCTGAGATGCATGGGAAGCTACTGAAGGGATTTAAACAACTGAGTAGCAGGCTGAGACGTGTCTTTGTAAAAGTTACTCTGGCTGCTGTGTGAACAATGTGTGGAGAAGAGGCAAGATTGGCTCAGAGACCAGTTAGTGAGTACACCTGTCATCCAGAGGAAAGCGAGGTGGTAGTGGGTGTGATAAGAAGTGGGTGGACATGGGAGTGCTTCAGGAAGTAATACCCCCAAAACTTGGTGACCAATGCAGTGCTGGAGAAGGAGATGTCAGTAATGACTCCTCAGTTCTACTTAAGCAACTGAGAGGATGACTGTATTAGTCGAGGTTCTCCAGAGCAACACAACACCAGGATGTGAAGAGATTTGGAAGGAATTCACTCACATGATTATTGCGGCTGGCAAGTATAAATCTGCAGTGTGGGCTGCAGGCTCTAGACCCAGACCGCTGACACTGCACATGAAGTTCAAAGACGGATGCTAGAGAATTTTGTACTTGGGGGAGGGTCCATCACTTTATTCTTGTCAGACCTTCTGCTGGTTGGATGAGGCCCATCCACAATCCACCTCTGGAGAGCCAGCTGCTTTACTCTACCAATGAAGATGTTAATCTCATCCAAAAACACCCTTGCAGAAACTCCCAGAATAATGTTTGACCAAATGTCTGGGTACCTCATGGTCCAGTCAAGTTGGCACATAAAATGAACCATCACAATGATGCTGCCAGTTACTGAAATGGGGAGGTAGGCTTGTGGGCCAGAGTGACGAGCTCAGGGGAGCTCAGGGCTCAGGGTTAGAGGATGCTCTGGCCTTGCCCGAGGCATCCCAGGGCACCCTGAGCAGTGAGGTTGGTTCTTCCACCCCAGCAGTCATTGCATCACCAGCTCAGGTGTAACCCTAACACAGGGCAGCCACTGACGGGACCAAGGAGAAGCAGCTGGATGGCACAGCCCCCACGACAAGAGATCATGAGCGTTTAACTAGAGGAAATGGAATTCAGGGGGAGAGGAGTGATAAAACAAGACAGATTTACCGTATTTTCCAGCGTAGAAGATGACTTTTTAAAACATACATATATATTATTGATTTTTCACAGAGAGGAAGGGAGAGAGATAGAAAGTCAGAAACATCGATGAGAGAGAGACATCGATCAGCTGCCTCCTGCACACCACACAGTGGAGATGTGCCCGCAAGCAAGGTACATGCCCCCAACCGGAATCGAACCTGGGACCTTTCAATCTGCAAGCCGACGCTCTATCCACTGAGCCAAACCGGTCTCAGCAAGATGACTTTTTAACCCAGGAAAACCTTCTCAAAAGTTGGGGGTCGTCTTATACGCCGGGAAATACGGTACATGTGGTGAGAATTAACGGGAACAAAGCTTCATGCAGCGCCTGGCACGTAGTAAGTATGCAGTTCAGTGATAACTGCTATGATGAGGTTATTGCTATTACTCTTATCCTTACTATGGGCTTTAAAGTCCAGCAAACCTTGTACACGCCTAATTGACTACTTAAGTTCCATGAATTCATCTTCCCTCCACCCTCCCTCTTTCCTCCGGCCTCTCCTGTCGCCCTCCCCGAGAGAGCAGGAGGAAGTGAGGGGGACTGCTGGCCAGGCAATGCCTTTGGGACTTCTGTCCTGCTGAGTGGCCTTGTTTGCAGGTTTCCCGAGGCGCTGGCCCAATCCTTAATGAGTTGGCAAGAAAAGCTTTCTCGGCTCAGTTTGCTGCTCCAGCCAGAGTCAAAAAAAAAAATGCTAAGTGGGATCTCCCTGCTCCCAAAGGAAGGGGGTCACGCTGGGCCTGGTGTTAGGTAACACCCAGCAGGCGGGGCCCGTGTGCACCCGAGCGCACCTCGCTGCCCCTGCACTGCTGGTAACGGGTCAGGTCTCTCCAGGCAGGCCTGCTCCCGCTGCTAATGGCCCCCAGCCTGGCACCGCCCGCGGCTCTGCACCCTTCACCGTGCCCTCTGCCCGGCTCCCACAGCTCCCCTCCCCCGTCTATTCCAAGGTCCTCAGGTCCACAGACCCCAGAGGGTAGGCTGGAAGCTGCAGGCTGCTCGCCAGAAGCCCCCCACCTGCCTTGTTAACTACCCTGTTTGCCCGAAAATAAGACAGTGTCTCATATTAATTTTGCTCCCAAACATGCGCTAGGTCTTTTTTATTTTTTAATATTTTTAAAACATATTTTATTGATTTTTTACAGAGAGGAAGGGAGAGGGACAGAGAGTTAGAAACATCGATGAGAGAGAGCCATCGATCAGCCGCCTCCTGCACGCCCCGCACTGGGGATGTGCCTGCAACCAGGATACATGCCCTTGACCGGAATCGAACCTGGGACCTTTCAGTCCGCAGGCTGACGCTCTATCCACTGGGCCAAACCGGTTTTGGCTGCTAGGTCTCATTTTCAGGGGATGTCTTATTTTTCCATGAAGAAGAAGACGGTACACATTTATTGTTGAACAAAGAAAAAAGGAAATGTATGACCTGTCTACGGTACGGTGGTAGTAGTAGTTGTCATCACAAACCAGCTCTCTGATGGGCTGCAGCGCAGCCGGAGCTGTTCAGGCAGGGCGAGGTCTCTTTAAATCAGGAGTCAGACGCCTGACGGTAGCTTCGGGGGACCTTATATTCCGGGGGAGACCTTATTATGGGGGAGGTCTTATTTTCAAAGGGGATGCCTTCTATTTCAGCGAGAGGCAAAACTGGAAGTAGGTCTTATTTTCGGGGGATGTCTTACTTTCGGGAAAACGGTATCTGGTCTCGTCAGAACTGCTGCGTGACAGAGAGAGGGATGGACGGGCTGGTGGGAGGGGCAGAAAGCGGTCACTATTTTCCTTACACGAAACGGGAGCTGCTCGTTTGTTGCTTTATTCTTCAGAAGTTTCCCGAGCGCCTACTAGAGACCGAGTTCCACATGACTGCCAGACTCACGGCTGAGAGCGAGAGAGATGGGGTTTGCAGGCTGGTAGTGGGGCCCGGTTTGAATCCAGGAATCACAGTAAGCAAAAGCTTAATTAGGCTCTGCAATCGCTGACACAAGATTCAGAGTGACAGGTATGTCCCACACTACAGGACCAGAGGCCCACACCATAGGACGGAGACAGGGGCTGGTGGCTGGCCTCTTCGGGATTCCTGGGGAGCCCTCTGCACATTCAACCGTGGGGTGCACCTCATGCAGAAACAGAAAGTAGCAACTGGCAGAACGGGAGGGATGGGAGCATTTCCCAGGAACCGGCACACGCAGAGGCCCTGCGTCACAGACATCATGGCTGGATCTAGGGATCCAAGGAGGGAGTGGAAGACTCAAGCTGAGCCTGGGAGGGAAAGGGTCCCAGGAGAGCAGCCGCTGTCGGTGCATGAAGATGACAACAGATAGAGAGGTGAGCACAGGAGGCGGCTCACGGCCATCACTGCTGTGACCCCCTGAGCTCTCTCTGGCATGAGCCTTTGACATCGTCACTCAAAGGCTGAGGGATGGGGTGGTTTCAGGCAGGGATGCAGGTCCCCCACAGGCCATGCTCTCGGGGTCAGGAAGCTTTCCCCGTACCCGTGAGCATAGCCAGGCACACGTGTGTGAGTGCATGTGCGTATGCATGCCAGCCTCCACCTCCTAGACCAGCGGTTCTCAACCTGTGGGTCGCGACCCCTTTGGAGGTCGAGTGACCCTTTCACAGGGGTCACCTAAGACTATTGGAAAACACCTATTTCCCATGGTCTTAGGAACCAACACACGGCTCCTCGGTGTAGCAAAATGTAGCAATGTAGTTTACTGTTGTCATATGAAGACTGTTGCCCATGCTACACCACGATTCAAGACAAAATTTCATTTATTTGTCATTAGAAATAAATATTTCACAATATATAATTACATATTGTTTTTGTGATTAATCCCTATGCTTTAATTATGTTCAATTTGTAACAATGAAAATACATCCTGCATATCAGATATTTACATGACAGTTCATAACAGGAGCAAAATTACAGTGATGAAGTAGCAACGGAAATAATTTTATGGTTGGGGTGCACCACCACATGAG
Organism: Lasiurus cinereus; assembly: GCA_011751065.1. Classification (NCBI taxonomy): domain Eukaryota; kingdom Metazoa; phylum Chordata; class Mammalia; order Chiroptera; family Vespertilionidae; genus Lasiurus; species Lasiurus cinereus. Next base: position 30,099,498 of record JAAGEH010000125.1, on the reverse strand, counting down.
GAGCTGTCTGAAAGGGTCGCGGCATTAGGAAGGTTGAGAACCACTGTCCTAGACCTAAGTCAGCGGAAAGGGAAGCTGAGGACTCTGAGGCTTGTTGTAGGCCCTCCCCTGGGAAAAGAGCGAGTAGCCAGGCCAGACAGGTTCTGAGCAGTCACCTCTTCTGTGGGACCTGCCATTGTATCCGGTAAGTTTCTTCTCACAGCTGCTCCTTCTCTGCCTTGTCTACCTAGCACGTGTCTTTAGTTAGTGACTTAACAAATATCTGGTGAGCACTGAATGGCTAGCTGCCTTGTGAGTGTAGAGAGGGCCCACAAAAATGTGCCTGCTGACAACTCTGGGAAAGCCAGGCCCCCGAGAGGCAGGTTTTAATCAGGCTGAGCCAGGAGAGGACCCCAGAAAAATGCAAATCTCCTGAAAGAGCTGGGTGCCATGAAGAGAGACATCTCCATCAATTTTACGTCCACAAGTAGCAACGGTACAAATAATAGCTACCAAAAATGTTTCCTTAAAAACAACAGCCGTGAAACGGATAAAGTCTCAGTGATAAAGCCTTCTTTCCAAAGGGGTCTGTAGAGATTTCATTCATTCATTCATTCAGCTTGTCTCTGTTAGGTGTTTATAATATCGAGGTCATTAGCATTGTATTCGCATTTTAGAGTCCACATTAGATCATACAACATGCAAACTGGAGGAAATATAACAATATAAACATGCAAACTGGAGGAAATAACACAACATGGTTGACTTTCACAGACATCATGAGTGAAAAAAGAGACACAAAAGAAAACACGCCGTAGGATTCTATTTATAGGAAACTCAAGAACAAGCAAAACTAGTCCAGTGTGATGGAAGTTAAAACGGTAGGGGAAGGGCATGAGACTTCTGGGAGCTGGACATGATCTATATCTTGGCATGGGTGCTGATGACACTGGGTATTAAAGTCCATCTGAGCTGTACACTTCAGATTGTTACACTGTTCACACTTTATGTATATTGCACCGCAATAAAAAAGAAAAATATAGGTTAAATCAGACTCCGGTTCAGACTTCAAATCTGATCATATCTTTTTTTATTATTATTATTGATTTCAGAGAGGAAGGGGGGGGGAGAGAGAGAGAGAGAGAGAGAGAGAGAGAGAGAGAGAGAGAATCATCAATGATAAGAAAGATTCACTGATCGGCTGCCTCCTGCCCACCCATCCCCTTTCCCCCTGACTGGGGCTCAAGGCCACAACCTAGACTAGGAATTGAACCGTGAACTTCTAGTTCACAGATCGATGCTCAACCACGGAGCCACGCCGGCCAGGCCGATCATATCTTAAAGCGAGGCATCTGGTCACGCCTCACAGTCCTCAGGCTGGAACCTACACTCCACCCCCAAAGTCTCTAGCTTTCCCGCTTCATCCCCCTCCATCCCTCTCTCTGTGTTCCAACCACAGAGGACCCCACTGTGCCCTGAACACCAGGCCCTCCATCCATTTCTTCCACAGCTGCTCCTTCTCGGCCTTGTCTACCTAGCACATGTCCTTAGTTAGTCACTCAACAAATATCTGGTGAGCCCTGACTGGCTAACTGTCAGGCACTGTACTAGGCTCACTCCCAAACCTGCTTCCAGCTTCAACTTTACTCATAAACACCTCAAGAAGCATCTCCCTGGTCCCTGAGCACCAACACTTTGTCGATTCCTCTATGCCACCCATTCTCATGTTTATCTCACATCTGTATCCATGGAAACCCTCGCCCCTCCAGACTAGGCATGGCCCTGGCTCTTCCCTCCCTGATTCTCCAGAACCTGGCACTGAGGGAGTGGTCATGTGGGGTGTCATGAAGGAATGACTGGACACATGAAGGCTACAGCCTATCCCAGGGAGAGAAGAAGAGACAGACACAAGGCCAACCCGAGGCTGAAGGTGACAGACTTCACCAGAGGCACCCATGGAGGTGAAGCACTAGGAAAAAGTACAAGTTTTGGGGGGGCATTAGCTACCTTCTTTATTTTCTTTCACCCCGTGTTACAGGAGAGAGGGACCCGGTTGGGGGCAGCCAGCCACACACACAGATGGAAGGGGAAATAATTGGGCCAGGAGTGGAATTTTCTGTCTGAGGCCAGCAATCTAACCTGACTGGGCGTCTGATACTTTTATGGCCTTGGAGAACGAAAGACAAGGAGGAAAGTTCTCGCGGGCAGAGTTGGGGACTCCAGCAGACAAGGAGCACAGGCTGTGTCCCCAGACAGTAAAAGCAGGAGGCCCGAATGCACTAAGCGTGAAACGTGTCCTACAGCCGGGAAAGGGAATATTTGCCATCTCAACCCAGTTGTCACCTCTAGCATGGACCAACGTCCACCACATTTCCCATTTCCTCTTTTCAGGATGGAGTTCCTGGCGGGATTATCCTGTGTCCACAGAACCCCTGTGTTGTGATGAGATCATTTTACTCTCAGTCTAAAGACCATCAGATCCAGGGAAGCCTATCTTGATCCGATGGACAGAACCGTACATCACCCAGAGACCCTGGTCTCTGACCCAGATGCAGGACCCAGTGGGACTCTGTGGCCGTGAGGGGATGCGTGTGCTGCAGGGAGGAGAAAGGTACACACAGCTATCTGGCTAGCCCACGGAGTGAGCGATAGCAGAGGATGCCAATGCTGGATGCTTCCCTAATGTGATAAGTATATTGATCTCAACTTTTCAAACCTGCCTCAGCTTGAACAGGAAAACACAAGAAGCACTCCCATTGCTGAAACCGGTTTGGCTCAGTGGATAGAGTGTCCGTCTGTGGACTGAAAAGTCCCAGGTTCAATTCCAGTCAAGGGCATGTACCTTGATTGCAGGCACATCCCCAGTACAGCGCGTGCAGGAGGCAGCTGATCGATGTCTCTCCCTCATTAATGTTTCCAACTCTCTATCCTTCTCCCTTCCTCTCTGTAAAAAATCAATAAAATATATTTTAAAAAAGAGAGAGAAGCACTCCCATTAGAGTCTGGGACAAAACAAGAATATCTACCATCACCCTACTTATTTAACGTGGTCCTGGAAATAACTGACCAACACCATCAACAATAAACAGAAATATATATATTACGGGAAAATTCAAAGTGGAGGTAAAGTGACCTGTATTTGTAGCTGGTCTGATTAAAAACCAACAAAAGCCCACGAGAACTCACTGAAACTCCACTGCAAACAATAAAAAACATTAGAGGTTAAATGGATACCAAGTTAATATAAAGAATTTAATTAGAAGGTCTCATGGAAAAAAATAACTCATTTGTAATTAACAAAAAAAGGATAAAACATAAAACATGCAAAATCTATGCAAAGAAAATTCAAATTACCCCCGATGTACACAAAAAGACTTGACATTAATGGGAAGGTATACAATATGCTTAAGTAAGAAATCCCTCATATGGAAAAAAACAGCAAGCAAATTTTTTTTTAAAATCTCCTTAAAAAAACACCATGTGAGAGGACTGCCAGATAATAAGATATTACAATATTACAGTAATTAAAATAATATGGTACTGGCATAGGAGAGGACAAAAAGATCAGAGGAACAGAATTTGGAGCGCAAAAAAAGATCGATGAGTAAGTGTGAGTATATATAAATAGATTCACATGTAACATATGATAAAGATGATATTTGAATAAGTAAAAGATTTTTTTCAACAAGACAATATTGGAAAAACTAAATAACCAGATAGACAGGGCTGCCAAAAACTTTTTTTTTCCTATGTTGTTGTGATGGTTTTGTTTTGTTTTTTACTTTACAGATAATGGGATTTTTTTTTTTTTTGCAATGCAGGTGTTTTTTATTTCTGTTTTTGTTTTATGTAGTCAAATACATTGACCTCTTTTCCTGTGACTTCTGGGTTGGTGTCATTCTTAGAAGTCTTGCCCATCTTGAGATGAAAACAGTTCTCGCATTTTCTACTAATACTTTAGAACTTCACTTTTTTCGTCCTTAAACCTTTGATCCACCTGGACCTTACTTTGGTGAAAGATGCGGGGTCAGGCCAAGTTTCTTTCTACCACTGTGATTTTGCCTAGAACCGAAGCGGGTTCAGACAAGAAAAGTGATCCTTTCTTTTCGTTCTAGAACAAGATCCTGCTCCCACCTGCAGAGAACCAGGCAGCCTGCACCGGTCAAAGCCATGCTCTCCAGGACCAATAACACTACAGGCCCGGCATTGCCTCCACCATAAAGGTCCATGGCAGGCTAGCGGTATGAGGACCCAGCTGTGCTTTTCACCCCAACCTCGCTCTGGCTCACTCCCTTCTCAGAGCACCCTCATGATCTGGCAGGAAATACCTGTGCCACCTGGGATTCACCCTTTACCACGTTCATGGCCTGGCTGACTCATTTTTCAAATCTAAACCCAGCCATTAACCCTGGGCTGCCTTGCCTTGCACAATGAGTGCACGCGGACACACACACACACACACACACACACACACACATATATTCCCCACCCACATCCCTCCCTCTGAGCCACCGTACATGTCCTCAGACCCCTGCACACAACCACTGTCGAAACAAAAACCACATTCTACCCCCCACCCCTTGTGCTGTTCGCTGGTGTGCATCTTCCCTGCTGGACTCCAAGCAAATGTGCCTCCTGCTTCTGCTACCCCCCACCTCCTGCAGAAGGATGCTGACTGGAATGGCCCCCCGCTGAGAGGAGAGCTTCCTACCCCCACTCCATTCGTATTTTTCTGAGGCCGAGAATGGGGAAATCGTCAAGAATTGTCCAGATCAGCGGTTTATGTCCAAAGAAAATGCAAATACTGATGCTTAATTACTAGCAGAGCGGGTAATTTTAGCCAGCCCTCCTGGCACACATGAACATGGTAGTCTTTTGCAAAAAAAAAAAAAAAAAATGGTCCAAATTATTCTTCTCTCTATATCTGTGCTCTTTTCAATATGATTTTGCAGTACCTCCCACCCTCGTCCTTGAGTCTGACCTTGAGACTTGCTTTGGCCTTAAGTGTAGCAGAAGAGATATCGGTCCTGTCCCAGGGTCAGGTCTCAGGAATCCTTACATGTTTTTGCTTATTTCCTTGGAATTACATCCACCCATGTGAAAAGTCTGGGCTAGCTTTCCGGAGGATGGCATATAGACAGCCACGTCACCCCCATCATGCCAGGAAGCTATCCTCTTCGGCTTTGATGGCAATATATGGCGTGGGAGAGAGCAGGGTGCGCAAGGAACAGGAAGTCCATCCCAAGTCAACAAACAGCTGTGGACCAGATGCTCTGAGTTGAGCACTCTGCTGAAGATGGCCAAGGGACACAGTCTATGTTCCTTGGCCAGACCCATGAGGCCCCCTCATCTGGCCCCATCTGACTCCCTGTTCCTTTTGCCCCCGGCCCACCCACCCCCCCACTTCCCCGCCCACACACACCCTCACAACACACACTCTCACTTCTGGCATCTTGAGCTACTCACGGTATCCTCAGCCTCTCGTCATCTTCAATGCCTCCCTCTCTCCACACCAGCTATCCCTGCATCCCGCTGGGGATGCCTTCCCTTTTAGAGCTGGAAAACTCCTACTCATCCTTCAGTGCCCCAAACCAAGCATTTTGAGAAAAACATAAAGCAGTCCTGAGAACTTTCAGCTAACAGTGAAATAGTGGCCTCGTTGCTACCAGCTAGGCATTGATGTTCCCCTGAGGAATGAACCATTGCAGTGGAAAACTCCAACAAGACAACAAGACCACCCCAAAACATATCCCTGCGCAGAGATGCACACAAAGACACTGCGCAGCCACGCCAATGACCCAGCCTGCTGTCCCTCGGCTCAAAGGACTCTCTCTGGCTTCTTTGCTAATGGCACCTCCAACCCCACTCCAGCCCTCCCTCCTCCTGGATTAAAAGTATTCAGAGACCCAGTTGCCCAAGCGCCCTCCTTTCCAACAACACTGATCCAGAAGAGACCTCCCCCCACACACACACACTTCCTTGTACTCAAACCATAAACCAGGCCGCATCCTCCGAAGCCCCTCAGAAGAGCCTCTCACCGGGACCGTGCTGGACCATCCGTGGTTCTCTGTGTGTGTGTCCTTTCCTGCAGCAAGTTTCACACCCAAGTGGTATGACCTGCACGTCCCTGGTGGCCTTCGGAGGGTGGTCCTAGGCAGTTTCTTTCACTCTGACCTTCTCCAATCCTGCAGAGCCAAGCTGATCTCTCCCGTTTCTACGTTACCTGGGCAACCGTCCTCGAGCCTCCATGAATCCCATTTGGAACCACACTCTGGGGCCACATTGCTTCTGCCCTATAGTACCTCTTAATACAAGGGCCCCTCACCTTCTCCCCATAAGACGGTGTATTTATTCCCTGGTGGCAGGGGCCATGTCATTCATCCTGAGCAGCAAGTCCAGCCCTAGGAGGTCTGTGGAATAAACACCCCAAAACGCCCCACCACGAAGCAGCCTGGGGAGGCCTCGGAGCGGCTCCATAGCAAGCACCCTGTCATCCCTAACTCTCCCTCCCTGCAGCCCAGGTCTCCGGGGAGCCACAGGAAGGGACTCTAGAAAGTGGCTTTTCGCTGAAACTGGTTTGGCTCAGTGGATAGAGCCTCGGCCTGCGGACTGAAAGGTTCCAGGTTCGATTCTGGTCAAGGGCATGTACCTTGGTTGTGGGCACATCCCCAGTAGGGATTGTGCAGGAGGCGGCTGATCGATGTCTCTCTCTCATCGATGTTTCTGACTCTCTATCCCTCTCCCTTCCTCTCTGTGAAAAAACAATAAAATATACGTATTTTTAAAAAAAAAGAAAGTGGCTTTTCATCAGCACTTCCAGAACCACTTATGGTTGCCTGGTGCAGCCTGCTGCGCGGTTGGGAACCCGGCTCACCCAGCCGGCCACCTGGGCGCACTGGCGCCCCCGGCAGTGCTCAGCCACTGTTTGGAGCGCAGATGCTGCGACTGCGGGCGAGGGGGTCAGCGAGTTGGTAACATCCGAAGCCTCCACCAGCGGCAGAAAGGCAGATCCCTCGGGTTCAACCCCCCCAGGAAACACCTGTTAAAGGCGCAGGCAGCAGCTCAGGGAGCGGCCCCAGGGAGAGGAGGGTGGCCGGCAAGGTCCCCTTTGCTCCTCCTCCAGGTGAGCCGCACCCCAAGGGGCCCTGTCCCCGCCCAGGCGCCCGGAGCGCCCCTCCGCCAGGACGGGCCCCAGCATCTGCGGCGGCTCCAGCCCCGGAGCCCCGGAGCCGGTGACTTCTCCCAGCCCCGCTGGACGTGCAGCCAACAGTCTTCCAAGAGGTCGGAACGACAGGTTGGCTGTCCCCTCTCTGACAGGGCTCCCTGGATGGCCAGGGCCGTGCTAATGCCACTCACTCACCCGTTTAAAATGCAAACCTCACCCTGGGCGGGGAGCTCAATGGTTAGAGCATCGCCATGCTACGCCGAGGTTAGGGGTTCGATACCCGGTCAGGCACGTATAAGAAGCAACCAATGAATGCCTAAGTGAAACAACAAATCTCTCTCTCTCTCTCTCTGCTTTCTCTCTCTCTCTCTCTCATCAATAAAAAATGTTTAGAAATACAAACTGCGTCTTCTACTCCTGCAGCACCAGCCCCACCCCAGTCCCTGGCTCTCCTCAGAGAGGATTAGGGTCACTGACAACCACAGGGGAGACAGCGCCCCTGAGAGAGAGAAGACAGAGCTTTTCCCACCCTCTCTTTTCCCATAGTTGAGGTTGAGGTTGAAATATAACAAAATGGCCCCTTTTTTCACCAAAAATTACTCCTGCCAGCCACAGGGAGGGTTTCGATGGTTTAAGAAACATGTGACCTGAAGCATCACCTCAATCTTGTGGCCCATCACCCCGGGTGCTTTCATCTGACCCCAACATCAAAGGGACGGCGTGAGACAGGTGTACCGTGTCTTTAAAGAGCTTGTGCTTTCTCAGAGAGAGAGAGAGAAAGAGAGAGAGAGAGAGAGAGAATGGCCTATGAGGTGAGACCATAAGAAGTGTTGGCATGTCCAAAATGAATGAGGCAAGTACTAGACCAGTGGTCAGCAAACTGCAGCTCGCGAGCCACATGCGGCTCTTAGGCCCCTTGAGTTTTTATTTATTTTATTTTATTTTATTAATATATTTTATTGATTTTTATAGAGAGGGGAGAGGTATAGAGAGTTAAAAATATCAATTAGCTGCCTCCTGCACGCCCCCTACTGGGGGGATGTGCCCACAACCAAGATACATGCCCTTGACCAGAATCGAACCTGGGACCTTTCAGTCCTCAGGCCGACTCTCTATCCACTGAGCCAAACCGGTTTCAGCTGGCCCCTTGAGTTTTTAGCAAAGGCCAGCTTAGGAGTACCCTAATGAAGTTAACTACCTATACAGTTTAAGTTTAAAAAATCGACTCAAAAGAAATTTCGATCGTTATCCTGTTGATCTTTGGCTCTGCTGACATTGAGTTTGCCGACCACTCCCTACCTGGCAGCGTCAGTCCCAGGACTGCCCCTGGCTGCCAGGCGCCATCAGGAGTGTCCTGCCGAGCTCTGCGCCCCAACCCACCCTGCAGTCGGGGGCACAGCAGGCTCCTGAAGCCGGTCACAGCGCGGTGGCCTCCCGGGCGGCAGAGGAGGGCCAGGCCCCCTCCCCCCACCGCCTTGCTCCCTGGCCCAGCATCCTCTCCAACGACTCATCGCCATTCCCGCACCCCGACTGCCAGCCACTACCCTCCATCCCCCCACCGACACCCATCCCATCTCCAGCGACTCCTGCCATCGCCCCCACCACACCCCACCGCCCCCTCGGACCCAGAGGTCAGGGAGAGGTCGAGGAGGGAATGGGCCCCTGCAGATTGGTCGGTGGCAGGTTTCAGCCGCAGGGAACTTACTCCGGATGGTCTGGGGGCCTCGAGACCAGTGGATCGCCACCCCATCCACCCGGATCTTAAAGCTTGGACGGGGCCTGCTCCCGTATCCCACACAGAGGTCCCACCAGCCCGGGGCTCCCTCGAGGCTGCGTCCTTGAACCCGACTCCCACTGCGGGCACGCTGGGCAGAACGTACACTCGAGCACAAGGGAGGGGGGGAGCCTGCAGCTGCCAGGGCCCAGCTCCTCGAGGTCTAACCGGCAGCCACATGCTCTCAGTGACTTCCCCCAACACCCGCCACCACCACTGCCCCCCCCCCATCCTCACCATAGCATGCTGAGGGGACAGGGTCCAGGGACAGGAGCCCTCTGGCCTAGACAGACCAGCAGACTTAGGTTTGTGAACAGAGAAACTTTACAAGTTGCCTCGGGCGATCGCAACCGTCTCTTTTGAGAGCTTCCTGTGGACCAGCGGCCTCTAGATGCTCTTTCTGTGTTCACTGCTACTAACCTCAGACAGGAAGTGCCACCCTGCGCCTTTTCCATCAGCCGCCTCCTGCACGCCCCCCACTGGGGATGTGTCCGCAACCAGGATACATGCCCCTGACCGGAATCGAACCTGGGACCTTTCAGTCCGCAGGCCAACGCTCTATCCACTGAGCCAAACCAGTTTTGGCCCTCCTGCGCCTTTTCTAAACATGGGGACGCTGAAGCCCAGAGGGGCTCTGTAATTAGCTGCAGGTCCTGCAGCCATGGGGTGTCAGATCCGGGACTCTGACCAGGCCATCCCGAGTTTGTCACACCGTCACCTCGCAAAATAAACCTGCGGCGCTTTGATGAAGAGCAGGAAGCTCACCCGTGAACTCGGTGACCTTGGCGGCTGATAACTGCCTGCCCCGTGGACACCACAGGCTCGAGGAGCAACGCTAGGCATGGTGCTGACGGTGCATGCGCTTTGCTTTCTGAACCCCCACAATAATTTCCTGAGGAATGAATGTTTTACAGATGAGGAAACTGACCCTCAACTTGTGTGATCAATACCTTGCCTGATGCTCATGCAGGAGACATACCCCCCAAAAGACGCTATGCAGGGTAGTCATGTTTATCCAACATGTGCCAAGCATGCTGTGAGGCATGCATGCATGAGGGAAGGAAAGAGGGAATGGAAGACAGAGAGTGAGAGGGGCAGGAAAAGAAGGAAGGGAGGGAAGGAAGGAGTGGGGGAGGGAGGGAGGGAGGAAGGGAGGGAGGGAGGAAAGGAGAAAGGGAGGGAAAGAAAAAAAAAGACAGTATTATTCATAATTAAAATTGCCAAAACAACAGCAGCGATCCTTAAAGGCCAGAGAAGCAGACAGGGGAACAGATGGTAATTTGGGGGGTAAGGGCTGAACCCAGCACTGGACACCCAGTGGAAGTGACCCCTCGCACCCAGCATTTCCCCGCCCTTCCTGCCGCCTGACATACCTCAGGGCGAGCTGAGGTTGGCGGAGCTGGGCCTGGGGTTGATGCTGACTTGGAAACATGGCTGCTGCCTTTAGCAATTAGACACTCTAAGAACCTCTATCCCCAGTCCTTCAACAGATACAGTGACCCGTGTGCTGATGTGGCCAAAGGACCAGCAACATGTGACATGGTTCCCATTAAAATCAGCCCTGGGGACAATCGCTGCAGAACCAAGTGCAGGCCTGGCCGGTCCTCGGGTTTTTATGGTAGAATCCCATCCTCTCTCTGCCTATAAAGTTCCACTCACCAACACCCTCCCTTCTAAAAGCCTTCCGTGAAGGCAAAACCTTCAGCGAGGATTCCACCCTGTTCCTATCAGAGTATCCCATCGGGTGCACGCTCTGCTCTCCCAGGCACGCTTTTGTTTGGGGGTTTGCAGGGGACAGGAGACGGGCGGGGGGCCCTAAGAGTTCCCTCTTTTTTGTTTCACAGCTTCCTGGATTCCCAATGCAAAGATGCTTCAGCTCTGGGCACGGAATCAGACCCAGACCTCCTCACAGCGCCCCCATTACATTGCTGAGGGTGAACAGGAAAAGGGGAACCAATGTTAGAGCCAGAGGTAAGAGGGGATCAGAAAAGGCCCTGCCGGGGTCTCTGAGAACATCCGTTGGGAAATGGTGCCCTCTTGTGGTCTAACTGGAAATCGCCGCTCTTACCCAGAAAGTTTGCGTCAATAAACCCGGTTAATAGAACTTTTTTGTGCTGTGAGCCACATTGGCAATCCAGTAGAGCTGTGTGTCTTACAGAGAGCCAATTCCATTTGAGTTTAAACATCTGAGGGGGGTAGGGGGGGGATGTCCTTCAGGCATTGCCCCATCCTGAGGACGGATCGTTACCTGTCTCACCATGAGGCTAAGGAGGTGGCCAGCGGGCACGTCTTGCTCAGCATCACACAGCTGCTCGGGGCCGAGGCCAGAACTGGGGGCCAGGTCAGACGGGCTCTAACAACCCAAAACAAGATGAATAGGTCTCCGCACTGCCTGCCGGAACCTAAACAGTTTATACAGAGGCCCTAGCGTGGTTCTGTCACGTATCCGGTCCAGAGAGTCTCAACACCTACTTTCCAAGGTTCCGGCCTTGCAACTGGTTCCTAGTGAGAATGGTGGGTCTCGAGACATTCCAAGGACAGGAGAGTGGGGGAAGCGGGGGGAGGCTCTAATTCCCCGGATGAAGTCCCTGGTCAGTGGTCAGGTCCTCTCACTGACCTACTCCCACCGGCCATCCCTTGTGAGTGGCTCTCATTCCCCCGCTTCCACAACCTGCGCTAAGCATGAATCTGCAAAAGGTTTCATGTGCATGAAGGCAGATGCCCCAGGACTATAGGCACCCGTAAGAGAAGGCACAGATTAAAGAACAGGAATGCATTGCTGCCACCAGACCACGCATGCACATGTGCACAGCATTAACATTCTACGCGACCCCAGAGATAGCCCACGTGCAGCAGGGGGCTGCGAACTGAAGCTGACCAACCCGCGCACACAAGCAGTGTCCACTCCCTATTGCGGTCATTTGTTTCTGACGCTAAAGCCCATCTCACACCGGGTGATAAAAATCTCAGATTTGGCTTTTCCCCAAGCGGCCTAGGTGACCTCTGAAGATGGTTCGCTATTCGCTAGACCCAGAAAACCCCACAAAATCATGCAAATCAAGAGGCTCCAATCTCCGGGTGCACTTCAAGAACACGCGTGAAACTGCCAGGCCATCAAGGCCATGCATATTCGAAAAGCCACCAAGTATCTGAAGGACGTCACCTTAAAGAAGCATGCGTTGCCGAGACCGGTGTGGCTCAGTGGATAGAGCGTCGGCCTGCGGACTGAAAGGTCCCGGGTTCGATTCCGGTCAAGGGCATGTACCTTGCTTGCGGGCACATCCCCATTGTGGGGCGTGCAGGAGGCGGCTGATCGATGTCTCTCTCATCGATGTTTCTGACTTTCTATCCCTCTCCCTTCCTCTCTGTGAAAAATCAATAAAAATATATTTAAAAAAAGAAAAAAGAAGCATGCGTGCCATTCCGTCGCTATAATGGTGGCGTTGGTAGGTGCGCCCGGGCAAAACAGTGGGGCTGGGCACAGGGTCGGTGGCCCACAAAGCATGCTGAATTTTTTAAAATATATTTTTTATTGATTTTTTACAGAGAGGAAGGGAGAGGGATAGAGAGCTAGGAACATGGATGAGAGAAAGACATCCATCAGCTGCCCCTGCACACTCCCTAAAGGGGATGTGCCCGCAACAAGGTACATGCCCTTGACCGGAATCGAACCCGGTCAAGGCCAACGCTCTATCCACTGAGCCACACCGGTTTCGGCGCGTGCTGAATTTTTGCTGAGCATGCGGGGAATGCCGAGAGCCATGCTGAACTGAAGGGTTTAGATGTAGACTCTCTGGTCATCGAGCACGTTCAGGTGAACAAAGCCCCCAAGATGTGGCGCAGAACCTACAGAGCTCATGGGAGGATTGACCCCCACCTGAGCTCTCCCTGCCCCATTGAGATGATCCTCACTGAAAAGGAGCAGATCGTTCCTAAACCAGAAGAAGAGGTGGCACAGAAGAAAAAGATATCTCAGAAGAAACTGAAGAAAAAAAAAATTTATGGCCCAGGAGTAAATTCAGCATAAAATAAATCTAAATAAAAGTAAAAGCAAAAAACAACAACAAAAAAACTCAGATTTGCCTAGCCAGTGTGGTTCAGTGGTTGATTCCCAGGATAGAACACAGAACACATTCAATTCCGGATCAGAGCACACGCGCAGGCTGCGGGCTCAATCCCCAGTGGGGGCATGCAGGAGGCAGCTAATCAATGGTTCTCTCTCATTGATGTTTCTCTCTCTCTCTCTCTTTCCCTCTCTCTTCCTTTCTGAAATCAATAGAAATGTACTTAAAAGGAGAGAAACCAAGATGGCAGCGTAGGTAAACATCTAAACTGCTGCCTTGCACAATTTCAAAACTACAACTAAAAGACAAAACGGACATCATCCATAACCACAGGAAGGCTGCTGAGTGGAAATTCTACAACTAGAAGGAAAGAGAAAAGCACACAGACTCAGAGGAGCTGCAGGAGGCAGGGGGACTGAATCAAGGGCACACGGAGAGGATTGGCAACTAAGTGTACCGCTGGCTTTCTCAAGTGGGAGGGAGATAAAAGCTCTGACTGTGCTGAACTCCAGTTCCGGGCGAGACTCTGGGGACCCAGACTCATACGGGGAGACTGGACTGTCAGGAAAGAGAAAAGCACACAGAGATTCAGAGGAACTGAGGAAGGCAGAGGTACCGAAGCACGCATGCAGAGAGGACAGGCAATTGAGTACATGGCTGGCTTTCTCAACTGGGAGGGAGACAAAAGCTCCCGAATGCTCTGAACTCCAGTTCCAGACGAGACTCTGAGGACCCAGATTCATTTGGGGAGAAACTAGACTGTCTGGCAGCAGGCGAAACTCAAGGGCGGCTTTCTCTCAGAGGTGTTTGAAGTGATTACCACGGGACACTCAGACACAGGGGCCTATTAGGGCAGGACTGACAGGAAACCAATGCTGTTTGCTCTGCCCTGAGACTCCACCCCATCCAAGCTGAGCACAGCGGCTTTTGCAAGTCTTGTCTCACAAGGGTGTCTCCAGCACAGAAGTTCTCCCAGTGTAGACACAGCTGATCCTCACAGCCAACTGGTCTGGAGGTCAGTTCCTCCCAGTGATACCAATAACAATCAAGGCTTAACCTACAACAAGACTGTACACACAACCCAAAAGGGGTATGCCAAAAAAGTCCACCTCAGGTAACTGGAGAGGATGATCCACTGGGCCATATAAAACACCTACCACACAAAGCTGCTCTACCAATTCAGGGAAGCAGCGAAAATGCGAAGACAAAGAAACATCACAAATGGAAGAAATGGAGGAAAACAAATAACTGGATATAGAGTGCAAAACCATGGTTATAAGGTTTTTCAAGAATTTTCTAGTAAAGGCCGATAAATTTAGCAAGACCCTCAAGGATATAAAAAGGGACCAACTAGAAATTAAACATACACTGACTGAAATAAAAAATATTATACAGACTAGAGGATCGCAAGAATCAAGTCAAAGATTTGAAATACAAAGAAGTAAAAAACACTCAACTGGAAAAGCAAAAAGAAAACAGAACCCAAAAATTTGAAGATAGTGTAAGGAGCCTCTGGGACAACTTTAAGTATTCCAACATCATAATTATGGGGTGCCAGAAGAAGAGAGAGAGCAAGATACTAAAAACCTATTTGAAAAAATGACTGAAAACTTCCTCCAACTGGTGAAAGAAATAAATTTACAAGTCCAGGAAGCACACAAAGCCCCAAACAAAAGGAACCCAAAGAGGACCACACCAAGACACATCACAATTAAAATGCCAAGAGCAAAAGACAAAGAGAGAATATTAAAAACAGCAAAAGAAAAACAGTTAGTTACCTACAAGGGAATACCCATGTGATTGTCAGCTGATTTCTCAACAGAAACTATACAGACCACATGGGAGTGGCAAGAAATATTCAAAGTGATGAATAGCAAGAACCTACAACCAAGATTACTCTACCCAGCAAATCTATCATTCAGAATTGAAGGGCAGATAAAGACCTTCACAGATAAGAAAAAGCTAAAGGAGTTCATCAACACCAAACCAGGATTATATGAAATGCTGAAAGGTATTCTTTAAGAAGAGGAAGAAGAAAAAGGTAAAGATAAAAATTATGAATAGCAAATACATATCAACAAGTGAATCTAAAAATCAAGTGAATAAAAAAATCTGATGAACAAAATAAACTGATGAATATAATAGAATCAGGGGCATAGAAAGAAAGTGGACTAACAATTCTAGTGTGAAAAGGGTATGAGGGTAGGAGGAAGAGACTGGACAAAAATCATACACCTATGGATGAGGACAGTGGCAGTGGGAGGGGGGTCGTGTTAAGGGCAGAGGTTGGGGTGGGAACCGGGTGGAGGGAGCTATGGGAGGCAGGGAGGAACAATTGTAATAATAAATTTAAAAAAAAGAAATTTAATTTTTTTTAAAAACTCAGACTCACACATTGCTGGCTCCCCACGCCAGGTCCCCAGTCAGTTTCATGCTGCCCAGCCTCATGGTCCCTTCAGCTATGGCAGCCCCACTTGATGGGAGCGTGCCACCATCCCTCTCTACCGAAAAGCTGTCCCCTCCGAGATGTTACTTCCTTCAAACCCTGGCCCCAGACTCCAGAGTCTGCTCCCCAGCCCACACCATCCCCTGGGGCAGGAACATGCAAAGGGTCTAGAGCCGGAGCTGAAAAGGGGAGAAAAACATGGAGAATTCCTGGCACAAATTCACATCTTAATATAATATCACCTTCAAACCAACTGCCACTTCAATTGCTTTCTTTCCTGGAATATAAATTCCTTGAGAGTGCATGCAGGGGCGGGTTGGAGGCTGGAGGGTGGGGAACGGCTGGAAGCAACTGTCAATGTTGCTCTCTCACATCAATGTTTCTCTCTCTCTCTCTAAACTCAGTATAAACATATCCTTGGGTGATGACTTTTTAAAAAAATTTATGCCCAATTTTTCTGTATTTAAAATAAGCATAAGAATTTGGACTTCGTTCTTGGAGCTAGCTTATTCACCTTGAACTGTTGAGAGGGATTTAAAATCAACAGTTTAAGACAAATTGTGTATTCTGAGCTACATAGTAAAACAGTTGCAGCTGACCTTAGCACATGGGCGAACAGGGAAGGAAATATGCCTTACAAGATGAAAGCGTTTCCCCACTCCCCTCCGCTGCTAATTAACATAATCTCGCCAGTTTCCAAAATCAACCCAGAAAATGACACTTTGAAATTAGCCATCTGAAAAAACTGGGGGCAAATCATAATGAAAAACATGGTCCATCCATGATAAATCATAGGGTGGACAGCTATTAGGAAAACATTTAAACATTCTTCCTTTTATAGTCTCATGCATCTAGTCAAAGTGGCTATTACTTCTTTATTTCCCAACCCACCATTAGTTGGAGAAATTACAGGGAGTCCTTCCCTTTGAGTTGGGCTCCTGCCTGGCCAATATTTCTAAATTAGTATTTTCTAGTTTCTTTCATTTAAGAGTGGCCTCCTCCAGAGCCTTTGACGTGGGATCTTTGGAGGGGATGATATTTTCACCTACAGGGAAGAAAGGAAGATTACACCGAAAAGGTTTGGGGGAAAGATCATCATACAGGTGAGGTAAATTCCCTGCACGCAAAGCCCACGATCAGCTGCCGAAGTCATGATCTAAAACAACCCCAAGACCATGTGGACTCCTGCAACAGCGGATCCCAGAAAGAAACTGACCGGATTGCTCCAGCCATGAAGACAAGAGGAGAAACAGTCCAGAGATGGAAGACGCTGAAGACGCCTGGCCATGCGAGCAGTCAGCAGCAGTGCATCACTACAGGAGGCCCAGGACCAAACCAGAGAGGGTCGGACCTGCATGGCCATTTGTCCACCATCCAGAACTGAAATATCATTGCTGACATGTACACATAAGGAACTGTTGGACATTGAAATTGGGACTCAAAACTGTTGGACATTGAAATTGGGACTCAAAAAACTGTTGGCCTGGAAAGAAACTTACAGACTGATTCATTTGCCTTTCAGCATAACCACCATTGCTTGTCTCATTTTTGTTCTGATGTGTTTATTTCTAGTCTGCAGATGCAAGATTTTTTAAGGAAAAAAGAAACAGAGGAGATGTTGGAAGCTGCCCATTGTCTTCACTAGGAGAGAGGTATGTACAAGGAACCCGGAAGGCTGGTCAACCTTGAAGCTCTGAAAGGTCAGAGCCATTGTTTAGTTGAGACAATGATAGCTAAAGCAACTCCCACCTTTTAGTTTTATGTAAATTCTTACTGGTTGGCTATTATTGGAATTGCCTGCCTAAAGGCTATAGGTGTATCCCAAAGTCTGGAGTCCTTTCCCTTGAGTTGGGCTCCCGCCTGGCCCCCAAATCCAAATTAAAAAAAAAAAGAAAGAAAAAGAAATTACAGAAACTATAGAGCTGAAGGGTAAGCACTTTAAATAAGAATTCATACTCCAAGGAAGTAAGAATCTTTCAACTTTTATTTCCAGGATACATTCATCTGGAACCTCTTTGTTTCTTTACAATTTTCCCCCTAAGAGAAATGAATACAATAAAAATATAATCCAACTACCAGCAATGTTTGTAACCAGAAAAGAATCTAAAATCTCTGGTGTGATAATATAGGATTTTTTAAAAATATAAACTTCATACCAGAAATAAAGCCTGAATATTCTCTTTTTCTTTAAAAATAGAATTTTTCCTTCTTTGCTCTTCCATGTAAATCGTATAATCACCATTTAGTTTTAAAGTCTACATTTAAACTAGTAATACTACTACGATAGCACTGTTTTTTCCTACTTTGTATCCTGTTCTGTGAACCAACAAAGAATTGCAGTTAAAAAAAAAAGAGAGAGAGATGCCACTAGGTTAATAGCAAGATTCTTCAAGATATACTGATAAAAAGAATTCCCACTAGCAAACTAAAACCTACTTAACAAGTTGCATTGTACAAAGCACTTTCGCAAACTGTAAAGCTCTCATGGAAAACTTTTTACAAAATCTGTGTTGGACTAGAAAGGCTAGCTCAACACTGAGATAGGTCAGGGACAGAAGGCTGTGAAACTTGGTCTTTGTTCTGTAACATTTAGATTTGGGGAGGAGATAAAACATTGCAAGCTGGGGGTACAGGAACATGGTTATCTCACAAGGACAGAATGGTTTGCAGTGATGTATGAGTATTTTCCTTAACTGAGAATAAGGAACAAGGGGCAGAGGAACAGCCCCGTACTTTACACGCGACTGAGAAGTCAGACCATCCTTCTGCAACTAAGAAAAAGAAAGAAGTTAGTGTTTAGTGGCTCTCTATCCAGAGCTCTACCACTAAAAGTATAATCCATTTTGAAACAGTGTTCCAAAGTCGAACCTAAATGGTCTGGGAACTGTGTCCCAGAAGATCATCAAAAAGCCTAATTATAAATACTGGTATTAATATACACTCCCCCATCTCTAAAACAGCATTATCCAGAACACCCTTTTAGGGTTATTTTGTAGGACATTGGCCCAGTGAAGGCTTCATTCTTGTTTTCTAGAATGCAAAATGGACTTCGGAGAAACGTCTTTCCATGAGCCATAGGATGAACGTAGACAGGCCTATGGTCGTGGGCACCTGGACATAAATGCCAAAAGAAAGCATCCTCGATGATCGAAGGGGTGAGAGGACGGACAGGAGGGACGGTTCTGGGCTGCTGAGCGGCTCGGGCATGCTGGGAGAGGCTGTCACCAGGGTGAGCTTCCTCTCCAAGAATGTTTTCACCTCTTCCCGAGGCGCTCTGGGGGGCAGGCCTAGCTTAGCACAGGAAATGTGCTCAAGGCCTTAAAACTTCTCTTTTGGCCTTTGGATGCACTTACTCTTTCTTTAGCACCATCTTTCCCAAAGAGAATATTCAGGCCAACTTTGTTTTTGTTTCTTTCTGCATTAGGAAGAGTTATAAACTAGCAATTTGGAATACCCCTCTCAGAGTATCTCTGTTAGTATATGACACCTTGAGTATTAAGAATGTAGAACTTAAATGTCATTTACACAAGAGTCAAACAAGCCATGTCACACTTGATGATTCCACAGGAATAAAACTTAGCTTTGATGTGTAAAAACCTATCTTTTGCCACGGTGTTAACGACTAGACTTTAAACCAATTGTAATAATCCATGTAAAGCTCATTTATATTGCAGTAACATGCCTTCATGTTTTCTACATACAACAAAGATTTTGAAATATACATATATTTTAAAACCAATTCACTCTCTTTTACAATCACTTCTTCAGTCCAACATTTAAAATATAATCCCAAACTGCCAATGAAAACAACAGTGGACCAAGTGACAGTACCATTTAAATGAAACAACAATGCAAGAAAATGTAGGCATTAAAACTTAAAAAATAAACATAACCCAATTCACTGCAAAACTGCTCATATGTCTGATGTGTTCAGAAATGAATCTCACGCAGAACAGATCCCACTGTGATATCAAACAACTCATTCCTTTCTCATTTTCTCATTCTATGAAGCATGGCTCACTACTTTTACTGAGGTTTAGACAGTGATTAGTTATCTTAAACAGCAGAGATTAATATTAAATACACAGCCTATTCCAGAATTGGCATATGCTTCCAACAACTGTTTTGTGTGCTTCCTGAATTATAAAACAGTCCAATCTTTAGGAGCATAAAAACGAAAGGGCTTAAAACTACTCACATACATTGTGCATTAAATGTTACCAAGTTAAGACAGTAAGGTGGAAAAAAGGAGGAGGGTACAGTAAATTTTCTTTGAACAATCCCACTATATTAGACAGTATTGTCAATAATGTATTTTAACCAGGTTATAAAAAAAACAATTACCAGGATTTGTACCAATTTCTTGGAGAAATTAATATAACATTAAATATACATATTTATTTGTATTATTTATTTGAAGAATCTTTGGTACCAATTGTGTTCTTTCCACATTATAGGACTTTTCAAAATTAATATACTAATCAGCACATAAAAGATAAATGATACTTTTCATTTTCCTATAAAATGTACTTGAACCTGACTATTAACCTGCACTAATCATGCACTTAAACACAGTATCTGTTTAACTCACGTACATATGAGACTAATACTACAAAGAAATTAGACAGTAATGAGAATCAATGACAAAGCATAACAATAAAAACTGTTCTTAAGGAATTTATTTTTAAATTATAAGATTACAATGCTTTGATTATGCAAAATAGCATAATGGAAATTAAACCAAATCAATAAACCAAAAGAAAAACTTGGTTTCCTTGAATATCAGTATTTAAACCATCACTGTACGTATCTGATATCCCAATCATAGCTTATGTAGACATAAGTATATTTTTTTCAAAGGTTTCTCTTGTGGGTTTAATTTCTTATTTTCAACTTTTATGAACTGTAATATAATTTATTTCAAATCCTATTATACCTAGTGTTTATACTGCAACAGCAGCAAATCTCACGTGTGCAATCAAATGTGGAACTGGGGCACAGCTTTCTGTTCGTAGCCGCAGACAAAAACTATACACCGCATTCAGAGTAGAGTGCATTATATTAACCAGAGCGTGGAGTTTAGTACACTTATTGCAGAGAGTATTTCTTTCCCTTTGAACCGAACCAGCTGAGCTTCTGAGCGCACACATTACTGCTGCGGATAGTAAGGCTGCTGTGGGGGCTGAGGGAAGGGGTATGAAGGCTGCTGGGGTCCTGGGAACGGAGCCTGTCCAGGGTTCTGATGATACACTGGCGGATATGGCATATTGTACTGGCCGTACGCATAAGGGTTATAGCCCATGGGCATGGGCATTTGGCAATACCTGATGGGAAGAAGAAAAAAATTGGATTGATAAATCAAGTACGAAAACAACGAAACATTATAATTATTCTAATACCAGTTTTTTCAATAAAGCCATTTGTCTCCATTTCTCAAGTCTATTAGAGAGCAGTGGAGAGAAGAAAACAACTGTTTCAAGGTACCTGTTAGAGAAAAATGTTCCTAATCCTATTATTAATTGAAATGAAAAAAATATCAAGTTCACTAATGCATATAAATTTACTTGTTATAAAATTCTGAACAGTGGAAAGACAGAATGGATTTAGTGTAGTTTGAAACACACTTTAAAAATAGTCAAATGTCTTGATTTTTAACTATCACAAAGAAAGCAGTTCCTTTTTTAATTACAAAAATTTCTGCTCAACAGTTTAGCAGAATGCGAAGATTTCAAAGTACAGGAATATAAATAAGGCCTTTATCAATCTGGCTCATGCTAAACTCAGAAAAGGCATGTGTTTGTCACCTAAATAAATAGGATCAAGGAAACATATTCTGAATTCCATACAGAAGAGATTTGATATAAACCCACTATGTAAAAACTAAGAACATAAATATGCTTGGGAAATAGCTATCCCAACTCCTCAAATAAGTGACTATAGCATGATTTTTACTTCTCTATGAGCTGACAATGTACTTATTCATTGATGACACGTCCATTCAGAGCAGCGATAACCCTGTTTTTAACAGGTTAACCAGAGCAGAACATGAGCTGATTCACTGGGACAAACCAAGTTTCCGCCTTACCCGGGATATCCTGGGTAGGTGGGGTACGGGGGGCCCTGGGCCTGTGGAAGGGGGGCTGCACCAGGAGTCTGGGATGCAGCAGGTGCAGGCGTTCCAGTCACTGCAGGAGCTGAGGCAGCAGCAGCAGGCGCTCGATTTGCTGGAAACGTAGGAGGTGGAGGCCGGGCTGGGGGCTGAGGCTTACTGGGCTATAAGGAAGAGTCAGCAGTAACTACAAAATGTTTGGTGTTTCTTTCAAATTGCTATCAAATAAAATAAACGAGGGGGCATGGGAGAAACTCTACAGACCCCAACTAGATATACTTCCAATTCACACTCTTAAATATTGGCTTATTACCCTAGAAATGTATCAGAGTTGAGAAATAATTCTCGAATTTGTTGTTTGTTTATTTAATCCTCATCTGCGGATATTTTTCCATTGGGTTTTTTTGTTTGTTTTTAGAGACAGGGAAAAACAGAAATATTGATGTGAGAGAAATACACCAATTGATTGCCTCCTGCGAGCCGCAACCAGAGCCCGGGCTGGGGAGAAGCCTGCAACCGATGTATGTGCCCTTAACCAGAATCAAACCTGGGACCCTTCCATCCACAGGCTGATGCTCTATCTACTGAGCCAAACCAGCTAGGGCTAATTCTCCGATTTGTGGATCCTCGGTAGCCACTGCTCTTTTCCTGATGCCCAATATTTAATCATTTACTGCTCACTGCTTCTTACCAATGGTTAGACAACTGAGGTGGGAGGAAGGAGCAGGTCAGATACAGTTAATTACTGTAATCTCATCCTGATCCCAACATATTATGAACACTTAAAAGAATAGAATATACATGTAAGTTCTAATTTTCTCCTACATAATTATAGGAATACTTCACCCTAAGAAAATTAACTCTTATTCTCTAACACCATTAAGTATCCACTCCACATTTAAGTTTCCTACTTATCACCAAAAGAAGCTCTGACAAGTATTTTTACGGATCCAATCAAGATTCATGTATTGCCCTTGGTTATTATGAATCTTTGCACTCTTTTAGCCTTAAACAAGCCTATGGTTTCTTTTCTATGACATCCCCTTTTAGAAAAGATTAAGCCAGGTCTCTCACAAAATGTCGCAGTTCTGGATTTGTCCAATTGCTTCCTACGGGCACAATTTAACTTCTTGTTTCATCACCCTATTTGCTATAAACTGAAAGTTGGTTCTAAAAGACTTAATTAGATTCAAGTTAAAGATTTTTTGGCAAGAATTCTTCACATTACAAAACATCACATTGGTCACCTGATCAAAACGGTGACACCGAATTTATACCACATGAAGTCTGTTCCATCCCTGACAGCAAGCAAGCTGTCACTAATGTAAACGCCCATGTCCAAGGGTTTGCTTACTGACCGCAATGGTTCTTGGCGCTGGAGTTGGAGGAGTGGGGGCAGATCCTCCTGCTGGAGAGGACTGATAGGCAGGCGTAGGAATTGAAGGAGCACTGGGTTCTCTGGCAATGCTTTGCTGCAAGTCCCTTATTAAAGACAAGTGTTAGAATTAACACAATAAAAGGAAACCCAACACAGAAAACATCAGGTGTTTTTCTTTTCTTCATACAATGATTCAAAATAATGATGGTATTTTCAAACATGCTATATTTCTGTTCTTGACTAGAACTACCTTAAATCTTTTATCCCTACTATTTAATAAAATGAAATTAGTTCTTATGCTACTTCTGAAGCCTAGGAAAAAAGGTAAACTTTCAGAGATCATAGTTACAGCTAGAGTAAGGAACATGTCAAACTGGGCCAGTGGTCCTAAACAACAGCGCGTGCACGTTCTCTCTTTCTCACTCTTTCTCTCTCTCTCTCTCTGTATTTCTCTCTTAATATATTTTATTAATATCAGAGAGGAATTTGAGAAGGGGATAGAGAGACAGAAACATTAATAAGAGAGAATCATTGATCGGGTGCCTCCTGCACGCCCCCAACTGGGGATCAAGCCTGAGACCCGGGAATGTTCCCTTGATCAAAATCGAACCCAGAACCCTTCAGTCCACAGGCTGATGCTCTATCCACTGAGCCAAACAAGCTAGGGCGACTGCCCAGTCTTAATAAGAGGTCATCCTCTACATGAGAAACTCCTAACATAATCAGAAAATTACAACAGCTCATAGTCACCTCTTAGTCATCTCGCTAATATTTTAATCACTATTTATAGAAACCATAACAACCGGTGAGAAGGCTAACCTATTCAAACCATTTTGTAAATTTCTTAATAAATACTTTCTAAAGACATTTTAAAAAGTATGGCACTGAGATATTTTATGTTAAAAGATACCTCAAAATATATTACTAAGGTAAAGTCATATAGATGAAAAGATCATTAAAATACAGTATTTAAAAAAAAACAGAAAAACATCTTTAAATCCCCTCTACAAAGATAAATTGAAATTTATCCCAAAATCTCAAATAAAACAGAAGTACTGTAAGCATGAATTACAGATTTCTAAGATTTAGTGTGGGAAAGAAAGGAATAAACTAGCTCATTCATAATTTTTGCATTGATTATATTCTGAAATGATGCTAATTTGGGCACACTGGGTTAAATAAAATGTATTACTGAATTTTATTTTGCCTGTTTCTCTTAGCTTTTTTTTTAATGTGGCTCCTAGTGATCTTAAATTTTAAGTTGTACATGTGACTGCATAGTATCACCATATAGATTGTACCTTTATTTATTTTACCACCCCTAGACATCTGATTTGTTTCGATTCTTTTACTGCTAACAATATTGGACAGTGTGTTTTAGAACCTTTATGCCCACACTCTTTACAATAGCCCAAAACTAAAATCTACTCAAATACTCAATAACAGTACTGATAAATCAGACTGTAACACATTCATATGATGAAATAGACATAGGAACGTCATACAGATGAATCTCACTAATACTGATGAAAGCCAATCACAAGAGTACGTAGTGTAGAAACTGGTCTACACTCAGTTGAGACAGTGATTGCCATGGGGGAGTGGGTAATGACTGAGTGGACACATGAGCTATGCTTCTGGGATGCTTAAAAGTGCTCAGTGCAGGGGTGTGCTCAGTTTGTGAAAACTCAACAAAATATACACCTATATATACTTTTCTTGATTTTATTGGACATTCAGTAAGAACGTTTTAAAGAATTTAGGACCTGAGCATAATAGTGATTTTAACAAACGTCCCGCTACAAGGCCTGCACCCTGGATCTGAGCTAGATCCATTTTTATCTATTTTACAAACAGAGAGTCTCTATAAGACAGAGTTTGAGCAAAAGGTTCTACAGCTCAAAAAATAAAAAGTGGAGGGGGTGGATGAACACAATCCAAAAGTTAAATCAGAATACTTGGTTCTGACTATAAAAACATGAAATCCCATTATTTAATGTAATTACCTGCAAAGATTATATATTCTTTCACATGACTCAAAACTTTAAAAAGTGAAAGACCCCTGCCTGCCAGTCCCACACCACCATTCACTCCCCAGAGAGATACCCACTATTCTTTCTTAGGAGCTCATCCTGAGTTTCCTTATGCATAAATAAAACAATTCAAATGCATATATTTTCTCCCCTTTCACACACAAAAAGTTAACATACTTTACAAACTGTTCTGTATCTAACCTTTTCTGTACATTAACTATTTGAGCGAACCTTCCATATCAGCAAACAGAAAACATTCTCTTTTTGTAAATAGCTGCACAGTATTTCAGTGTACAGCTAGCTGTAGCTTCATTCATTTCAAACAGCCCTGGATGTTTGATTTGTTTCTATTCTTTTACCACTATAAGCAATGCAGAAATGAATTAAGTCATTTCTAGCACATGCCAATATATCCTCAGAATAAATTCTCAAAAACAGAAAAAGTACCTTAAAGGATATATGGATTTGTAATCCTGACCTTGGTAGCTCGTGTTCCACACAAGGACTGCATTAATATGCACTCTCACAGCAATGCATGGGACCCCGTGTGCTAATAAAGCATGTTAAACAACTTCTAGATTTTTGCCAACCTGAAAGTGTTATTTGAGTAATTTCAACATGTGCATTTTCTTTTGAACGTGGTTCTTATGTTTAAGGACCACTTATATTTGTTTGCATCCTCTGCTCACTTTTTCACTAGGTTTTTCCTCCTCTTCACTATCTAGGAGTTCTTTATAAATTAGGTAATAAGGCTTTTGACATAGTAATTCAATCTTGGTTTTTCTTTGCCTATTTCTAATTCTATCTTTTCTTTGATTTCATTTTTTTTTTTTACTTCCACATTTCTACTCTGTTCCTGTGTTTTCTTCGCTGTCCATATTCTCCTTTTGTGCTCCTTCCCATTTCATCTTAGATCTGTGATAGTTTGTTTTTCTCTTCTTTTTCATGAATTCTGACACCACGTTTTATCACCTGTTTACTCACCCTCTCGAGTTCTGGCATTTGTTTTTGATGTGCCTTCGAAAGATTGCTTCCTAACCCCTTTTTTTTCCAAGGTAAAATGTTAGCTCAGAATTTTCACCTGTCCTGTGATAATATTATTTGGGTAAATGTTCTTCATCTATAGGTTTTATTACATTTTGTCCATTTTTTCACCTTAATAAATACAGTCTCTTTGTATCAATGCTGTGTCAATTCTCTATTGATTGCTAAGCATGGAATGAGTCCTGTTACTGGCCCAGCTCTTTCAGTAGTCTCTTTCAGAAAGTGATTTCACCGTCTTCCCCAGGTTCTGTACCTCTAGTTTATGTAAGGAACCTATTTGCTATCACAAAGTAAACTATTTATGTTTATCAGCATTTCCTGAGACCTGCCACCTGAGCTGCTTTATTAACATTTCTGTGATATCACTGTACTTCCTACATCTAAAGATTCTGCTTTTTTCGTTTCTGGACCATGCAGATTTTTGCTTACCTTTTTTATTAAATACCCAGGAGCAAAGGAAAGAAATTGCTATCTCACATTGTGAAGTTAACCCCAAAAGTCTCCACAATGTTGGTTTTTTAAACAAAAATACTTTAAGTACAATTTAATATAGAAACAAACTTACTTTAAGAGTTCATCTCTTTCTGTTTTCCGTGCAAACACTATATCACTGCACTTGTTCTGGAACCGGACTAGGATTTCAGTCAGCTCATTGTAAAACTACAAGCAAATAACAAATACAAGTAATAAGCCAGAACAATTTTTAATCTAAGGAGGAACACAACCTAAAGCTCAATTGTCAAAATAGTTAAAAGTGAAAAACTAAAATTTTCTACATTAGACACGATCATAGTACTACTTAAATTTAACTTAATATTAAATATGAGACAAGATTCCTAAAAAAAATAAAATAAAATTGCTTTTACAGAACAATGTCACTAAAAATTAAATGGTAACAAGTTAAAAGTGTCATCACCATGTTTTGTACATTTTCCCAATTTCTAACACACTAACCCTATTCCATTGGAAGGACTAGATATGCACATTCACTTCAGATATGCAGCATCATTTCAGAAGCCTTAGAAGAATTCCCACTTTCTCTTTCAACAAAGCATTTTATTAAACAAAATTAAAATATTTTACTACCCTCTCTATTTTGAAAGTATCTGCAGTATTTCTACCCCCTCTTTAGAAGGTTTTACATGATATCTTCTGTATTTTCATCAAGATAACTTTATCCAATGACCATAATGGAATTAAAGTACCAAAAGAGTGAAGTGTCAGAAAACTTAAAAATCACTTGTTCCCTCATAAGCAAAGTAATTGGTAAAAATGCAGGCATTTCCCTAAACTCTTTAAAGAACAGGCAATATAATACTGAAAACATATTGAGTCTCAGAGAGATCACAAGTCTATCATCATCCAATATAAAGCACAGAATATAAAAGCCATATCCACCCACCCACCTTCCCCACCACAGATCAACTGTTTCCTCATAAGTCATTCAAATGGGTGAACTTTCCACCCCCTCACACATACATACATACATACATACACACACACACACCCTCCCCCCAAAAAAGTGTCATTGGCTTTTGATACCTTTGGGCTAATTCTCCCGTTACATCAAACCTTAAAACACTTTCTGCCTCGTGAAATATACAATTCATCAAAGTTCCCATGAAATTTTGCCACCTTCATGAAGATCTTATAACAAACCTCTCAAAGGCTAAAGTCATTAAAGCTAACAAATTCAAGGGAAAAAAAAAAAATGATCCAACTAAAAAAAACAAAACAAAAAAACACACAATTAACTTCCCAAATTACATATTCACATCTATACTGAATAGCTACTGTTTCTTTAGTACACCATACCTTTGCACCTTCCTCCAAATTAGCTACAAGTTCAACAAAGTTGTCATATGCAGCAGCTAAATTCTTTAAAACTTCTTCTCTTAAGTTAGCTTCATTGTTAGATTGTTTCATTTTCGAAAATTCCTGGTGTGAAACCTTGTTAAAAGAAAAATTTATGTATTTACATTTATTTATCAAACTAACACAGCTCCTAACATTTTTATTGATACTCTTCCAACTATGAAAATCATTTATTACAAGCAGTGATTACTAGAAATTTAACAAATATTTACTTTGGGGTAGCACTGTGCTTTAAATCTTTCCTGAAGTAAAAACATCACAAATTCAGTGTATGATAAAACAATAAATAATGATTATAGATTACTATTCACATGTATATTTGCAAAAAAAAAAAAAGATAATCCTAAATGAACATAGATTTAGAATAGGCTTCTCCTTTAATTTTTTTAAAACATAAATCTTATTAAAGTACATGAAATACACCTGAATATTCTTAAGAAGTCCTTCCTGTTTCTTTAGAGATTCTTGGACTTTAGTCGTAAGACCTCCATAGATTCGATCCAGCTCAGTAACAGAAAGAGTTTCTTCGTTTATAACACCATCTTGAGCCAAAGCAGTCAAAAATCTGCTTGTCATATCAAAATTCACTGACTTCAGGTCATTCTCTAGACCCTCTCTTTCCTTCTTTATTTCATCAAGATTTGTCAATAAGGATTTTAATACATTTACAACCTTAAGAGGAAAAAAAAGAAAAGAAAATCTTAGTTTAATTGCAAAAGAAACCAGAAGTCTGGATTACAGACTCAATCCACCAGTGTGGGGCATGCAGGAGGTAGCAGAACAATGATTCTCTCACATCATTAATTTTTCTCTCTCTCTTTTCCTATCCCTTTCTCTTTAAAATGAATAAAAATATATGAAAAAAAAAAAGAGAGAAAGAAAATGAGGGTGTAGGCAGTAGAAAGAAATGACTCCTTGAGGTCCAAGAAGCATCAAATCATAGACACACTAAAGGAAGAAGAGGATGTGTCATACCTAGATGGAGATGACAAAGTCTGTTTAAGAGATCTAGTGGAATCAGATGTTAGACAATGTGGATAAAAATCTTACTTCCAAACGAAACCCACAACGTACTGTTAAATGGAGAAAAAAGATGCAGAAGTAAGTGTGTGCATGTGTGCATGCGTGGGTGTGTATGATGCTGAATTTTGAGAGAGAAATCTGAATATAAAGATATATATATACATATATTATATACATATATATGCATATGTGTTTTCTGCAAAAAAAAAAGAAAAGCACTAACGACAAACCAGAAATTAATGAGTAGGATAACTTACAGAAAGTGGATGGGAACAAAGTGGAAAGAAAAGGAATGAGATTTCTCTTATAAATCATAAACATTTTTCACATTCAAAATTAAAATTAAATCAAAACTTGAATACAGAAACAAATTAATGAACTGTCCATCTAAGTAAAACATAATTCAAAAAAAAATTTAAACTCTGACTATACTCCCTTAGTGGCGGTAATAAACTTAATTACTATGTAACCAAGGTCAGTTTACTACCTGGAAAACTCAATTTTCTCACCTGCAAAGTGAGAATAATAATAGTATCTATCTCAGGACTGTTTTGAAGCCTGAATTAATCTACATAAAGTGCACAAGATAATTTCTAACAAAGGGTAAGTGTTTAATCATGTAAGAAATTACTATGAACTGGTAATTAGGTTTTATGGTTTAACTCTATACTTTGGGCACATTATTGACTAAAGAAGCTTAGGCATGCACAAACAGGGATAGAGGGAAAGATTAAGAATTAAAGCATTTTTTATTTTGCTGAAGTATAACTATTTTTGTAATTATGTGACAGTTTTTTGGGGGAGGGTGTAATAGAATATACATTTTAAAGTTGCAACTATTATCTGTTGGTGCATTTAAACGGATAATGGAACCTGACCAATGCTTCATGACTCTGATTGAAGCATTTACCCTACAAAGTCTCTTATAGAAAAATAAGAGATGTCATTTTACTCTCTAAGTTATGTCTAACAAAAACTAGAAAAGGGAATATGAAGAAGTGACTTAAAAATTAGCCTCAGGATGAGAGTCAGGAGCACTATACTAGCATTATTTTGAAACAGACTCCATGTCCTTATATAGTTTAGAAACTAAGGTTTCTCATCAAATAGTGGGCCAAAATTGTGGCGATAAACACCAAGTCAGCCAGAAGTAGAGTGAGAGGACAGGCATGATTCACAGGGATACAACTTCAGTCATCCCTTTGTCCCGTGTACCCACATTGTACATGCTCCTGCCTGCTGTCCTTTAGGAGCAGGCTGTTGTGGTATTAGTGCCTTTGTTCAAATAACACTTATTTTACTTAATAGTGGCCTCAAGTCAAGAGGAATGATGCTGGCAATTTGGATATACCAAAAGAAGCCATAAATGCTCCCTTAAGTGAAAAGGTGAGCACTGTACATTAAGGTGTTTTAAGAGAGATCGCATTCACATAACTTTTATCACAATATGTTATTATAATTGTTCTCCTTTATTGTTGCTGCTAATATATTACTGTACCTAATTTATAAATTAAATTTATCTCTGGTATAGATATAGAGGGGAGAACATAACATACATAGTTTCAGGCCTCATTATCCCCTCGAATAAGGGGGACTATTGTAATTAGTATTCTTTGTTCCATTAGGTCCCTTGACCCCCTTTAGAGATCCAGGTTCTGTACCCAGTCAACTATGCAGTCTTCTCTTTACTCTGGGGGCTGGTTTCCAATGAACCTCTAGTAGCTTCTCTGGCCACACCTACTCACTCAGTCCTTGGATCCATATGGGTTCACTTTTTCTGACTTTTTACTGTTCTCATAATGTGCCAACTTTTTAAGAAGTCTCTTACGAGAGAAGCTCCAGCCATAGCCAGTTTGCTAAGTGGTTAGAGCCCTGGCCTGTGGCCTGCAGGTTCGATTCTGGCAAGGGCACGTATCTCAGTTGCAGACTTGATCCCCAGCCCCAGTCGGGTTGCATGCAGGAGACAACCAATCGATGTGTCTCTCTCATATCAATTTTCTATTCTCTCTGTCTCTCCCCCTTTCCTTCCACTCTCTCAAAATCAATGGAGGAAAATCCTCAGGTGAGGGTTAACAACAACACACACACACACACAGAGAGAGAGAGAGAGAGAGAGAGAGAGAGAGAGAGAGAGAGAGAGA